>VZTR01017737.1:54659-191867 GCA_013400775.1 Chaetops frenatus | reverse complement strand
TCCTCCTTGGGGGGGGTCTGGCGTTGGGGTTTCTGCAGCTTTGGGTTGTGCAAGGAGAGGGATCATCTGGCGCTTTTTTGGGGTGCTCGAGCCCCGCTCCGCGCTGAAAGAGGTGGGCGGTGTTGTTGTCTCGGCTTTATCCTTAAAGAAGGGCACGGGGGGTGCGCTGGGAAGAGCCCGGCGGGTCCGGGAGGCTGCGGCTGCTGCTGCAGCGCCAAAGTAGGTTAAAATAACGGGTGGAGGGGAGGAAAAGTAGGTTAAGGAATACTCAGCAGCAGCTGCCTGGGAAAAGAGGGAGCAACCGTGCCGGGTCTGTCTCTTTTTTTTTTTTTTTTTCTTTTTTTGCCGGAGCTGGAAAATCCCAGGGCTCCGAGCCAAAGGGCCGGGGATGCTGCGGGATGCTGCGGCGCGGGGCTGCACCCCGAATCGGGGCCGGGACGTGCCGCTGCCGGGGCTCTGCGCCATCCCAGCTCTCCCCCCGGCATCGTTTGACTCCAACGCTGGAATTTCGTGGCGGCTCCGCTGTTCCCACAGCTCCCGTGGGGCCCGGGGGTGCGGTAATGCCGAGTTTCGCTCCATCTGCCGGACAATCCCCTCCTTTTCCCAGGCTGCCTCCAGCATCTGTTCCCTAAAGTTTTGTTTTTTTTTTTCCCGAACAGTGGCTCCTTTTTGCCTCTGTTCGTCTGCGGGAGCCATGGGCTGAAACCCTGTTCCCCCACGGGGAGGGGAAACCCTCGCTGGAATCCCAGCGCGCAGTTTTAGGTTACGGACTCTGCTAAGGGAGGCTGGGAATTAAAGGGCTCCTGTGACCCGGAGGGATTTGGGGAGGTTTCCAAAACCGGGTCGCCTCTTCTGGAGTGTTGGCATTGATGCACCGGTCAGCCTGGGGGCGCGGCTGTTGGAGCTCGGAGTGTCCCCAAAAAGCAGCCGGGTCTGGCACTGGTGCAGTTACTTTTTGCTTTCCTCTGGTTTTTGGAGGGGCAAATTCTGTCGTTTTTAGGAGCGTGTCAGGGCAGCCGGGCTTCCCAGCATCACCAGCCATGGGTTTGTGCCTGCATCCCCCAGCCCCACCTGGGATGGCCCCAAGCTGCCCCCAAAAGCAAGCGCTGAGTCCTGGGCAAAGCTCCAGTGCCACCCAGGAGCTGGCACTTTCTGCTCCCTGCACCTCCTGCATCCCTACGGCAGCGCCTTGGGCATCTGAGGGATGTCCTTAATCCTTGGGCTAAGCTTGGCCTCAGGTCAGCTTTACTCCTGCTCCTGGTGGTGTTTAGATCCAGGTTATCATGCTCTGGTGGTCCCTCAGCCGCGGTGGGACCTTCCTGTCCCCCCCTCCTGAGGCCATTCCTTCCCCAAACATCCCGGCGTGTCCCTCAAGCGCTGGGATTCCACAGCCCCAGGGGATTAAAATGCTTGATTAGGTTTAGACTCGAGTTTTATTAGTGCTGGATTATGGGGCGGAGAGCCTGCACGTCCTGTGAGCACCCGGCTCAGCTCCACTCACCCCCAGGACCCCCCTCGTGTGTAATTGGCTGCATCTCGGGGTGCTGCCGGCCCTAATTAGGAGAAACTCGTCAGGCACAGGCTGTAATGAAGCTGTGCCGGGGCTCTCACAGGACCGTGACGACCGGGGGGAATTTCCATGCTGGCGGCAGGATTTCCACACGCAGGCTGGGTTTGGGTTATTATTTATTTTTTCCTTCCTCCCCCTGTGCTGTCAGCATAGGTTTTAATTTTAACAACCAATTGCTGAGCACGAAGAGGGGGGATGAGACTCTGGGAAACAGGTTTTGTTCGAGTTTTTATTTAAATGTTTTTAAACTCTTTTTAGTGACTTCATTTCCTTGTGACAGATGCAAAAGGATTTCCTCCGGAGCAGGAAAAACCTTTCCTTAATTTTTTTTTTAGCATCATCTGCCCCTTGCATGAATGGTGTGACTCGTGTGTTGAGGCTGGTCCCTCTCCAGTTTGGGATGGAGCTGGGATCTCCAAGGGAAGGGCTGATGCCGGGCATTCCATAAAGTCTCTAAAAAAACTTCCTGGGGGATGGTTCAGGATTGATGCTGTAGGGATATTTGGGCAGAGGCCTCGGAGCATCCCAGCGGAGAGAAAAAGGGCCCCCAAATTCCTTCTCCAGTGGGATTTTCCCTGGATGGTGACCCCGGTGCTGTCCCTTGGCCAGGTCTCCCCGGGTGATGAAGAGGAGCGGGATGCACTGGTGGCTTGTCACCGTCCTGGGGGTGAGTATGGCCTTGTCTGTCCCCTCCTGTGCCATCCCTCTGCTTCTCAGGTGCTCAGACACCACCCCAGAGCCACATGGCACATGGGGATGGCTTTGCATCCACCATGGTGCATCCAGCGAGTTCTTATCCCTCTCACCACTGCAGCAGGGCGTCCGCTGGCTGTGGGGCAGGCGGGAGGGCGGCACCCACGGCATCCCCCGTGGCGGGAGGGCGGCACCTGCCACCGGAGCCGCTCCGCTGCCGCCACTGAGCGCTCTGACCCTCCCGCAGGTGCTGAGCAGGCCTGCCCAGGGCGCCGGGAGCTGCAGTGCCCCGGAGCAGGGGCCAGCGGGATGCCCGCCCGGAGAGGAGCCCACCGGGGTAAGCCGAGCCCAGCCTCCGCCCGGAGGGAGGGTGCGGGACCCACCCGGCGCTCACCCCCCTTTCCCTCTCCGCAGGACCCAGCGGGGACGTGCCGAGCGTGTCCCCCCGGCACCTTCTCGCTGGGGGACGCGTCCTGCGCCGCTCACACGCAGTGCCGCGCCGGGAACAGGCTCCTGCTGGCGGCGGGGACAGCGGCCAGCGACAGCCGCTGCGGAGCCTGCCTGCCGGGGTGAGCCCAGCCCGGGGAACGCCGAGCCCCAGCCCCGCCCTCGCTCGGGGCCCTCTCCTGACCCTCCCGTCCCACCCCGCAGGTTTCACAGCCCTGGAGGGGAGAGGGAGCCCCGGGGCCGGTGCCTGCCCTGCGCCGCTGCTCCCCGCAGCACCCCGGGGTGCCCAGGTGGGTGCTGGAGCCCGAGGTGTCACCCCGGGGCTGGCGGTGATGGAGGAGCTCGAGCCGGCCCTCGCCGCAGGGTGTGTCCCCCTTGGGACGGGGCACCGTGTCCTGCTGGGATGGGGCAGCTGAGGACTCATGACACGAGCGGCGTCCCTGGTGCAGGGCTCCTGGGGAAATGGGGTTCATCCCAACAGAGCCCCTCCCTCTCTGAGGCTGATCCCGTGCCTCCCTGCAGGCCAGCGGCGAGCCCGCAGCCCCGAAATGCCGGGCCGGGCACCGGGAGCCAACGGGACACGGGTGACCCTGCTGGGTGAGGAAGAGGAGGAGGCGGCAGCAGCACAGGCGGCCGTGCTGACCATCGTCCCGGTCTTCTGTGCCATGGGGTTGCTGGGAATCCTGGTCTGCAACCTGCTGAAGAAGAAGGGTTATCACTGCACCGCCAGCAAGGAGCCCCAGCCGGGTGGCACCGGTGAGCCCCGGTTGTGCCTTTGGTGATGCCACATTCATCTCATCTCGCTCAGCCCACCCAGGGCATCCTGCTCGTCCTTGGGGTGCCTTATCCCCCATCACCAAGCCTTGCCTAACTTCTGCCTCCAGGTCCCAGCTCCGTTTACCAGCTGGAGGATGCCAATGAGGACACCATTGGGGTGCTGGTGCGGCTGATCACTGAGAAGAAAGGTCAGGGGGTCCCTGGGAAGGGGGAGGAGGGGGCGACGTGGCCCAGAGCCCTGTGACCCCCCCCCAACTCCTTGGTGTCCTCCCCCACACAGAAAATGCAGCGGCGCTGGAGGAGCTGCTGAAGGAGCACCAGAGGCAGCAGCTGATGCCACCGAGCTGTGCCCCCCTCAATAAGTAAGAATCCCCCTAGGGCTGCACTGAGGACTCCCCTGTGGTGGGGCCACCCCCACGCTGATGGCATCTCCTCCCTCCCCAGGTTACACCTGCTGCCTCAGTTTCCCCCCGCCTGCCACCACCAGCAGCACCTGCACACGGTGCAGGGACCGGCCCCGTGCGCCCGCTGCAGCCAGAAGTGGCCCGAGGTGCCGCCATCGCTCGGTGCCACCAAAGTCCCCAAACCCGGAGCTCATCCCAGCGAGGTGACCATCCTCTCCATCGGCAGGTAAGCAGGGACAGCCCCCCGGTGTGTGTCCCCTCTCCGGGGTGGGGGGGACAGGCTGACGTGGTGCTCCCCAACAGGTTCCGGGTGTCCCGGATCCCCGAGGTGAGGAGCGAGGCGGGGGCTGAGCCCCTCCGTGGTCCCCTCCCCGCCGGCAGCGGGATGTGACCGCTGGGATGGAGCAGCACCGATGGCCCCACGAGGTGAGGGGATGTTGAGGGAGGGTGGGGAGCCCTGGGGGTCCTTCCTGGAGAAGGGGGTTCTGCAGGCTGGAGCGGTGTGGGGACAGCGAGGCGGGAGGGAGGGGGTGTCCCACGCTGGCAGGGCCTGGCACGGGCTGGCACAGCCGGGGGCTGCTCCGTGACTCATGGGCAGCTGCACGGGCTCACGTGCCCTCGCTCACATCCCCCGTGTCCCCTCCTCCAGCAGTGTCACCATCCAGCTCTGGGCTCCTCCCGACATGGACACTGAGGGGCTGGAGCGTGTCCAGGGCAGGGAATGGAGCTGGGGAAGGGTCTGGAGCCCCAGGAGAGGCTGAGGGAGCTGGGAAGGGGCTCAGCCTGGAGAAAAGGAGGCTCAGGGGGGACCTTGTGGCTCTGCACAACTCCCTGCCAGGAGGGGCAGTGAGGGAGGGTCGGGCTCTGCTGCCAGGGAACAGGAACAGGAGGGGAGGGAACAGCCCCAGGCTGGGCCAGGGGAGGTTTAGGTTTGGGTAGTGACAATCATGGGTGAGTGACACCGAGTGGCTCCTGCCACCTTGGGTGGTGCAAAGGGCCCAATCTAGGCTCAGCTGTGCTCCATCCCTTGTCCTCCACAGCAAGCACCTGGCCTGGGGGCTGCCTTAGGGGTCAGTGACACCACAAAGTCCCCATGGAGGGCATGGAGGACACTGGGCATTGTGTGAAAGCCAGTCCTGCTCGGAGCTGCGAAGTGCTGGAGGTGGCAGCTCAGCTCCTGCTCCTGCCACCAAGGTGTCCAACAGCAGCACAGCAAATCCAGCATCTTGCTCGGCTGGTGAGAAGGATTCTCTGTCCCTGAGGCCTGGTGGTGGCCACAGCGTGGTGGCCTGATGGATAAATAACTCCAGGAGCTGTGATGGCGGTGGTGGTGGCCACAGGAATCATCATCTCTGGGAACTGTGATGCCACAACACAGCTCCACTGGAAGCACAGAGGACACTGGATGTCATTTCATGGTCACCTTCTGGCTCTGTTGAAGTCTCCAGGACCATCCTGATTTCGGTCCATCACCAGCTGCCAGCACTCAGCATTGCAGGATAATGAATCACTGGATCACGGAACGACTCCCCCTTCCCAACAACCCAGCTGGGGCATGGATTGCCCTGGGCAAAGCTGGTCTCCTGCATCCATCCATCCTCTCTCCAAAGTCTCAGCTCAGGAGGACACGGTGGGGATGCTCTCCACGAAGATCACACATTTCACTTTCCATAGGAATTGCTTCTATGGGATCACGCTGGCTTGGCCACGTTGGGATCACTGGGGTAACCCACCCAACGTTGGGTTGGAGACCATCAAACTCAACCATCAACCCAAAAAAAGGGTTTATGGCAGGTCCCATTCACCTCTCCACGACATCACCGTGCCAAAAAAACCAACCACCAAACCCTCTCGGGCTCTTTTATTTATTTATTTAATTTTTTTTTGGAAACATTTTAATAGTTATCGAATGTTCTACATCTTACAGTAAATATCGTACAGTTACAAACTCTTGGCTGAAATCTGTCAGGGAGATCACGACCTGATCTTCAGAACCAAAACCAGAACAGAAAACAAATGGGAAAACAACCCCAAATTTACACTTCAGATGGACAAACTGAGGCTGTGGGGCTCTCCAGGGCATCAGTCCAAGGCCGTGTTCCCTACACACCTGTGAGCTTTAGACTTGGAAGACGTGGTTACTCTTGGGTTTTAATTTAATTTTTTTGTTGTTGTTGTTTTTGTTCTTTCAGGGGATTTTTTTGGGTATTTATTTTTATTTAAGAGGTCCAATAATACTTTAAAAATGAGCTGGTCTGGTGGTCGAAATTAATTTAAAAATTAATTACATAGGAAGAGGGGTGGGAGCCTGGTGTGGGTTGAGGCTGTGTTGTGGGAACTGGGAGGGTTTGGGTGTCATCCTGCACCTTGCCATGCCTCCCTACAAATCCCTCCCCTGATCCTGAACCCCTCTGCCCCCAGGAAAATTCCATCTCCCAGCTCTGTGCCTTGCAGGAGGATGCAGGGAGGCTGCAGGTGGCCATGTTGCATCAAGATTATTCCCTACAAGCAGTACAGTCGAGCGTTTCCAAAGGGGAATCGCTCCTGTCAAACCACGGATTTTGCTATTCCTGCCCTGCAAACATTCCCACAAGTTCTTTTTACCTGATTGCCAGGGAATCTCCAAGTGCCACAGAAACGCCTTTTCCAAGATTTCCTCCCTCCCAAGTTCTGTAACAGGCTTTATTTTCCTTTTTTCCTTATGGGAATGCTGACACACAGCAGAGAAAATACTTGGAAGGTGATCCTGGCTCAGGAGCAAAGGTGAAGGGAAGATGGGCAGAGGGTCACCACAGTCTGGGGATGAGAGTTGGGAGGCCCTGAAAACATTGGCAATTAAAAAAACCCAAACAAACCCAACCCAAAAATACCTGCATTTATGGGTATCCAGCAGCTCTTATTGCTATTGTTGGCAGGTTGGATTTTACCAAAAATAAAGCCTCAAATGTTGTTTTCCATCCCCCTAACAAACCAGGATCTCATTTCATGCCCTCCAGCTGGGAACCACATCATCCCACATTCCCTGTGGGGATTAAGGAGGAGAGGAAGGGGAAAGCAAAGGGCTTGTGTCTCTTGGGGAAGGACCAGATTCAGTGGGATGCTGCTGCTTGGAGAAAAACCTGATGCCCTGAACATCCCTCATTAAAACAAACCCCTTAAATAACACTTCCCAGGAATTACACCCCAAAACTGCAACAATGCTGAACTGGGTGATTTATTATTCACAAAATACAGGAGCAAATCCTTGCCTGGAGGGCTCAGCCACTTGGAGGCATGATGGCTTCAGGCTTCAAGGGGCTCCTGGGATTTGGGGGTCACCACCACCACTAAAATCCCATTTCCCCCCCAAATCTCACATCGCAGCTTGTGTTGTGAAGTAGAGGTAAGGGCAGGGATGGGTTAATTGTTCAGAGTTATTTTCCTTCCTCTTTAACTGGAATTTTAATCTCAGCCACTTCAGGGGCTGCTAAGGATGGTTTAACCCCTCCTGCTCTTCCCCACTAACGCCCGGTGTGATCCTTCACTGTGGAAAACCATTTTCCTTAACCAACATCAGCAAAGCTCTGCTGGATTGAAATATTTAGGAAGTTGGTGGCCCCCCCTCAGTGTCCTCCACCGTGACCTTCCCAGGACCCTCACTTAAGCCATGACTTGACCAAGGGAAGGACTTGGGATCAAGGAAAGGGCAGGGAGCATCTCCCCACCACCACAGCCCCATGAAGCCACCTTGGGTAGGAGCTACCCAAGCCTGGCACTGTGGTTGTCCTGGTTCCACACACTGGCCCAAGGCTGGTTACCAAATGTCCTCACTAAAGCCTCTGGCCCAACAGGTGGCAAGTATTTCACCTCTCCACACTTTGGTTAATGAGCATCTCTGCCTGGGAACAATGGGATGAGGAGCACTGGATCTGCTATTGATCCAAGCCAAGGAATTAACACCCAACTGCCCCGTGTCAGGTCTCATCAGTGGGAACACTGGGTGATCCACCACGTTCAACTCCTGGGGCTTTCTCCCCCACCTTTAATGTTTTGGTTTTTTTCCTTCCAGGAGAAAGCCCAACATCTCCTTTCCACACATGGGCCAAAATTTTTAGGAGTGGTTCCAAAAGTGGTGCAGGGTGTCTGGGATAGTGCTGGGATGGTGTCTGCTGGGAAAGGTCCTTTGCAGAGCCCTGGCTGTGATCCCAAAGCTCGTTGGACCCTGCAAACCAGAGTGCCATTACATTGGGAGACCTGACTCAGTGCTGACAGACAACTGGGGAAAAAAGGGGATCTCAGAAGTCTTCAGTTCCTAGGATCTGCTGGGGATTTTTTGGCCCAGGTTTAACTGCACTGTGCTACAAACAGTGGAAGGATGATGTAGTGGTGTTATTTCCCAAGGTCCTGTTTCTCTTTACTAATCCTTGGCTTTTCCAAGCCAAATGGAGAACCCACTGATTATTTGCTCTTTTTCTCTTTTTTCCTTCTTTCCCTCTATACAAACCTGAAGTACAACCCAAGGGTGCCCCTTCCCCACCCCACAGCACTGGTGTCCAGTCTTCCCCTACTCTGTTCCCCTTGAGGCTGAGGAGGCCAACCAGAGCTTTGCTCTAGATTTCCTTTAAAGCCAGCAAAATCAACCAAATGACCCCCAAACAGAAGTGCCAATGTCAACTCCCAACCTGACAAACCTGGGACCAACCAGTGGGAGGAAAAGTCCTCCTGGGGTCCCTAGGCTTGTTAGTCCCCACCTGGCCCATGCTCAAAAGG
The DNA here is from genome assembly GCA_013400775.1 of Chaetops frenatus. NCBI lineage: Eukaryota > Metazoa > Chordata > Aves > Passeriformes > Picathartidae > Chaetops > Chaetops frenatus. The sequence continues at coordinate 183,227 of VZTR01017737.1, read as the reverse complement.
GAAGGAGCTCCAGGAGCTCCTCCCAGTGGCAGCAGAAGCCAAGCTGGGAGACACCACTGAGAGCATGGAACACTTTTGGCACACTTGAGGCAAAAATCAAAACCCAACCAAGCTTTTGTCTTTAAAAAAAAAACAAAACAAAAAACAAACAATAAAATCCCAAAAACCTTGTTTCTATGCTGGGTTTAGTGACAAGGATTTAAAAACAAACTGGCCACAAGCATTGGCTGCAAATCCAAACTCCCTCTGCTGCCCTCAAGACAACTTATTGCTCTACTTGGACACTCTGAGGGGGGATGTCACCAGCTTCCTGTCCCCCTGTCCCTGGGTAAGCCAAACCCCCCTGAAATGACCCTGATGCCCACAGCCTCTGCGTGCCTGGTGTCCTCCATCCTGGTCCATGCCAACTGTGGATCACCTTCCCTGCTGTCACCTCTTCTCAGGTGCCTTCCTGTGAAGAAGGCGACGTGTTTATTGCTATTGCTTCCTCCTCTCCCACCTCTCCAAGCAGAGCAGCCAGACATCACCCCCCTCCCCTGCTTTCTACTATGGTGCTGATATTTGTGCTTGGATGAACGTTTCTCCTGGAAGTCTTGGAGCTCTAACCCAGAGAATGGGAGTGGGACACCTCAACTGCCATGGGGGCAGCAGGGTTTGGTCTCAGCCCTGCCAACACCATGGGTGCAAGGTGAAGCCACCCATCTTCCCCTTGCCCTGCCTTGAAGACTCATCTCCATCAACCAGACACCCTCTTTTCCCACACCACCATACTCTGGAGGAGCTCTTCAGACCAGTCCCTGAACCTGGAGGAGCTCTTCAGACCAACCTCGGACTTAGAGGAACTCTTCAGATCAAACCCTAAACCTGGACAAGCTCTTCAGACCAAACCCTAAACTGACAGAAGCTGTCCAGATCGACCCCTTGGACCTGGAGAAGCTCTTTCAGCCCACCCTTTGGACATCTCCTTGCTTCCCTCAGCAGCTGCCCAGCCCATCTCTGCCTGCAAACAGCAGCCACGCGAGGAAGGAGCCGCCTTCGCCCTCACGCGGCCCCGGGACGTGGCTGAGGGGGAGCATCCTGTTTGCCCAAGAGGTGCAGGATGCTCCCAAGGGCACGTGTCTTCCCACTGCTCCCTCCCCATCACCCACGATCCGTTTGCCCAGTTGGAAAAAGCAGACCAAAGACCCGCTGGTGACCAGTCCTCGTGCTTCCTAAGACAAGTGTGTTACGTCGCTAATTATATTTATATTCTCTTACTCCTACAAAAAGAAGGGATGAGTTCAGAATTCCACTGCAGATAATGCATTTATAATCTATCACGACAGCTATCTGGAAGACACCAATTTTCTTGTAATATGTTATGGAAGATTGAATAATTTATATTCTTCAACTAAAAATACCCAAACCAAATCGGAATAAGCCTGCCTACCAGCGCTGTGCTTTTCACATAGTACCCTGAACATCAACCACTCTTACTAGCCAAAAAAAATCTAGGCTCTTGTCAACAACAACGACAACAGAAAAGTAACAAAAAGAACCCAAACGAACAAGAAGTGGGGGGATCTTTGCACCACTCAGCCGGGCAATGCTGGAAAAGTGAAGATTCTGAGCTTTCAAATGATAGGACCAAAGAGANTTTTTTTCTTTTTCTTTTGTTCTTGCAAACAGACGAGGCGCTGCAGCCCAGCGGCCGCAGCACCGATGTAAGACTTGTGTAGTTGCATACAATGTTTGACTCCGGATCTGGAAGAGAGCAAATACATCAAGAACAGGGAGTTAGAAGGACGTTCTCCTCCTCTCTGCACCCCTGCACCACGCGGAGCTGATCCATATGGAATTTAACCGTCCCTCTGGGCAATTTCTCAGGCAAGGGAGCCGGGAAAGCAGCAGCTCGCTGGTGGTATCTAAATGCAGAGGATTACAAATATGCAGATGGGATGCTGCCTGCTAATTGCACACCAATTTGGGAGGGGCAGGATTAGCCCAGCGTAATTTGTGTGGCACAGAGAGATTTCAGATAACCCCGGGGCTCCCTGTGCTGGTAATTGGGCATGGTGGCCAAGGGCTGCAGGAACAAGCAGCTGGGATTTCTGGGATCCCGAGCACGGCAGGAACACACAGGCAGTCGCACGCAAGCCCGGCGCTAATGAACAGCGTGATCTCCCGGCAGGGGAAATGAAATATCCCAGTGACAGAAAGATGGGGAGGGGCTCTTTGTCAGGGAATGCAGTGATAGGCCTGGGCTAATGGTTTCAAACAGCCAGAAGGCAGGGCCAGATGGGATATTGGGAAGGAATTCCTCCCTGGGAGGGTGGGGAGGCCCTGGCACAGGGTGCCCAGGGAAGCCCCATCCCTGGAAGTGTCCAGGGCCAGGTTGGATGGGGTTTGGAGGCTCGTTCAGAGAAGAGGCAGCACTCACATGGATTGGCCAGTGGTTTACCAGTGTGGAGGTACGTAGCTGTAGGTGGGGGTTCCTTGAGCCCTGTACGTTGGCACGGACACTGGATGTGCTCCGATGGCGGTGTGTTGGGGGGTGGTCAACAAGGTTCCTGCAAGGACACGGACAAACACTTGCCACAGAGCACAGGAGCTGGCACCCAAGGGTGCAGTGGGGACAGGAACAGCATCAGTGCCTCCTTTCTCCTTTTCCCAGATATCATTCTGCCTGCCAGACCTGAATTGACGGTGCTGGACCCACATGATTGAGATCAGCCAGCATCACGAATAGATTAAAAACATCTGGAGTTCCAGCAGACTTTCCACGCTACCTCCTGCCCTTAACCTTAAGGGTTTTTCCTTGGTTTTTTTTCCAGTGTTTCTTGTCCCTAAAGACCAGCAGCAGAGCTGGCCACAACCTGCTGACATGTACCTGCTGAAGGCACTGGGCTAAACTGGGATAGCAAATCACTGCAGAGGTCTGAAACAAACTGGAAGGGATGAGGGATGCAAGGGGAGATGAGGAAAAAACCCAACAGATCTTCAGGGAAAATTAAGATGAGCTTTTTTTTAAGTCTGCATGTGGTCAGCAGAGGGATTTTAGGTCAGAATTTGCACAGTGCTTTCATGGGAAGGGTGAATACAGTCCTAGACTACTCTATTCTGGGAGCAACTGCATGCTCAAACCAAATTCTCAGCTTCTGGGTATCTCTCTACAAATGTTATTAATGAAATCCTAACACATCCCACGTGCATTAATTACATTTATCCACTTCTCAATATAAGCAACAGTAAATCTCTGAGTGGTTCTTGTCACATCCAGGCTGCAATATCTCTGCTTGGAATAGGGATTGTGTCCCATTACAGACTCCTATTTCACAGCTAACACAGATGCAAAAGGATGAATGATGCATTTCTTGGCATAATTCAATATACAATCCTAAGAATTGTTAAAGAGAAAAATACAGGCTTTGGAAAAACTAAAACCAGCCCCTATCCTTATTTAATGTACTATCAGTTAATTGCAGTTAGAAGAGATCCTGCACATAAAATGCAAAGGAACCGGGATAGACAAACCAAGGTTAACATTCATTTTGTCAAACAAAAACATGACCAGTAGTGCCTTAAAAACAGGAGCTGGAGAGAAATACAACTACTTGAGGATGGACAAATCTGGTTTTTCCTGTACTTATGCAACAGACAGAGGAAAGAATAATATACTTAAGGATACACAATAATATATTTAAGGATGCAGGAGTGAGCCAAACCAAAGACCTCCTCTGCTGAGTCAGATCAGGATTTGGGACAAATTACTGGATTTGTGCCTGCGGAGGAGCAGTAACCAGCAAGCCAAACACCCCGCAGGGCTGAGGCAGCGTGGGGGATGCACGGGGAATTGTTTTTGCCCGGGCCTGCGAGCGTGGGAGAGGGTTCCCTCCTTACCTGCTGACATTGCCATGGTGGTGCCAGCGACCATGCCCATGGCCACGCCGTTGGTGCGGGGCGCGGCCACCGGGGCCGGGTAGATGGCCGAGGGGATGCTGTTGGGCTGCACCACCGTGGTGTGGTGGATGACGTGAGGCTGGGCCGCGTACACGGGCTGGGTGTAATAAGCTCCCTGTTGGAGAAGGGGAAAAAAAAAAAAAAATACAAAACCAAAATCCTATCGTCAGTCCAGGTTCTTTTCCAACCTAAGGATTCCTCGATTCTGTAATTCAAGCGCTGCCGAAGGGCTGGCGCTTCCCACGGACTGCCTGGAGGCCTGAACCTGTGGAAACGTGGAATGGATGAGGAGGGAATCAACAGTCAAAGAGTCAATCCATCCAGGACAAACCGTGCTGCCTCCGTTTGATGGGCTGAAACAGGACACAAATGGCTGAAGAAAAGGACAAGCCATGGCTCTCGGGTGATCCCGAGGTGCTTGGGTCCAGGAATTGCGTCATCTTCTCAGGTTTCCAACAGGGCTTCAAAATCCAGGCTGCCAAGACTCAGAGTTTTGAAACAAAGGGAGAAGGATAGATGGGAATCAAAGGAGCCAACAGAAAAATGCTTCACATGCAAAGTAATGAAGGGCCTGAAATGAGGAGATGCACAAGGGAGAGAACTGCTGTCCCCAGGATAGGCAGCAACACTGTAAGGACCTGCAAAGCACAGATGGGAGGAAAGAAAACATGGATTTGAATCAGCAAAAGGGAGATTTTATTGTGTATTAGTGAAAGCCATTACAGAACCTCTGAAGGTCTGGATTAAGGGGAGAAGGAGGTGCAGGGCAACTACTCCATCACTTCTTTCTTTCAGGAGCTATGAAGGTTCACAGGACATTTGGGCCAGAGAAGAACCAGTGTGCAGGGGTGGGTTTGGACCCCAATGGCTTGTACAGTTCCAGCAGAGGCATTGGAAGGTGACATTATGCAATGGAAGGTGACAGGGGATGCAGGATGATCCAGTCTCAGCAAGGCACAGGGAAATCACGATGTTGCTGCTGCTGGAAAAGCTGGTTATTCAACATAAAAGAGGAGAAGAAAAGCCAGGGAAGTTGTAGGGCCACATTGCTCTGAGAAGCTCAGGATTTTCTGTGGGAAGGGATATATCAAGGGGATATCAGCACCTCCACCCCACCAAGATGGAGCTGCTTGGCCCCGAGAGGCCTGCAGGAAGCTCAGGTGGGTTGGGGCATGGCTGAGGTGGCAGCAGGTGTCACCTACGTGGGCGTGCAGGTTCTGCTGTGGGTAGGCACTCCTGATGGGGTACATCACAAGTGGCTGGGGGGGCAGGAGGTGGCACCTACCTGGGTGTACAGGTTCTGCTGTGGGTAGGCACTTCTGATGGGGTACATCGCAGTTTGGTACGGGTTCGGAGACGGCGAGTAGGGAGGAGGGGCATTGTTACTCTGGGTCGGTGGGACCTTGTAGGGAGTCCCCGCAGTGTACCCTGCCAGAGACAAGAGGGGTGCCAGTCAGGGCCTGGAATGGTGGCCAGGGCTGGCAGGAGGGCTGGGAGAAACCATCCCATGAGCAAACGGGCCCCAGAGACTGTGTGTGATGGAGAGAAGTCAGTGCTCAGCCCAGCCAAAACACCCAAATGTATTTTACTTATTTACTCCAGCACTGTTCAGCAATTAGAGAAGGCCAAGATTTCAAGTCTAATATCCTACATCATCCTCCAAGCACCCCCAAACAGCATCTCACCACCACCTCCTGATTACTGCAGATTGGGAAAATAGGTGTTAATTAACAAGGGGAATAGCTGTGACTCTTTTCCTCACTCACATTAGCGGGAGAGCAACCATCTTTAAATGAGAGATGGAAAAGGTTTGAGATATTGATCAGTGCAGAAGTGGAGCCTCCTCCACCAGGACTCCTCCAGGAACCCAATGCCACCCACAGACCAGCCAACATCCTGTTTTTCCATCCAATGGATTTTTTTCTCTGTTCTGAACTCATTTTTCCAAACAAAGACCTTGTTGCTCATTTTTTCAAACAAAGACCTTGGAGGCTGCCAGTTCTCAGCATCACACTTCATTTCTGAGGGGTGTCTAGAGGTGTAGGCCTGCTCAAGCCTGTGTGGTTTCACCACTTTGAATATCAAGACTTGCAGTGGTTTCCTGATTGATCAATCACGGACAATTTATCTCCTATGTTAAAAAGGTATTAAACATAATAATCCAGGCAGATGTAATCTGCTGTGTTTATAAACTGGGGAAAAACCAGAACAACCTGCAGGTAAAACAATGTGAAATCAGGGTTTAATGCCACAAGATGATGGAGGCTCCTCTCTGTCTGGCAGCTAATTTTAAAACCTAATTATGACTAACACCTTATTAGGATTAGGCTGGCGTGGCCCGTGCTGCTGCCGCTTTGTGGTTCAGCAGCAAAGAGCCTTTAAGCTCCAGCTTCTATTAAAATTGCTGATTAAATCCCTCATGTCACTCGAGAAATCTCAGCCTTATTGATCCTGCAGCTCACAAGTGCCCTGGATTGCACAGAAATGTTTTTCTATAAAGGCCTGGTTGGTGGGGGGGGGGAAAGAGCTCAGTGGGGAATTTTGTGTTGCCATCCTGGCTTGTTTCCAGGGCAGGAGTCCTCAGCTGGATGAGGAACTGACTGGATGTCCACATCCAAATTCTGCCCCTCTGGCCCCCTCAGGTAAGAACTCACCTGCAGAGCTGCCTCAGCCCTGGGGCCAACAGCAGAAGGACGTGGAGCTGCTGGAAAGAGTCCAGAGGAGGCCCCAGAGCTGCTCCCAGGGCTGGACCGTGCCCAGTGTACAGCCCCTACCCCAAGGAATGGTAGGCACACCCCTTTTCCAAGAGAAAAGTCTCCCAAAGGCTATTTGAATATTTCTTTTTAATAATTCTTTTAATTTAAAAAAAATTTGTACTTCTCCCTCTCACCTTGCTATGTAATTGATTTAATTTAGCAGGAAAAAGGAGTCTGAAGTAGCTGGAAGGTGAGGAACACTGACCCCACGCCACTCCTGCCCAAGATTTAGCAGGGAACAGTCAGGCAGGGGCCAGAGGACACCCCACATACCAGGGAAAGCATCCCAGGGTTTATCAGGGAGCTTATCAGCTCTCCTGGAGGCACTCCTTATCCTCTTCAGGAATGAGATGACAAGGCTCCACTGGAAAAGCCTGTTTGACTGCAATCCATGAACAGCATCTCCTCCTGCTGCTCCTGCTCAGCCAGGCTGGGTTCAAAGGTGGGAGTTTCAACTGTGTTCCTTGAAAATCAGGCTTTATTTTGGAATTCTTTCAGTTTGAAGGGAATAGGGAATAACCTCCCTTTGGAGATAAACACCTCTGAACAACCCCAGATTGCTCCCAGGGATCAAACACTCAGCTAAGAGAGAGGTTTCACCTTCTCCATTCGAATTTCTCCTCTGCAGGAGCAGCAGGAGGGTCAGTGCTCTCCTTTTCATGATCCTTCATGGTTTTAATCCATCAAAGCCAGGTTGAATGGGGCTTGGAGCAACCTGGTCTAGTGCAAGGTGCCCACGGGGGTTGGAATGAGATGGTCTTTAAGTCCCTCCCAACCCAAACCAAATCTGCGATCCCAAATAACCCTGTCCCCAAATCAACCCCCCACAGGGGAGGCAACGGGCACAAACCAACCCAGTAAAACCCCAGAAGAAAAGGTTTATTTACTGAATGCTGCAGAAGAAGCTTGGTAGGTTCTGTTCTCAGTGCCAGTGTCCACCGGGAGGTGGAAGGTGCCCTCGGTGGCACAGGACGAGGAGGTCTGGGGCCAGGCCTGCTTCATCAGAAGTGTGGCTTGAGTGAGACAGAGAAAAGGTGTCACAGAGAAATGAGAGACAACTTCCCACATTTATGTCACATCGGAATCACCTTGCTAATCTCTTGCCCCCAAGTTGCCGGTACCCCTGGGGTGCTGACCCCCATGGAAGGGATTTCACACCTTGGTCGGAGATTGGAAAACTTCCTGGAGCCCCAAGGCCGAACAAAGAGGTTTCACAGCCTCCACATCTGCTCAGCCTCTGAATTAACCCTCTCTGAAAGTACAGCTGTAAATCTGGTGTGTCACAGGGCTGGAAGTCGGGAATGAGGGATTGAGGAGGCTCAGGAGGAATTGGCACTGGAGACACAGCCCACGGCAGCACAACACATCCCAGTGGATGGAAATCCACTTCCCAAAAAGTGCAGGGAAGTGCTGCTGCAGGCCTGCTGGTCCACCAAACCCTCCTGAGACTCTCCTGGACTGGGACAGGAATGGGGAGCATGAGGACACCCAGCAGTGCTGCTTTACTGGCCATCATCAGCTGTGGGAGATCCTCCTGGGTGTGAGATCCACCTGGATGCCAGAGATGTGGAAATGTGCTCCTCCCTCCTCCTCCCTCAACAGAAAACCAGGAGCTTTGTGGGAAGTGAGGGATTCAAGCCCAATTTCTCCTCCACTCAGTCACTGATCATTTTCTGCTCCAAGCCTCTGCCCTCTCCCAAAGGTTTGGGAGTTATTAAGGATTTCCAGGCTGCCTTGCTTTATTTTCCATGGTAGGCTGCACTCAGGAACATCACACTGGAGAGCAACTCCCAGCGCTGCGACAGAAACGCTCCTTCACTTATGCTTTTATTCAGAAGCAGATTCATTTTTGCCTCTGGATTTCACAGAGGTTTTAATCTCTGAGACTGATGAGACAATTCATTCCAGTGTTACATGAATCCTTCCTCTGTGGTTCTCCCTCTCCACATTAAACCTGCCACAAAATCAAGGCAATTTGGGTTGGAGGTGGCTGGGAGATTGCCATAGCTCTGCATGTTCTTTATTAAATCACGGATCCTCCGAGAATCCATCACTTAAAATTACACAAAAGGTGGATCAAGGAGGCTTCCAGGAACAGTAATATCTCCTGCTTCTTTGGAATAATTCACAGGGATCACAATCCAGCCATTTAAATGTCATTTAAGGGCTACCCCCAACCAGTGTCTTCTGGATTTGGTTTATCCGCTCACCTAAAAATAAATAAAATAAAGAGTTTTTATTCATGATCAGTTTAATCTCTGGCAAATCAACCAGAGCAAACAATGTGAGCTGTGGGTCTCTGCAGTGCTGGGACTGCTCTGTTTTCCTGACAGGCCCTTTAGTAGACGTGGGAATGTTCAGGACATATTTTAAGCGGAAAAGACAAAAATATGAACCCTTTCAAACCATTGGAGGATACCTTGCTTCCCTCTGACAACCTCATTTGTGATGGATGCAGCCCCCAGCCCTGAACAAAGTTTGCAATAAGCTTAATTCCCTAGGCAATGCCGTGCCTGAGTGCCTCAAAACGATGGCAGCATTTATCCTTGGAAAGCCTTGTGAGGCACTACAGGATATTCCCCTCTCCAGACTCCAAGATACCCCTCAGGGGACCCACTGGTGTCCCCAAAAAGTCAGTGGGCACCTCTAGAGGGTGGCTCAGAGCACTGCTGATGCTCCAAGCTCCTTCTGCAAAGCAGCATTTCCTCCGGGCAGGATGCAGAAGCAGGAATGGGGGATTGGAGCCTCCATCCTGTGCCACGACATTCCCACACAGATCCCTGATTTCTGAGGCTGATTTTAGCTCTGCTCTGTAAGGGCACTGCTGCAAAGCCATTACTTCTGCCCTGCATTATTAATAAACACAGCTCCAGCCTCAGCCAGCCTCCACGAGCAAAGTGTGTGTCCTACTTTTGGGAAAATAAAGAGGGAGGCTTTAATGAAAGAAGTTAAAACAAAACAACCATGAGGAAGACAGAATGCCTGCAAGGGAACATGCACCAGGCTTAATGAAGACATACATAATTTTATTTTTTTTTAATTGTGTCTCTGCAGCAGAGTGATTTTAGATGCTCAATTTTGCATACTTACAAGGGTTTTTTTTTTTTCCTTTTTAAGAGCAGTGTCCTAAAAATCCAGGCTTATTGAAAGCATGAGTTTGTAATGCTGGTGTTTTGCCTTGTGTCTCCCCCTCTAAAAACTGTGAAAAAATGCAGCAGGAAAATCACACAAGGCAGGAACTTGAATTGGAATGGAAAGGAATCACAGAATATCCTGAATTGGGAGGGACCAACAAGGATCACCCAGTCTAACTCATGCCCTTGCTTGTAGGGATAATCTGTGGAATAATTTAACACCTTTTGGGCTCAAACACCAGCAAATATCCACCAGCAACCTGGCACTGGGAGAGGGAGAAATCAAGACTGGCTCCAGTTACCATTTCCCTTTCCTCACTGCTGCTGGACCAAGGGGACTCCAGACTTCTCCAAGCTCCTCTTCCTGATTCCTTGCTCTTCTCTGATGCTGTTACAAAGCTTAGGTCACTACATCATTATATTTCCCATGTGGATCCCAGGATTTTGGGAACCATGAGGTCAAGAGAAGAGCAGGAGCATTGCTGGCTTTCAGTGAAGCATCAGGGAGTATTTGGAGAACATCAGAGACAAAAGAAGGTGGGATTTGAAAACTGGAATTATCTTTGCTCAGGGGTTGATCTCCTGACAAGACTTTGCATGGAATCCAGCAAAATTCATGAGGTTTGGGACAAAAGACACCTGGGAGTGAGCAGGAGCACCTTTAGGGTGGGGCAGAGAGGGTGATCAAGCTGGGACAGAATGGCTCAGTTCAAGAGACCTTGCTTGCAGTTGCATCCCACAAATTCAGAAGCCACAAGCAAAGGATGCTCTTCCCACCCTTTCCAACCTCTACTCCAAGCATTATTAAGGGCCATGTTTGCCTGGGTAATCTTCATATGGAGAATCAGATAAACTCTTCTTGGTTTGTGATTGCTTTTTAGTGAGCTGCAGGGATTTCTGCCAGCAGGTAGCACCCCCTTCCCAGGCTGGGAGCTTTGGAGCAGGACCCTGTCCATGGATGGGATGCTTGGGAGCAGTTATTCTGCTGGGAACATGCAGCATCTCTTTCTTTTTTAGACTCAATGTCTAAAATCCCTTAAAAGCGTATTAAGAATTCCTCTGTTGTTTCAGAAGTCCAAGATTTTAACCCCCAAGTTGATTCCCAGGGTGTTTGAAGGACACCAGGAGCACATTCCTCTCCAGGTTCTTTCCAGCTTCCTGTTTGACAGCAGCTCCTTCAATTTGAGGAACCACTCTCTGTACTGATGCAGGTTTTAACTCAGCCACTGAAGCACAGAATTAGTTCAGCCCAGTTCCATTTAACACAGTTGAGGATGCTGTCACCCTGTCACATGTTCCCACTGCTGGGAGACTTTATGGCACTTCTTTTCTATCAGTTACCTCTCAAAATCTCTTCTTTTTTTCCTCCTGAAAGTCTGCTTTCCATTGAGAAGGGACCACTGAGAGTGGTGCTGGGAGGTCCTGAGCAGCAGAATCTGCTCCTGCTTCCCACAGTGGTTAAAATGGTTTAATAGCCTGCTGTGATATTAAATTGTATTGATTTCAAGAGCTGTAGAAATTGTTTATAACAGAACCACAGACTGGTTTGGGTTGGAAGGGACCTTAAGGACAATCCACTTCCAACCCTGTGCCTTGGGCAGGGACACCTTTACCTAAACCAGGTCTCCCCAGCCTGGCCTCAAGATTTTTGGGAAATTTTATAAAACATTTCAGCATTTTAATCCCAATTTTAATTTCTGAATTTTAATCTTCATTATTTCCTTGCTAATTTAGTGCTTGGCTGTGTTACCCACTGGAAGGCTTTTGTTCTCCATGCAAAACAACCTGTCAGCTCTCTGGACATCAGGAGATCTCCAAAATGGGAATTATTAAAAGCATTTTTTAAGGATGAGAAACAGAGGAATGAAATTTAAATGTCAAATGGCCGTGGCAGCTCTCTGGCTTGAGCATTAAACTGTGCAACAAAAAGATCTGGCAAGAGGGGACAAAAATGATCAGAGGATTTTTTTTTGTTGTTTTAGGGAAAGCAAATCAGGAAAGATTAGGATTGCACTTGAGAAGGGAGCATTGGGAATGAACAAAAGGCTGACTGGCACAAAGAACATTGACCACATCATGCAAATCTACAGCAGCAGACAGTAACTGGCATGGCTTTAAAAAAAGAAAATAATAATAATGATCAGCGACTCAAGCCTTAATGAATCTGCAGAGCTGCTTTCTGCAGAGGATTGTAGTGATAAAATAGAGCAGAAACCAGAGCATTTTTCATGAGAGGACACCCACAGCCACAGCCACCGGGACAAAGGTAGGGAACAACCAGAAGTCTTGGAAAAGCTGCTGACTAAGAAGGTTTGGGGGGATTATTCCATACGGACCCATCGTGAGGGAGCTGCTGAAGGCTGTTTGCAGTGAGGACAGAAGGACAGCTGGGCTCCCACTCAGAGTCCCTTCTGCTGGGTGGAGGGGACAGGCTCCAGAAGGGATGCCCAAGGGTTTGCTGCTGCCTGCCTGGGAGAACCCCCATTTTCAGGGTTATCCCTGTGTTTCCTTGTTCTCTCCTGCTTTTCTCAACTGTTCAGGTTGGAAGGGACCTTAAAGCTCCTCTCATTCCACTCCCTGCTGTGGGCAGGGACACCTCCCACTATCCCAGGTTGCTCCAAGCCCATCCAACCTGGCCTTGGCCATTTCTTTCTGAGGGTTGTTTCAATTTGTTTTCTCATGGAAACCCCACCCTCCAAAGGGTGGTGTCTGAGATGTACAAGAAGCTGTAGCAACCCCCCCAAAAATCCCTATCCTGCAGTGATCTGGGGCTTCCTCTCACACGGGTGTTCCCTTGGCCATCTGCCCACTCAGTGAAGGAGCTGCTGCCTGCACCACTGGGGACAAGTGACATTTTATAACATCCAGGCCAAAATGCTGGAATGCTGCAGTATTTACATTCCTGGCTGAGCTGGGAGGACATTGCCAGCCTCTGGCAGGACAAGCTACTAATAAATTTATGGGCTTTTTCTTATTCTATGGAGTTGTTTTCATTTAATTCCTCCAGTGTTTTATCCTTCAGGGGAATTTGAGGGTGGCCAGCACACATCCAAGAGAACAAAACCTGTTTCATGTTCCATGTTAAGGCTTTAATGGGAAGAAATGCAGCTAAGGACCTTATCAAAAGCACATAAACCCAAACAAAACACAGGAGATCCCTTCCAGAATCATCCACAATAAACACTTTAATGGAATACGTGTAAACTGTGATGTGGAGAAGACAAAACCAAAAGATTTTGGCAACAAACCCCTCATTCCTGTTTCATCAGCCTTAGAAAGTGCCTGAGCCTGCGGATCCACTGATTTTTTGACAACTGGGAGACTGAAAACTTGGCAATTTAAGGGGGGAGAGGGTTTGGCAAGACTGGCACAAAGTCCAGCTTTGTGTTCCTGCTGCACACTGAGCTCAGAGTCAGCTTCATTTGGAAGTGTTAAAATCCTGCAGCCCTTCTGAGGCAAAACCATTCAGAATAAACATCTCAAGCAACCAAAAGTCGAATCAAAGGGCGAGCTGTTATTTTTAATCTCCAGTGTGTGCTTGGAAGTGGATGAGCAAGGAATGCTTTCAGGGCTTTTTTGGGATTTTTACCTGGGGCATAGCCGGGGCTGCTGGTTGGATACATGTTGGGATTGTAGGCTGGGGCAGCAGTGGGATAGCCTGTTGGATAACCTGCAAGGAGAGAAAAAACGGAATTAGGATTTTAGCAGCAGGGAGCAAGGATGGCACCCCCAGAAAGAAACACACAACCTGTGTGAGCACACCAAGGGAAAACACAGCTGGACTCTCTGGGAATAGGAATGACCATGAATGTGCTGCACAGACCTACATGTGACATCATCAATATTTCATCTCTATTCCTGTAGGAAACAAGGGTCAGAATGCAGGAAAGCTCACTGTGCTTTGGAGAAAACTTCTGGCAAAATCCATACCCTGAACATGGAATTCGGGTATAAAACCCCACTGGCACAGCAGTGTTGGAAAGGCTTTCCTGGGCTGCATGGCAGCACTTTGGAGAGCTCAGCACTTCCATTAAGCAGAGTTTCTTGCTGAAGGGAAGGCAAGGATCCTGCAGGAAAACATGCCAGCCTTGTATTCACCCATGGCTGCACAAGTGCCATTCCCAGGAGGGACCCCATTACCTGCCAGGCCACCTGGAAGGAACAGGCTCAGACCCCTTGGAGCCATGCAGGGTTTAATGGGCACTTTGGGCAAGGCTGCAGAGCATCTTCAGCCTGCATCAGCCTCACTGGGAGAGGTCAGGGGCAGTTCAGGGGAATTGTGGGCTGGGAGTGGGGGGCTGGAAGTCGTGGCACACCACAGAGCCTGTATGCAGGTGTCCAGCATCCAACTGCTACTCTGGAAATTCCTGTCCTCTGTGGAGACCACAGACACAACCTCTGCACCTCAGTCTGCTCCTTTTCCACAGAACCACAGAATATCCCGAGCTGGAAGGGCCCCACAAGGACCATCCAGTCCAACTCCTGGCCCTGCACAGACACCCCAACAATCCCACCCTGTGAGCAGTGTCCAAACACTCCTGGAGCTCTGTGGGGCTGTGCCCATTCCCTGGGGAGCCTGGGCAGTGCCCAGCACCCTCTGGGGGAGGAACCTTTCCCTAAAATCCAACACAAACCCCTCCAGACCCACCTCCAGCCCTTCCCTGGGGTCCTATCACTGGTCACCATTTTGCTTTTTATTTCCTTCAGTTTCTTGGAAGTTCTCCCTACTGAAAAGAGTAACACCTGAATAACTCCATCCTCCCTGGGTGCTGCTGAGTAAATCCCCCTGGCAGAGGGAATGGGACACGTTCATCCTGCTTTGCTGCTGGACAATTTGGCTTTGCTGTGCATCACTACTGAGTTTATCTGTGTGTCCCCCTGGCCATCATCCCAGAGCAGAGCCACTGGAATGACCCTTGGAGAGTGTTTCCATGCCAAGCCCCACTGATACTGGCTGTTGGCTGCCAGCAAAGGCTGGAAGGAGCTAATCAGCAGTGGATTTACACTCATCTTTTAAAATATTTTATTTTATTAAATAAAAGCAAGTGTGGGTCTGTACTCCCCCTCCTACTGAGCACCAAAAGAGCCACAGCACAGTCCCCCCTCCCATGCCCCAAATCCCACTGCTCTCAAACCCTGGCACCACTGACTTCTGTGGCAAAATGTTGAGGTTCATTTGAATAAATCTAATTCAACAATCATGACCACTGTACTGGAATAAATGACTGCATGTTCTACCCTCTCATTTTCATCAGTGATATATTTGGCTTCTAAATCAGGTTAATTAAAAATTGCTGTAGTTAATGTTGGATAAGCAGCAGTTTAACAGATTTTTTTTTTTTTTTAGGCTACATGGAACTCTGTTGTCATCATACCCAGGAATATCTAAAGCCTTTCAGCAATCAAGAAGCTCCTTAGAAAGTTATTTGCAGATCCAGTGATTGCAAGCAGAGCATTAATGATGAGGATCATAAATCAGAAATATCCCTTCTCTCCCCTTCATTAGAGGATAACCATGTCTTTCCCAGGACATTCATTGCTCCACATCCTTCCTGTTTCCTCCTGGCAATCTGGCCATGGGTGCTAAACCAACTCCAGCTCACTTCTTGAAGTGTATTTCCCCTAAAATTCTCCTACCTGTGTTTCTCCATGGGGTTTTTTACCTTCTTGGCACACGGTTTAGTGAAATCCCAGACTGGCTGGGGTTGGAAGGGACCTCAGAGATAATCCTAATTCCAGTCCCCTGCCATGGGCACAGATGATGATGGCTCTGTGTGTGCCATGGTGTTGGGAAGTCCCTTGCTCATTCCCAAGGGATGGGATCTGGATGACAATCTCTTGGGGCTCCAGGAGGTTCTTCTGATCTTTGCTGCTGGAAAATCCCCCCAAATAAGCCCTGAATCCCGCAGACTGCTGCAATAATCCTTAATTAACAGCCCTCAGTCACCAGCCATGACAAACACAGTCTTGTGTGGTCACAAATGTGCCCTCTGAGGTGTCACCAGCACTCACCCACGGGCAAATTCAGGAAAAAAACCCTCCTTTACTCGGACCAGAATTTGCAGAATTGGGGTTATACATTCAAAAAAGAGCCTGAAATAAATCAAACCACAGGAAAAGTGTGGCTTTGGGTAAGATTTTCCATCCAGCCAAATATTGAAGGATTTATTTCAGGCAGATGGAGGCAACTGTGTATTTATAGAATCACAGAGCTGTTTCACTTGGAAAAGACCTTTAGGACCATCAGGTCCCCAGCACTGCCAAGGCCACCACTAACCCATGTCCCCAAGTGCCACATCCACACCTATTTCACAACCTTACAGGGCTGGGGACTCAATTAGTCTTTCTCCTTTTTTGGGGGGTTTAGTTTCTGCTTGGCAGGACTTTTCCTTACTGTGGTCTCTTTTGTTGTTCTGAAGGTAAGTTACAGCTGGGTTTGGAATCATTTCGGCTCAAATAAATACAGTTTCTATCAAGGAAGCTCTAATAGCTTTGGATGCAAAAAGAAGCCCTGCTCTGTACTATCTTCCACTCTGATCTCATAAACTTTGATAAGTGCTGACCTCCAGCAAGAAAACTTGTCCTTTCTATTTCAGGGGGAAGCAGAGATGGGAAAGGTACAGGAAAATTAATGTGGTTTGCTCCTTTTTTTGGACATAGTGAAAAATAAGTAAGTAGCAGAATCTGGGGCAATTTGTGCCAGAAGAAACATGCCTGGAAATTCCCAGCACTCAAAATCCAGCAGGTTTAAAAATACATGAGACATTTTTTATTTAGCAGGGCCTGTTGTGATTGGACAAAGGGAAAGGTTTCAAACTGAAGGAGGGTTGATTTAGATTAGATATGAGGAAGACATTTTTTACAATGAAGGTGATAAAACATTGGCACAGGGTGGCCAGAGAAGCTGTGGATGCTCTGGAATCCCTGGAAGTGTCCAAGGCCAGGTTGGATGGGGCTTGGAACATCCTGGGATAGTGGAAGGGGTCCCTGCCCATGGCAGCGGCTGGATTGGACTGGACCTTTAAAAGGTCTCTTCTGACTTAAAACTACTCCCTAATCCTATGATTTTTATATCTTCTTGGTTTTCAGCTTTTAGGATTTGTCTGTTGCCTCTTCTTCAACCCCCAAATAATCCCAAATCAGCTCCCACACGGAAGCAAAAGCTGTGGTCCCCCATGATGGTCCCCATGTCTTACATTCCCTTGGGCACAAGCCAAAGTCTGGATCCAACAACCAGGAATGAGCTCAGGAGAGGTGCCAACACCAAAGCATCCATGCATCCTGCTCTGATTCCCCTCTGGAAAACCTAAGAGACCTCCCTGTTCCTCCTGCTGACACTGCTCCCCTCCTGCCACATCACCTTGAATGAAAAATAACAGCACAAGGCTCAAACTTGACATGAAAATGTCAGGAACAGAAAGAAAATATCCTTTACTTCCTGTGGATCTGCACATGACAGGACTCTGTCTCTGCTGGGGCTTGAGGCTTTGCAGTGGTGCAGAAGGGAAGAAAATTAGATGAAAAATATTGAGCAAAATATATTAGATTCCTCATAGAAGAGATCCAAAGTTGTTTTGTGGCTTATTTTAATTTAATATCATCTCCACAATCAATAGGAGTAAGAAAGGCAATGTTCATTTAATCTCCTCCCCAAGGAAAACACACAGCACTCCAGCTCTGGGAAGCAGTGACTGAGCTGCTTTAAAAATCACCACACAATAACTGTGCAAAGCAAAAAGTACATGGGGCCACATCAAGTAGGTATTTGAAAGCCACCTTTAATTTTTCATGTATTTTAAATGTTTCTGTATCAAACTCACCTAAATAACACCCAGCCAATAACAATCCACAAGTGCAAGGGCTCTGAAGGACTTGGTTCTCTTGAAATTCTTGAAAGAGAATTTGCTTCTCCTTGGCTACAGAGCCCATGCTTTGGTTCATATCTCAGCATCCCACCCACTGGGAATTGTCACTTACAGCACTGAACTCCAGAATGTGCCATTTCACTTCTTCAAGAGTAGTTTGAATGTGCCATTTCACTTTTTCAAGAGTAGTTTCATTGACCATTATCTGATCAAGGCCTTAATTGCTACAAGCAGCCGACATTCATTTACAAGACAAAATATTCTCCTTCATTCTTTTTCCTCACGAGTCTCAAGCAGTGCAGACTCCTGAAAGTGGCAGTGTCACAAGGATTTTTACAGGGATAGATGATAAAGTCCCTTATCTAAGGGCAGGACAAAGCACTATAAAACCACACTTCAGCTCCTTGAACCGCCAAGGACTCCAGCTCCACACTTGCTGCAATTAAGAGCTCATTAACCACCAACATTCCCTGGAAGGAAAAGCCAGGCAGCCACACAAAACTGTCCCTCTTTGTGGCATTCATTGCTCCAAGGTGGATAAATATGAGATTATTTGGGCCCCTCGTGACAAGAAGGCCATGGAGGGGCTGGAGCGTGTCCAGGGCAGGGAACGGAGCTGGGGAAGGGGCTGGAGCCCCAGGAGAGGCTGAGGGAGCTGGGAAAGGGGCTCAGCCTGGAGAAAAGGAGGCTCAGGGGGGACCTTGTGGCTCTGCACAACTCCCTGCCAGGAGGGGCAGTGAGGGGGGTTTTGGGCTCTGCTGCCAGGGAACAGGGACAGGAGGAGAGGGACTGGCCTCAGGCTGGGTCAGGGGAGGTTTAGTTTGGATTTTGGGAAAATTCCTTCACTGGAAAAGCTGTCCAGTCCTGGCACAGCTGCCCAAGGCAGGGAAGAGTCCCCATGCCTGGAGCCATGTGGATGTTGTACCTGGGGACAGGGGTCAGTGGTGGCTTTGGCAGTTCTGGGGAAATGGTTGGACTCGATGGTCTTAGAGGGATTTTCCAACCTGATCCCGTGATTCTGTTTTACCAATTCTCCCTCTAAACCCTGTTAAACACTGTCCACTCCTTTGTTTCTGCTGAGTGACAGCTTTGGAGCTGCAGCAGCCCCAGGAACATTTCTGCTTTATGATCACCTCCTCGGGTCAGCCAGATGGAGCCAAAGCATTTTCCCCTGCAAAACACTTTCATGTTCTATTTTAAGCCCATCCAGCATTTCTCATTCTTTATTGCCCAGCCCTCAGAAACTCTTCAAAAACAGGATTTACAAGCACCTTCTCAGGACAAAAACGTGAGAAACTTCTTGCCTTCAACTACACGCTGCTGTAAATCCATTCCCTTTAGACCAATTGGGAATTTATTCCTGCAGAAAATCACATGTTGGGAAATGAATGTGCAGATTTGGTACTTGAGGAATTACCCCAGAAGTGAGAAATGAGAGAGCAGACACCACGTAGGCTCCCTGGCACAGCTCCACCGAAGCCTCCACCAGCCAGACTCTCAGCAAAGGCTCTGGAACGTTGATTGCTGGGAGCAGTGACACCAGAAAGAATGTGCCTGGCTCTGTGACAGAGAGGGGACACAGGGAACAGAGCTGGGAAGGACATCTGGGAACTGCTTCTGCATCAGAAAGCAGCCTCCAGAGATGAGGAGCTCCAGCACTTCCGAAAGGAACTGCACCAGGGGTCTCATCAAAGCTGGCACGAGCCAGGCTCATTCCAGAAGGATCTTCCCAGCCTGCCTGGCTCCTCACACAGCTGCAGAACCCTGGGCTCAGGCCGTGCATCTCCTCCTGCCTTTTGGGGAGCTGTCCCCTGGGAATATCCCGTGGCACATGGGATTTAGGGAGGTGACCCCTGAGCAGCTTCTTAAAATGCCAGACCTTCCCTGCTCAGTGGGAACTGTTTAAAACATCTCTGGGTGAATCCTGTTCTGCAAGCTCAGGGCAGGAAGGACGGGATAACCTTTCCTTTCTTCCCTCACCACACAGATCCATTTGTGTGATGGACACATTCCCATGGCAAATTCTCGCCAAACCTACCCCAAGGCTGCTCTCCAGATGAGCAGCCAGGTAAATGCACCTGGATGCTGCAGGAGCCCAGGGGCTGGAGCAGGTTTCATTTCCCACTGATCATCCCACTCAACCACAGCTACCCCATCACTCACTCGCTGCCTTGCCATGAAACTATTCCAGCCCACTCATGCTAAATGGATGTAAAAATAGAGGAAAAGCTGAAAGCAAGGGTGGGACTGTTCTGAAGAGCAAGTTAATGGATGGTTGAGAATCCAGCATTTCTGAAGGCTCTGAGGATAATAAATGCATTTGTTCCCATGAAAAAATACCACCCCCTTATTACTGTTTCAAGCCTCATCAGCCCAAGAGTGGAGCAGTCAGATGAATGTGGATGCACCAGACACAGCAACAGCTTTAAAAAAAGATTTGCTCTCACATTTGACAATCTCGCTCCTGGAGACCTTTTACAGTTGATTCTTTTTTCACCTGAGTGGCCCTTCCCTTTTTATAAACAGCAACTATTTCCTGCTCATTACTCAGAGCCATGCAAAACCAACCTTGCACTATCCCAGGTTGCTCCAAGCCCTGTCCAGCCTGGCCCTGGACACTCCCAGGGATCCAGGAGCAGCTTCTCTGGGCACCCTGTGCCAGGGCCTCCCCACCCTCACAGCCAGGAATTCCTTCCCAATATCCCACGACTCCATCTCCACATTCCCAGGATTCTGAAGACATTACACAGGGGGAGGCAGGCTCCCCAGGAGGGGAGGCAGCTCTGGACTCGCAGAGCAGAGGATGAGGAAGGAAGAGGGCAGATCCTCTCTGGTGAGAAGACATCTGTAGCTCCTTCTGTCTCCTTCCTCTCCCTCCCCAGGATCACAGCTTGATCCAGAGGGTGCTGAATTCCATTTGTGTGGAAGCACATGCTCTTTAAGGAATTTTCCTTATGGGTTATCCACATTTTACAAGGTAAGAACAACATTTGGAGCCCAAGGACAGGAGCTCCACAGGCATCACCCATGACCCAACTGTGCTGCTGCAACCTCACTTTGGATAAACCCAACCACTCCAAAATCCTGACAAAACCCACAGGAACCTGGCAGGAAATATTTTCTTTTGATGACCATTTCCTCTATATTGCCCAGACTCCTGAGGAAGCAGGGCTGGAAGTGCTGGCAGAGGTGCCTGTGGCATGGGGTGATGGAGAGAAAAGCTCCAGTCTCTGGCAGGACACGTGGCACTGCCTGGGGTTTTTTTTTGTCTCCTTTCCACAAGGTCACAGCATTGACACAATGGGGTCCTGCCTGCCTGGAGGAGCTTTTCCCAGCTGGAGGGCAAAGACAAGGGGATGGATGGTGGGGCCTCCCTGCCCTGAGGAGCAGCAGAGTCCAGGTTCCTTGGGAATTTGGCTGGCAAAGCAATGGTCTGCACAGAATTCGGAGCTCTTCCATGGGACTTTGTGGTCGCACGATGCCGTACGTCAGCTGGAAGCTGTTTCCTTCATCATTCCAGGAATTAGGAGAATTTATGAGCCCAAAAAAGTATTAAGAAAATGACAGAAGCGCTGTTTTGGACACACATTGCCCTGGTTTTCTCTTGCTCAGATAAAACTTGCTTTCAGACCGGTTTTTAAGGTTCAATACAGTTGCAAGCTGTTGGACAAAAGAGACTGTTCCATTCTTATTTCAATTCCACCTCAGTTTTACTTCCCACCCACATCCAAAACAAACCTCCCAGGCCTTACTGCAGCTGTCTGGGTACAAATGCATTTGGATGAGCAAAACTCATCCTGAAAACTAGGAGCAACTGTCCAAAAATATTAGAGAGATTGTTGATTGCTTAGTGCACACACTATAAATAAACCAGAGTGACAGAACTTGTCAGACTGTCAATCAGTATCACTTCTGGGCCAGAGACATGTGTCATATCCTCTCCTGTGTTCACACAAGGCTCTGTGGGAAAGAAGTTCTGGAAAAGGGTTTAAGTTGTGCAATATTGATTCTCCCTGCAATGATTTACTTCGTTTTGTATTTGAAGAATCCAAAGGAGGATATGAACAGCCCCCAGTGATAAAATAAAAGGGTTTGTTGCTGCACAGAAAGTGGAAGCCTGAGATAAAGAAGCTCCTTTGCAGTTTTTTCTTTAATGCTCAATCGTGGCTTAACCTTATCCAATAATGTTCCCCAGGGAAACATTTAAAATAAATTAATATAGCAGAACAGTGTTCAGCTTGAAACAGAGCATGTAGTATTAAAATCCCAGGATGGTTTAGGTTGGGAAGGACCTTAAAGGTCACCCAGTGCCACCCCCTGCCTTGGGCAGGGACACCTTCCCCTATCCCAGGTTGCTCCAAGCCCCAACCAGCCTGGCCTTGGACACTGCCAGGAATGCCTTTGTTTGCTTTTCAGTCATGAAAATTTGAATTTCTGGAGGGCAAGAAGAGCCTCACCTGGATGCTCCTGATCCCCTCTGGCAGAGTTTTTACGGCAGCTCTGGAGGGGTGTGAAGGTTCTTTCTGGAGGAGTTGGGAATAGAAATGCAGGCAGGACTCCACACTCTCCATGCCCTCAGGTTAGAGGTTACAGCAAGATATTTACAATAATTGCTCCTTAAACAGCCCTTTGTGATGTTCAAAATGCACTTGTTCATCTGGCTAATTTTCAATCTATCCTTTTCAGCTCTGCTCCCAAGCCAGGAGATAAAAAGAGAATCAGTTCAAGCCCCATTTTTTTGCTCCATCTGTAATTCCTGCTCTTTCACAGACAGTGTGGTCCATGCAAAACCTCTGTGCTTCCAGCTACAGAAAGGCAACTGCTCCAGTCTGCATTCCTGGTGCCTCCCTAGATCCTGGAAGTGGGAATTTTTCCTTGTTTTCTATCTATTGTAATTTCTTTTTTCTGCCAAGTTGGTGCTTGCAACAACTGGGTGCAAAATAGAATCCTGAAACAGTTTGGCTTGAAAGAAGCAATGGCAAAAAGCTCCCTGCTTTTAGTTTCTCTTATTTAAAATGCTTGAATTGAATTTGCCAGTTTTGGAACTGCCTTAAAAATGGTATTCCAGGTGTGCTGCCAAAGCCAAGGTCCCCAGCACTGCTCTGAGCATGACCAATGAATAACACAACAGAAACGGCCTGGTAGTCCATTAATTAATCAGTAATCAATCAATTAATTGACTCATTAAGTCTCTCTATAGCACAAACATTGTCCTGGCTCCCATCTCTGCTTTTCATACTCCACATTGTCCTCTGGCACTGGCAGCATCCTCCTGATTTCACCCTTGATTCACGTCCTTAAACAACATCTCTGGGGACACCAAATTTCCTATTTCAGCTCATTTTAGTAATAGGCAACTCCAGAACAGTCAAAACAATGTTACAAATCAAATTACTGCCCCAAAGGGCCAGTGTGAAAGCATGAATGTAGTGATTTTCACTTGCAAAGATAAAAATTCAAAATGATAAAATGTTTAGGGTTACAAGAAGAAGACAAACTCAAGGAAGACTCAGATTTAGGGATCACAACATCCTTAGATATTGGATTTTTTAAATGCTCATTAACTTTCAAATGTCCATATGGTATTTTGGACATTTTGGCCTCAGACCAGAGAAGTGAACTGCTCTCAAATCTATTGGCTATGGACAAACACAGCAGCAGATGGAGCACACAGAGAATATTAACAAAAGCAGGTTTTGGGTGTTAAAAGCCTTAATGGGTCTCTCACATGTATTTGGGCCAGGAGATTGGATTCAAATTGTGCTTGAGGGAAGCTGAGAATCCCTAATATTTGAACTGGCAAAACTCCACGGTGCTGTTTAAAAACCAGCTTTGGTGGAAATAAAATCTGATTTCACCAGCTTGGAAGTGCAAAGGTTCTGTCAGAAAGGCAGCAGGGATACAGTGATCCCACAAAGATCCCTTATCCCAAGGTTTTTGTTAATGATTTTCCAGCCAAGAGCTGGGATGAGATTCCCTGACTGTTACACCTGACCCTTGAGAACCCCAGCAGCTCCTGCCCAACTCACCAAAATCCAGGGAGGAAGGGCAGCACTGGAATGGGGCTGTGCAGCATTTACTACTTCTGCTTCATAAACTGAATTTTTCAACCCCTAAAGAAGTGTCATAATCCATGTTCATGCCCTATAATCCCTCTCTTAAAAAAACCCCACAAACCCTACTAATTTCTGGGAATACTTGAATTGGAGTTATGTTTTTGCTCCAGGTGTTCTGGTACAGCATCTCTTCAGAATGCTTGGGAAGAAAGAAAGAAAGAAATACAAAAAGCAAATAGAAATCTCTTCCCTCCATCCTGTAAATATTTTATTCCTTACAAAAAGCCCAGAAGAAACTCTAAACATAATAAACCCCACAGCTGAGGGGTGACAGCCTGAGATGTTTTAGCAGAGTTTTCATTTGCTTGCTTTGAAATAAGGATTTCTA
Organism: Chaetops frenatus; assembly: GCA_013400775.1. Classification (NCBI taxonomy): domain Eukaryota; kingdom Metazoa; phylum Chordata; class Aves; order Passeriformes; family Picathartidae; genus Chaetops; species Chaetops frenatus. Next base: position 159,089 of record VZTR01017737.1, on the reverse strand, counting down.
GACTGGTCCAACTCAGCAAAGCAATTACTAATTAAGTAAATTACATTTTATGGTTGAGGTGCACCCTTCTGGTTGCTCAAGCAGGTAAAAAGTGATAAATTTGTAGCAGCTCCTCGTTTGCTTTTTCTGACACAGGGAAGCAGCCAGGCTTGTTTAAAAAAAATCCCAAGATTTGTGTGGGGCAATTATTTCACATGGATAACTCTTGGGATGGATGTCAGATGGAGAGTGAGGGAGAAGGGTGGAAAATTTCTTCCTGGAAAGCATTGTCCAGGCTGGCCAGGGAAGTGGTGGAGGGATTTAAAAAACCAGGTTGCTCAAGGCTCCATCCAACCCAGCCTTGGAGACTTCCAGAAATGGGGGTGAATTAAAGTCTTTTGGGCACTCTCTGCCCCCTCATTTTAGAAGGGCAGTGTTGGGTTGTGTTTAGGGAATTGTTCTGACTTGAACATCCAAGGATTTGGGGATGCTGTGCTATGCTCCTAAGAATCCTCTCAGGAATTCAGTCCAGGAGCAGATCTCAGCAGAAACATGGGGGACTTGGCAAATCCAAAATGAGTCATTGTGCTGCAGGTAGTGAGGCTGCCTTAAAAATAACACATCCAGCGTGGCTGGGAAACAGCAAAAAGGATCAGCAGTTCCCTCCAGGAACAGCAAATTAGAGTAATGGACTGGGATGGAAAAGGGAGAGGAAAAAAGAGAACAGCTCAGGAGTTAAAGGGGCGAAAGGCACAATGTCGAGCAAAATAAAATCAGAGGGTTCACATCAGCCCCCTCCTGTACTGGGGGCTGCTGGGTTGAAAAATCAGCTTAAAAAAGGGAAGATGACTAATTGTGGTTTGGGACTCAGAATGTCAGCAGGCTTTGGTTTTACCAGCAGAACCTGAGGGATGATTTAAGTGAGGAGCGTAGATAAGGAGAGGGAAGAGGCATCCAGGGCAATCTCTTGGCTGGACTTAAAAACTGTTACCAAAAAAGCCAACAGTATAAAACTGCCATTAATTCATGGCATCAAATGTACTTCATAAAATATCATTTGAGGCACTTGAAACTGAAAAATAGGAATATATCCACATAATTATGGATTATGGACAGATTCATGGAATGGCTGGTGGAAGGGGACATTAAAGCTCATCCAGTTCCCCCCTCTGCCATGGGCAGGGACACCTTTCCCTATCCCAGGTTGCTCCAAGCCCTGTCCAGCCAGGCCTTGGACACTTCCAGGGATCCAGGGGCAGCCCCAGCTTCTCTGGGCAACCTGTTCTCTCTACAGAGCCAAAACTCCTGGCAGGTTTTGTTTTCTGCCTAAAAATGTTAACGGGAACAGTTGAGAAATAAAGGATCGGCCGAGGTTGTGTCTACATTTAAAAATAACTAAAACAGGTAAAATAAACCAAGATTGTATTTATCCTGGCACAACATAACTGGCAGCACACAGTCCCTCACCAGTGCTTCCGTGGGCAGTGGTGCTGCTTTCCCTGTAGATCCCCTGAAATCCTCCTCTGCCTGGATTTGTGCCTCCCACTCCATCTCAGCACGTCGGAGACCTCCTGTCATCCAACAAAGTCCTGGGCTACTTCCAAGCAGGGCAAGCAGAAGCAGCATAGATTTTATTGGAAAGGGTTATTCTAAAAGCTCTATGTAAAGAATGCATTTAAATTATTCTAAAGCCTCAGCACTATAAAACACTGAGACAATTCCTCATCTCTCTAAGCTCGTTGTGGGTTCACACATTGCACATGTTGCCTGGAGAAGCTGTGGCTGCCCCTGGATCCCTGGAAGTGTCCAAGGCCAGGCTGGAGCAACCTGGGATAGTGGAAGGTGTCCCTTCCTGTGATGGCAAAGGGGTCTCTGAGGAAGCTTTTCCACGGCCTAAGAAAATCAGCAATTTCCTCCAGAAATCTGGTTTAAACAGACTGATTGGAAAAGGAACAGCCTTAGGAAACACTCCTAAAGATTTTGCTCCTTTTAAACACAAGCAAGTGCCAGTTCCAGGTCACCTGGCAAACATCGAGTGGGTCAAACGCAGTTTGATGTCACCTCGGTGCACGGTGACATCTCTGGTGTCCTTGCTGGCACAAAGTGACTCCTTTTGGTCAAATAACCACCAGGCAGTGCTCCTGCTCAATGCTAATGAACTTCTGCAGATTTCCAGGACAAAATCAATGCATTACAGTTAATTTATCCCAGTGACTGTCCTGCAGGATCTCCTCACTGCAATAAATTGAGGGAAACCACGACTGAGCACCAGCTTCACTTCCCAGGTGGAATTCTAACATATAGCACTCACCCCCTGCTTCCACAGGTCACCAATGGCTCAAATCTAAGCTGTTGTCCTTAAATAAAGTAAAATGAGACCTGAGATCCAAAATCCAGCTGAAGTCAAGCAGTGTCCCAGCACTGCCATCAAGAACTGGGCTTTCTGCTCCAATCCTTTTCCAAAATTACAGGACCAACAGGACAGAAATTGAGAAATATACCAAGAACTGAAAGACTTTCTTTTAGCACTTGATTTCCAGTAACACAAATTAATGAGAACTATATTAGAAGTCTGGAATTTTCTAAATTTACATTGGAAGCATTTCAGGACTTCAGTTCAAAGTACCACAGAATTACAGATGGTTTGGGTTGGAAGGGACCTTAAAGCTCATCCAGTTCCTGGATGAGCCCCTGGAGTGGGCAGGGACACCTTCCATTATCCCAGGTTGCTCCAAGCCCCATCCAACTTTGCCTTGGACTCTTCCAGGGATCCAGGGGCAGCCACAGCTTGGAAAATGTATCTGACTTGCAAATGTCAAGGAGAAGAAATGACCTGAGGCCACTTTGTCACTGTCACAGCTCTGGTTGAGTAAGTTTTAAAAATGCATGAAGACAATCATCTCTTTTTGCAGCAGGTTTTCTTCCCTATCAAAAATAAACTAACACACAAACATCTCAAGAGTTTTAATCTAAAATAGTTTTATAAAGGGCTCTCACAGGCTGTAAGTCACAACTAAAAATGCTTTTAATGCCAGAAAATAGGAAGCAAAGTTTTATAGCAGAGTAGTTTGTATAAAATTCCAGACTAGTTTGTGTTGGAAGGCATTTATAAAAATATCTCATTCCAACCCACAGCCAAGGGCAGGGACACCTTCCACTATCCCAGGGTGCTCCAAGCTCCATCCAGCCTGGCCTTGGACACTGCCAGGGATCCAGGGGCAGCCACAGCTGCTCTGGGCACCCTGTGCCAGGGCCTGCCCACCCTCACAGGGAGGAATTTTTTCCCAATATCCCATTTAATTAAAGTCATTCCATGATCATATTCTTGTGAGTTGTGGAGCACAGGGAAAGCAAGAGAAAAAGTTCAGTGCTGAGAACTGTCATCAGTCACATGGCAAGTTGCTGGAGAAATTTATTGCAATAAATACAGGCCTTTGGGATTCCAAACAAGGCTTTGATCACAGTGCCTTGGACTGGTCCAGGGTTATCAGCCAAGTGGAGGAAAGGAATTTCCAGAATGGGTTTATTTAACAGCAGAAGCATTTCAGGAAGAGAATTATTGTGGGAATGATGTCACGCATTCCAGAGAACACTTAGATGTGCTCACCAAAAGGAAAGAATGGAATGGAAGGAACAGAAGAGATTAGAGAGGAATTGTTCAGTTGGAAGGGATCTACAACAACCAGTCCAGCTGCAAACCGGGTTCAGTTCAGAGGTTCAGTGAGTATAAATTGATATCTGCAGCTTCAGTGTTCACCCTGCAGGAACCTGAAAAACTGGAGAATAGAAGATGTCCAGGAGAACAGCTCTGGGAAACTCCCCTCTCCTCAAAGGCAAGAACAACAGCACAACCCTGGGAAATCCATCCCACACACAGAGTCCATAACCCAGCAGCACCTACTGATGTGCTCCTGTGCCCTTTCCACATGGACAGCTTCCACAGGGCTTCCACAGACTTTTCCATTCCATTCCATTCCATTCCATTCCATTCCATTCCATTCCATTCCATTCCATTCCACTCCATCCCATCCCATCTCATCCTGTTGTGTCTTTCTCTTCTCCCCAGCACCCAAACCTTTATCTGGCACGACCCCATCCCAAAGAGCCAAACCCTCTGTGCACATCCCACCTCCCTTCCCAGCCCCTGATTCACCCACAGGATACCCTGGCTACACCCCAACAGGTGACATGTGACAGGTCACCAAATCAGACCTCAAAAGCCACCCCCACCACATTTCTCCCCATGATCCTCCTGTCAGCTACGACAGATTTTGCTTCACAGACCACTCCCACACCTCCCAAATTCCTGCAGTTCCACACCTCTAGAGCAGAACCATGGGAGGCAGTGCCTCACCTGCCCCCTCTGTCCTGGCCTCCCTTTATTCCAGGCTGGGAGCTGCAGGCTCTCCCCAGGGACACACACTCGAGTCCATGAGGATCAAGGAATATCCATCTCTGCAGACAGAGCTATTAATAGTCACTCACCTCTCCAACTGCAAATTCCAGGCTCTTCACAGCCAATCCTCACCCTCCTTAAATGTCTCTTCTCATCACTATAACCCTCTCAGTCTACTGAAAGCCCAGTATTTTAATCTTGCAATATTAAAGACGATTCTAGCAGGCACTTCAAAAGAAAAGGAGCCAATAAGAAACAAACAGTTTGAGGTCAGGGTCTTTCCCTGCTCAGCTCACAAAATAAAGAGGTGAGATTCCTTCCCCCTTCGATCCCTCTGTGCAAATTTTAATTGCTTTTCTGACATCTACAGAATGTAATCTTCTTCCTGTGTTGTTCCTAGGATTAGGGCAGGACCAAGGTAAAGCTATTTTTGATTAATATGGAAATCAGAAATTACTTTCCAGAGAAAACTGGGGACTGTTCCTAATGCTGCTTTATCTTTGGGGAATTACAAATCTGAAGAGTAACAAGAGCGAGCTGGCAGCTCACTGAGTCTTCCAACCTGTGCGAAATATGCTTAAAGACTTTCAAAAATCTCTTCTGATTGAAATATGTGAATAATATAGTTAAGGGATTGTTCAAGCTGAAGACAAAGAGAGTTAAATCCCCACGGAATGGGGAACATCAGTTTATCTGGGGGAAAAAAAGGTGGGGGGAGGGCACAGGGTACAAAGAAACCTTCCTATGTTTTGAGAGAAATTTAGTATAATGTAATGGGTACATTTTTTTCCAATTCAAAGCAGCTCTTGCTGAAATACAAATAGTTCTCATGACCATTCAGCTGAATTTCTAATGGGTGAAAACGTGAAGAATCTGGTGGCATCCAGCTCCTCCTATTTGTGTGAAGGGAAGAATTTGGAGGGAAATCAATAAATATGAGAGGATGGAGTCAAAGGACAAAAGGGATGACTTCAAATTGAATGAGAGTGGGGTTAGATGGGATATTGGGCAGGAATTGTTCCCTGTGAGGGTGGGGAGGCCCTGGCACAGGGTGCCCAGAGAAGCTGTGGCTGCCCCTGGATCCCTGGCAGTGCCCAAGGCCAGGCTGGATGGAGCTTGGAGCAACCTGGGACAGTGGAAGGTGTCCCTGCACATGGAAGGGGTGGAATGGGATGAGCTTTAAATCCCTCTCAACTCAAACCAGTCTGGGATTCTGGGATTCTGTACCTGTGGATAGAGATTCAAAGCCATGTCAGCACTCCCATCTTCCTGCCAGGAGTGCCTGCAGGAGTAGGAAACTGGAGATGATTTAGGAGTAAAAAAGGGACATCCTGGCAGGCCTAAGCCTGGGAAATGTCCCTCGAGTTCCCTGTGAAGTCTCCCCAAAGCCCTGCTCCCACTGAGCCATGTGTGTTCACTGAATAATGGGATGCCTGTGGAAAACCAACCATATATTGTACTATTTTTTAATGTTATCATTGGATGCTTGAGATTAATGGGATTTTCAAATGGAATGGCAGCACTTCAGCTATGCCTGGAAACAAAGGCATTTACTCTGTCTACCAGAGAGGAGTGAAAAGGAGACAACTGCATTTTATCTTGAAAGCCCTCAGACACTTTCAAACAGATCCAGGAATCAAAAGCTCTGTGTAAAGAGAGGGAAAGCCCTCCAGGACCTGTTGGGCCACGCTCCCGTTTTTAAAAATGACAAGATGTGGGAGTAGGATATTTAGTGTAAAGATACAATGTGGGAGCATTGGCATGTCCAAAATTGATTTAGATGTGGGAAAATACTGAAGCCTGCAAACTCAGAGGTTCAGCTTTGTGTGCTGGAGAGAAAAAATACACAGTGACAGTGTCGCATTCAGTGGGGATCCAGCAGTACAATAGGTTTATATAAAGTCATTCCCCATTGTCCTGTCCCTCCATCCCTTGTCCCCAGTCCCTCTCCAGCTCTCCTGGAGCCCCTTCAGGCCCTGGCAGGGGCTCTGAGCTCTCCCTGGAGCCTTCTCCTCTCCAGGTGAGCCCCCCCAGCTCTCCCAGCCTGGCTCCAGAGCAGAGGGGCTCCAGCCCTGGGAGCAGCTCTGGGGCCTCCTCTGGGCTCTCTGCAGCAGCTCCAGGTCCCTGTGCTGTTGTCCCCAGGGCTGGGGCAGCTCTGCAGGTGGGGTCTCACCTGAGCACAGGGGCAGAATCCCCCTTTCCTGCTGCCCAGGCTGTGGGATCAGCCCAACATACAGGGGAAACTGGGCTCCTGGAGCACGTGGCTGGATTCTCCCACAGGAATACAAATTACACAATTACAATATTATTTTAGCAGTTGGCCATGGTGACATTTCCTGCTGTTAGGTGGCTCTGGTCCTGCCAGGACAGATTAGCAAGGCTCACCAAACATTTTGTTTGGCTAAGGAACAGCTGAAGGGCACTGCCTCCTTATTCTATTAAAAGCGCCGCAGGAACTCGGTAACATTTTCCTGTTGATCTCCACTGCTCTGATAAATGGAAACCTCATCCCTTCCTCCAGGAGGAGAGGAGACATTTTTAGGAAGGGAAACCAATTTCCTCTCAGTGTTATTGAGTTAAACCAGGTAGTCCAGTTTTCAAAGGTATTAAGGTCGTTTTGTTATTCTCCCACTGAGCACTCGCTGAGCTGTCGGAACAGCCTTCAGGAATGGAGACAGAAGAACTTCAGCTCTGCAGGCAAATTCCTACAGATCATGGGCTCCAGCAGGGAGGGTAGGGTCAGTATAGACACCCTGACAGTGATGGAACACATCTGAATGCACAGAGCTTGGAACAATTACTGCTGAGCAGCCCTCAGCACACCAGGAGCGAGGGAAAGGAAAAAAAACCCAACCATCTTTGGAGAGATGAACAATCCTTCTCGTTATCAACACTTCATTTAGTATCTTAGTTGCTTAAACCCAATTATATCCAGAAAAGACAACCGTGAATGAAGAGGATCTGAGCAACCCCAGATAATGGGAGAAGATAAAAACCCACTGCAAGAGTAATGACCTGATTTGGCATTCATCAGTCGCTCGGTAATGAGCAAACGCTGATTTCAAATCTAAATTCATGTCAAATGCTTCTGGATAAAATTAACTCCGAGCATATTTCAAAACACCCATTCAAAGTGTCGCTGCTGCTTCCTCCTTTCCCCTCCAGCAGACCAGACTCCTCTTGCACAGCTCCTGCTGTTCCTCCTTTCACCACTTGCCACGTTTTTTCAGGCTCTGGTCATGGAAGAGCCCAAGGCCAGGTTGGCCAGGGCTTGGAGGAGCTTGGGATAGTGGAAGGTGTCCCAGCCCATGGTGGGATGCTTGGACGAGATGACCTTTAAAGATCCCTTCCAGCCCAATCTATCCTGTGATTTTACAACTCTGAAATATCCCTAAGGAGCATGGACACCCCACCCTCTGCCACCTCCCAGCGTCCTGACCCTCCCATCAGCAGCTCCGAGAGTGCTTCAGCAGAGTAACCCCCTTGGCACATCACACATATAAAGAATTTGCATTCCATGCAGGAAGAGACAGCCTTGTATTTTGTTTTTGTATTAAACAATAAACCCAGAGCTTTAAAAGTGCAGCACAAGTGAAGACAGGCAGGGGTGTCTCCCAAAGCAGAGCGATGAACTCCTCTGCAGGTAGAGCAGGTGTGTGTCAGCAGGAGACTGAAAAGGGAGGAAAAATCTCCCCTGTATCCTGCATCAACAGCTCCTTGTGTGAGCCTCAGCTCCCTCTGATCCATCACTGCCTTTACTCTTTGGCCTTACACGTGTTTTTCACACAGGTTGTACAATCTGTGACTGGCACCAATCTGATTTAAACCACTGATTATTTATTTCCCCAGAAAATGGCAATGAAGGAGATTTGTTGTCACTGGTAGCTATGAACAGATCCAAACACACTGCTTTTGGTTCATAAAAGCATGGAATTGTTTAGGTTGGAAAAGACCTCAAAGATCAAGTCCAACTGTTCCCCCAGAACTGCCAAGGCCACCACTGACCCATGTCCTCAAATGCCACATCCACATGGCTTTAAAACCCTTCAGGGATGGGGACTCCATCACTGTCCTGGGCAGTTGTGCCAGGGATGGACAGCCCTTTCAGTGAAGAAATTTTCACAAAATCCAAACTAAACCTCCCCTGGCCCAGCCTGGGGCCGTTCTCTCTCCTCCTGTCCCTGTTCCCCGGGAGCAGAGCCCGACCCCCCCTCACTGCCCCTCCTGGCAGGGAGTTGTGCAGAGCCACAGGGTCCCCCCTGAGCCTCCTTTGGTCCAGGCTGAGCCCCTTTCCCAGCTCCCTCAGCCCCTCCTGGGGCTCCAGCCCCTTCCCCAGCTCCATTCCCTGCCCTGGACATGCTCCATCTGGTAACTCCAGATCCCTAATCACAGCTGCTGCAGCAGGGGATGCACATCCCTGGATAAATATGGCCAGAAATCCTTCCTGCCCAACATGGCCACCTTTCCCAGACGTGCATATATAGATGCCAACAAAAATTACAGATTTCCATTTAAAAAAAAGCCCCAGCATCATCCTGCAGGGTGATGGAGAATTGTGGTAAAAGCTCTCACCACCATCCAGGAACATCAAAGTGTTTGCAAAGACCACAGAACACCTTTTAGACAGAAAATTCCCTTAATTCCGCCTGTGTGAAAAGACTGGCAAAAAGCCCCCAACCCTCTAAGCCTGCAAAGCACTCGTGGGAAGGGATTATAAGAACAAATATGCCATGGGCCATGTGTGGGAGACAGGACCCAAACCCAGCAGCCTCCAGAGGAGGCCTCAGTGCCCTTGTTTCCTGCTGTTCCCTACAATTTAACTACTTTTTGACCTTAAAGAACCCTGAAGCTGCTGGGTAATCCAGCTGTGATGAGATTTCTTACTCCTTGATGAAACATTTGAAGCTGCTGTTCAGTTGGTTGATGGATCCTTTTATATGTCTGAAGCTGCTTTTTTCCTGGGTTGTTTTTGAGGATGAAGGGCACCCAGTGGACACCCAGCAGGGACTGGGCAAGCTTTGGAATAATCGTTCTGCCCAAAGCAGGAAAGATCTGACAACAAAGGCTGTTTCTCTCTCCTTCTTGAGCCATTCCTCCACCGATTTTTTCTACTCTGGACAATCAGGCTCTGAATCAAGAAGTGTCTTCCCCAACTTCAGCTTTTCCTGAAGGGGAATTCAAAGCTCTTTACTCCCTAACAGAAAGCTCAAGTGGTGTCTCCTACAGACCTGAGCCATCCTGTCCAAACAATATTTCAGCTTGTGTTCATCTCTTCATGGACATCAGGGATACTAATCCATCAGCTGAAGCTCTCAGGGAGTAGAAGTACAGGAGTTTTCTCCACAAGCTCCTGTTACTTTTCCATCAACTTATCCAGCATCTTCTCTGTCACTTGCACTGAAAATTTCATCCCTGTCTTGGTGGGACATTCCAAACTCCTTAAACTCAGCCTTCCCCATCCATCCAGGAGCCAGAGCCTCTCACACCTCCACTATCACAGGAGCTTTTCCTTCAACCTTGATTAAAGCTTTGCTATTCCACCACTGCCTACTCCAAATACTGCTGCAAAAATCATGTCCTTAGCACATGCCTTTCTCCCTTTACCCAGCTTGCCTAACTCTCTTTCCTCTACCAGGAGTAAGGAATTTGTGCTTATTTCAAGGTGGCAAGGTTTGGAGGGATAAAATCCATGCAGAGAAGGTTTGGAGGGATAAAATCCATGCAAGGAAGGTTTGTAGGGGTAAAGTGATCTGCAAAAGCTCATTCAGCAGCCACAACCAAAGCCCTGAGCAGAACTTTAATCCACCATCCACCCCCACCTGCCCCAAACAATATCCTCTTATCAGCCTGGCCTTTTAATACACGAGCTAAGATATTGATTGTAAAATATTTCTTTTTTTTCCCAGCCTCAAACTGCTGCAGCAGAAGCAATAATCCACCTGCATCCCCAACACCCAGGAGGAAGCACTCCTGAGATCCATTGGTTTGTCCATGAGTGTGGGACTGACTGTTCAGTGATGCCCAGGAGGAAGTCGGGGTCAAGAATACCAAAAAAAAAAGAAAAAAAGGGGAAAAAGTAAAGAAAAGAAAAGTAGGTCAAGCAATTCACATTTGCTGAAAAGGACAAAGAACACTGCAGATTTTTTATTACCTTATGCAATTGCTACCAAATATCTGAAGCATCCTTTTTATCTGATTCAAATCCCACATGAGTAATCCATGATTAAATTTAGTGGGTGTGAAATTTCATTAGGTCGTTCAATTTTAAGCAGATTGGATAATGAAGTTCCGTCGTCCTTCAGAATTAAGGAAAAAAATAATACTGTAATTTTTATCTCACTCCCAGCCTTCTCCCATCTGTGAGATTATTCTCATTCATGTAAGACATCCATGTCCTGCAGTTCCATTTTGGAGGCACGAGACCTTGGAGATGGAGAGAGGGAACAGCTTGGAAATGTTGGCAAAAGCCAAACCCAAACCAGACTTTACCTGGTGCTTTTCTGGGATAAGCACAGACCAGAAATTTGAGTTTTCCCAGAACAAAGACACAGAGCAGTTTCCAGCAGAGCTGTCTTCTAAAATATTGTGATTTCTCAAATAAAAATCCTTTGCACTAATTCAGTGCTATCACAATGGGGAAAATGTTAATAGGTAGCAGATGCTGCTTTAAGTCTTAATTCCCTACTCCAGAGAGCCAGATAGTTCAAGGAGAAGCCACCAGTCTCCCTCATGCAAAAAGGCTCCATGTTAAGATGAAATGAGAAGTTTGGAGTTTTTCTCAGGTTTTAAAATTCTGCTTTTTTAAAAAAAAATAAATTTGACTTCAGACTTTATACGGAATTACTGATGGGTGTTTGGAAGAGCATTGGTGCAGTGATGGGCAGTGGACTGTGCAATCCCTGAGTCCCTAATTTCACTGACATCACCCTGTGTTTCTCATATAGGACCAATAAACTTTGTTTATCTACCCCCCTAGAGCTAATAAATTCAATTAAATTTCCAATTTAATCAGAAATTTAATTGCATAATCCCTGGGAAGAGCCTGACTGGGAAAGAGTTAAACAACAGGCCTGATTCATCTCCCTGCTCCCTGTGTTTTCAGGCAGCTGAAGTCACTCTGTGCCAGTACAAATAAATAATATCTCTATCCACATCACAACAAAGTATTTTGCTCTTGATGTTGTTCACCAAAGCATGATGACAAATGATGGCTGGAGAAACAGGAGTTGTCAATTGTGCCTTAATCGTGTTTCCTTTTGGGTTTGACAGAAGTCACTGCATTTATCCCTTTCTCTAAATGGCCACCAGGTGCTTCCAGCAAATGAACTGAACACAGCAAACACCAATCTGCCTTCCACAGTCTTCTGTGTGCTCTATTATTGGATAAGTTTTCTCATGAAGGAAGAAAAAAAAAAAAAACTCTCAAAAATTCAGTGGAGAAGCTGAAGCTTCACACATCTAGAGAACTCTCAAGGAAAATACACGTCTGGAAAGATGATATTATTCGATGGGAGCAGATCAACACATGTCAGCCTCGACATTTATTCAAAGTACATCCCAACATCACCCATCCATGACAAACAACAGCACAGGGACCTGGAGCTGCTGCAGAGAGCCCAGAGGAGGCCCCAGAGCTGCTCCCAGGGCTGGAGCCCCTCTGCTCTGGAGCCAGGCTGGGAGAGCTGGGGATGCTCACCTGGAGAGGAGAAGGCTCCAGGGAGAGCTCAGAGCCCCTGCCAGGGCCTGAAGGGGCTCCAGGAGAGCTGGAGAGGCACTGGGGACAAGGGATGGAGGGACAGGACACAGGGAATGGCTTCCCACTGCCAGAGGGCAGGGATGGATGGGTTATTGGGCAGGAATTGTTCCCTGTGAGGGTGGGCAGGCCCTGGCACAGGGTGCCCAGAGATCCCTGGCAGTGCCCAAGGCCAGGCTGGACACTGGGGCTTGGAGCAGCCTGGAATCATGGAAGGAGCCCCCTGCCCATGGCAGAGGGGGTGGCACTGGATGGCTTCAAGGTCCCTTCCAGCCCAAACCAGCCTGTGATTCTGTGAAACAAATTCTACTAGGAATTAATTTGAGAGTCTCTGGAGTAGGAGTTGCGAGACATCAGTCAGGCATCAACAGCAAAACAAATTAACACCAGAAAATAGTGAAAAACAGAGGAGCCAAACCTGCATCTTTAAATAGCCCCAGAGAGTTTTCCTGCCAGTAGCAATTTTCTGGCCAAGCTCCACCACATCCTCCCTCTACTTCACCCAAACCTGCATTTTGCACATGACTAAAATGCTCCTCCAAGTCTGGATAAGAGCAACCCTCAGACTGTTTATCCCTCGTGCACCTTCTCCACCCATCTCACCCTTCTCTGCCTGCCTTGGATGCTTTCCCTGACCTCTCTCCCATGGAACTTCACCACCCACATTACTGGATGTCTCAGGAGTTCAAAGGGCAGAAGATTGACACCACAGGGAGCAGGAAATCCAACGGCTTCATGTAATCCAGAGATGAATGTGCCAACACCAGAGCTTTCTCCTGGGTCAGGAGTGCAATTCCTGTCACACTGTGATGTCCCAGGGTGGTGACACGTGCAGGCTGAATGGATGCCATGGATCTAGAGGAGAACTCACAGGAGAAGCAGGGGAGTGAAGTCATTTGATGATGGAGGCAACACTAAAGGACTGGCTCTGGGATAAAGGAGGAATTCCATGCTACCATGGAAAGAGAGAGAGGAACAAAAATGAGGAATATGTGAACTCCAGTTCAACAGAGTTTGGTTTATTCAGGGGATCAGTGGGATCCTGTGGAATCGTTGGATCAGTGAGAGCAGAGTGTGCAGAGTGAAGTACAAGTGTTGATAAAGGAGGGAGGAATTACAGACCATTTCAACAATGTGCACATACACAGGTCCATGGTGCCAGATGAGATGGGCCTGAGGGTGCCAAGGGAGCTGGCTGCTGTCACTGCCACTCTGTCATCTCTGAATGGTCACAGTGATGGGGAATGTCCCTGCTGATTGCAAAAACGGCAGCATCACACCCACCCTCAAAAAGGGAAATGCCAGCCCAGCCAGCCTCACTCCCTGCCCAGAAATTCACCAGGCAAATCCTTCTGGAAACCATAACCTTCCAAACCTAATTATTCTGGTACTTACTACCCAGAGAGTTTCAGACACAGAATTATTCAGTAATTGCTATTTTATGCTTTCTCTACTCCTCTTCTGCACTTCAGATCCTGCTGCTTCTGTCTTCTCTCCCCTGGAATGGTGTCTTTTTGTTCCGTATTTGCAATTACAACAAGCACAGGTTTATATATATGAGATAGAAATATATTTTCCACCTGAATTTGGGCACTCAGAGGTGCTGGATTCATTCTGGGTGCTGTGTTCTCAGAGGCCTCCCATTACTGGAAGTGACACTGGGAATGAAGAGTGTGGTGCAGGAAGAGCATGGAGTCAGCATGTGCTCATTTGTCTGCTAAGAGGGGATAAATTAGAATTTGGGAATAGCTTTAATCATTCCTGTTGAAACTAATTCACTCTTGATGTTTTGTTCATGTGGGCAGTTCTCCCCTTAAGCTTAATGAAAAAGGTAAATAAACCAGAGTGGAGTAATGAGAGAGGGGCTGAACTGTCAATCAGAGCCAGAGCTTCTGTATCCTCTCCTAATGATTTATAGGAAAGGGCTGTCTTACACCCAAGGACCCAATCCACAAACACAATTCCCACAGTCAGTTACATCTGCCAGAAAATTAAACAAAATAGAGCTTTATGATTCAGTGCAAGACTTGTACATCAGAAGAGTTTTTCTCCCTTTCCAAGTAGCTCCTTGTACTCTGGAAAACTAACTGGGAGTTGAGCATAGGCAGTCTGGCAGGAAAAAAATAAAACAAGAGTGCAACGAGAATGTCTTTAAATTAATCTTTGGCAGGGGACAAAAGAATGGGAGGCAAAACAAAGGGAGAAGAGTTAAACTCCAAACTGATGAATCTGCCCTCTGCAGCATCCTCATCCCTTCCCGTGGGATGCTGCCACCAAATGTTCCAGACATTGCTGCTGCTATCACTGGGCACTTCCATGAAAAGATATCAGCTCCCTGCTGGTTTAAACAGGGGGAAAAGGCTCCTTGCCTGAGCTGACCCAGGCTTGGTGTCCTGGACAGGGTGTTCTGTCTGTCTCCCACTGGAGCTGATTTGTGCTGGTGCTGTGATATCAGTGCTCCCTTGGCTCGGAGAGGACACTCCATAAATTTTGTATTAATCCAGGGCAGCACCACTTCTCTATTAACTCATGGAGGAAAACCAAAGCCATCAAAATTGTCTGCCATATGGATTAATAATGAAAAGTCAGTAGGAAAATAGGAAACCTGCCAGCTACATTAATAACACCAGCCAGGCCAGAGAGTGCACAAGGAATATAAGGGGAAAAAACACCTGCACAAAGTTGGTGAATAAGCAAAATGGCAACCAATAAAATCAACTTCTGACAAGTGTGAAATAATAAATATTGGGAAAAACACTCCAAAAAGAGCTGGAGAGGGACTTGGGACAAGGGATGCAGGGACAGGACACAGGGAATGGCTTCCCGCTGCCACAGGGCAGGGATGGATGGGATATTGGAAAGGAATTGTTCCCTGGGAGGGTGGGGAGGCCCTGGCACAGGGTGCCCAGAGAAGCTGTGGCTGCCCCTGGATCCCTGGCAGTGCCCAAGGCCAGGCTGGATGGGGCTTGGAGCAGCCTGGGACAGTGGAAGGTGTCCCTGCCCACGGCAGGGGGTGGGAATGGATGGGCTTCAAGGTCCCTTCCAGCCCAAACCATTCTGAGATGGACCTTGGACACCTCCAGGTTCCTGGCATGGACAGAAGGAAGAGAGTCCTCAGGTGGACTCTGAGGACCTGCTCCAGGCTGGTAATTCTTCAGCTTCCAGCCTTTCCCATGCTTGAAAGACAAATGTTTATAATAACATAGGATGTGAAATGAAGAAAACATCTGAGAAATTGAAGTATGATTTCCAGCTTTCAAGTAGAGGTCAATAAACAGAGCAACTTTTTTCTTTATGGTTTCAAACAGATTGGCAGGATCCTTTTGGTGTTGGTAAATCAAAAGATAAAGAGATTATGAAAAAGAACATGAAAGTGAAGATCTGAAGAGCTTCAGCAGAATCAAAAAGTCCTCCTAAAGCTCCTGCAACAGCACAGAAGTTTTATAAACTGCACAAATTACCTCATTTAGCTTTTTGCAACTTCAGTTCTTTATCTTCCTTCCAAACTTCCACCTCCCATTTTACCCCTCTTCATCTTCAAACCACCCTCCTAAGATCCCTCTCAGCAGCTTGCTGACTTGTCTTAATGATTCTCATTCCACTTTTTCCACAAACATTCCCTTTATCCACCACCCCGAATTCACTGCGTAGTCAGATTCCAGTTTGCTCGGGGTGTTCACGTTGCAGACCAACCATTTCGGGTGACACTGGCTCCTTTCATGGAATTTATCCTTTCCCAGCTCAAGGAATCCCTGCCTTTTCCAGTAGGAAATTACAACTGGCCAGTGCCTGGTGGTCATTTCTTGGAATGAGGTACAACACCGTCAGGATTACAGGGAATCAAATTCCCATCTACAATTCCCTCAGGAGGGTGCAGCCGGGGGGGGACAGGCTGTGCTCCCAGGAAACCAGGGACAGGACCCACAAAATGGCCTCAAGTTGTGCCAGGGGAAGTTTAGGTGGGATATCAGGGAAAATTCCTCCCCTGAAAGGCTTGTCCAGCCCTGGCACAGCTGCCCAGGGCAGTGGTGAGTCCCATCCCTGGAGGGATTTAAAGTTGTGTGGATGTGGCACTTGGGGACATGGGGCAGTGCTGGCCTTGGCACTGCTGGGGGAATGGTTGGATTCAATGGTCTTGGAGGGTTTTCCCAACACCAGGGATTCCATGATTATTTATTATAGAGAAGAGGAGATACTCCGAACATGGTTTCAGGTACTGCTGGCACCAAAGCTCTGTTTCAGCATCATCACATCTCAGCTGTGCAAAAGGGTACACAAGTTCAGGGGCATTCTCATGATTAAGGGCACCAAAAAGTGACTCCAGTTTCCAATTTTCACTCAGGAGAGTGCAAAAGAAGGAAGTGCTGCAGTTCCTATAGCACCATCTATAACCTGTGCAAGTCAATAACTTGTTTTACTGGGGTGGATAATCAGATCAGTGTCAGGGCTGAATTCATTCTCCATGACAGCGAGACCTTGCATGAAGTAGGTTGAGATGTGGCATTTTTAGCCCAAACCTCAATGTGCACTAATCATTCCACAACTGTTCATATTTTTGCAGGTTGATTTTTTTTAAATTTATTATATTTACTTACTAAAATTAGTATAGTGAGCTGGGTGTGTTCAGCCTGAAGAAAGGAAGCTCCAAGGAGACCTGAGAGCCCCTGCCAGGGCCTAAAGGGGCTCCAGGAGAGCTGGAGAGGGACTGGGAACAAGGGATGGAGGGACAGGACACAGGGAATGGCTTCCCACTGCCAGAGGGCAGGGATGGATGGGATATTGGGAAGGAATTCCTGGCTGTGAGGGTGGTGAGGCCCTGGCACAGGGTGCCCAGAGAAGCTGTGGCTGCCCCTGGATCCCTGGCAGTGCCCAAGGCCAGGCTGGACACTGGGGCTTGGAGCAGCCTGGAATCATGGAAGGAGCTCCCTGCCCATGGCAGGAGATTGGAATTAAATGATCTTTAAGGTCCTTCCCAACCCAAACCATTCTGGGATAATAAATATGGCATTAGGAATGCCCAGGGAAACTACTGGAAAAATCTCTCAATGTTTCACACAAAAATTAAAAGGTAAGAGCTCCAAAAGATGAGTGTGATTGAGAGCTGCTCTCTTACCTGTCAGAAAATACTTTAAAGCCATTTTCTGTCACCCTTTGGGTGGAATTTGTGCAGGCCTTTGATTGAGTAAAAAAATGCAGATGCAGCTTCCTTTCAAAGGAAATAGAAATGAGCTAAAACTAATTTATTAGTGGTCAAGGGCATAGCACAGCCAAGTGAGATTTAAGACTGAAGATTTTTCCCAGAAACTTTGGGAAGAGGCACTGCAATTACTGTAAGAGGAATCAGCTGGATCTCCTACCCAGTGCTGAAGTACATGCTTTCGAATTGTCTCATTTACATAGGGAAGAAGGTCAGGAGGGATTAAGAAGGTAAATATATCACCTGATTAGGTATGCAAGTTCAGGGTGTTCCAAGGACTAATGCCATGAATATTCAAGAAGGTCTTTGCTTCCCAAAGGTTCAGTCATAAGCAATAAGTTGAATATGCAGAAGGAATCTGGTCAGAAAACCAAAGATGCCACCTGTGTGCATCAGTACTGCTCCAGTGAAATCAGGCTCTTGAATTTGCTCATTCCCTTTTCCATTTTACCTTGTGAAAATAAAGAATAAGGAGAATACACACAGGTGAGGGAGAAAAAGCTGGGAGCTGACAGGGACACGTTCACCACTACCTGGATGTGCATTTTTAACAGGAGCAGACAGCACTTCCTAATTATTCTTAATTTGGGCAAAATTTCACACAAGAAAATGTCCCAGTGCACTGACCCAGCCTTCCCTGTCCTGCTTGGGACAGACAGCCCAGGGACACGAGATGACCATCATCTGTTTTCCTGGATTTGTACTTTGCTTCCTATGAAGAAGATCATTAATTAGGAAATTAAACCCCATCAGCTTTCCTGGAAGAAAATTAAGCTGAGCTTTTGCTGACTGATGCCCTGATTCACCCTGATAACCAGAAAATGTGCCTTGGACTGAGTTAAGGTAGGAAAATGCTGGGTACTGCTCTTGGGGAGGAGGGTGCTTTGCTAGAGAGCAGAGATGGGGCCCAACAACTGAGCTGAGATGGCTCTCAGAGAAAATTGCTTTCCTTGCAGCTTTTTTCTCCTTTCTTTGTTCTCTGCACCCCAGAGCCCCCCATGTCCCAGGTTGATCCCACAGGTGATACCCCACCTGCAGAGCTGCCCCAGCCCTGGGGCAACAGCACAGGGACCTGGAGCTGCTGCAGAGAGCCCAGAGGAGGCCCCAGAGCTGCTCCCAGGGCTGGAGCCCCTCTGCTCTGCAGCCAGGCTGGGAGAGCTGGGGATGCTCACCTGGAGAGGAGAAGGCTCCAGGGGGAGCTCAGAGCCCCTGCCAGGGCCTGAAGGGGCTCCAGGAGAGCTGGAGAGGGACTTGGGATAAGGGATGGAGGGACAGGACACAGGGAATGGCTTCCCACTGCCAGAGGGCAGGGATGGATGGGATATTGGGCAGGAATTGTTCCCTGTGAAGGAGGTGAGGCCCTGGCACAGGGTGCCCAGAGCAGCTGTGGCTGCCCCTGGATCCCTGGCAGTGCCCAAGGCCAGGCTGGACAGGGTTTGGAGCAGCCTGGGACAGTGGGAGGTGTCTCTGCCCATGGCAGGGGGTGGAACGAGACAAGCTTTAAAAGTCACTTCCAACCCAAACAGCTCCACGACTACAATTCCCACCTTCCCTCAGCTGTTACTCTTTCATTTGCTATGCCAGAAGCTGTGAGCAGCACCAGCTTTTTGTGTCCCCACTAATTGCACATCCTTGGAAAACAAAACAAAGCAAATGTTCCTCACACACACAACGTGCAGCATCCCATGGCATCGGTATGAATGAGGATGTGTTTGGGATGAGACAGCACTGCTACTCCTTTCCTGTTCCTGCCAGGTGACTCATCCCCCTGAATTTGGGAGGATGTGGAAATCCATTGAAAAAGTGGCAGCAGCTGCAAAAGCTTTGTGTCCACAGATTCTGCAAACTTTGGAGGGGAAAAGAAAAAAAAACCAACACGAAAAATAAATCAAGCGACCCAGTGTGCAGACTGCTACTGCAGCAAAGGATGCTCAATGTGCCCACAAAAGCCATAAAATTTTCCAAGGAAATTTGTAAGGATGAAAAGGAAGAACTGTTTTATTTGTAAGGACTAAAAGGAAACTTTTGGTCCAGCCATGGAGGAGGAAATGGGACCAGTTTGGAAGTGCTACACCTTGATTACCACAGTGTTCACCCTATTCCTGCTCTCTCTGCTCCCCCTTGTCCCCAGCCCCTCTCCAGCTCTCCTGGAGCCCCTCTAGATCCTGGAAGGGGCTCTGGGCTCTCCCTGGAGCCTTCCCTTCTCCAGGTGAATATTCCCAGCTCTCCCAGCCTGGCTCCATGACAGAGGTGCTCTGTATATAAAAGTGCACATCCCCAGCTAAAGCTGGACAACATCCTGGATCCTCTGGAAGTTCTGTGCTTTCAAAACCTGGCAACAGAGGCAGCAGAACCTGAAAACCTGCCAAACACGTGGCTCCAAGCAGTGCAAATCTTCCTTGATTTCTGTCCACTGGCCAAGGCTCTGAGCAACCTGACCCCAGCTGGACCTGAGGATTTCCAGAGATCCTTCCCAACCTGAATTATCCTTCACATTTATGGGACAAAAGGAAAAATATCCTGAGGACTGAACTTTCTGGACATTCATTTGGACTCTGATCCTGTTCCAGTGATAACCCAAAATGGAGCAGGAACCATTCTGGGAATCTGTGATTTTATGAAAATTAGCATCTCTCTTCCCTCTTCACTTCCTTTAATTTCCTCATAAATGAATGAAATGAAATATTTGGAGTTGAATGAAATAATTTGTATTAAACTCAAGCAGACTGGCTGGCAGGCAAATGGGGTGTTCAGGCAAGAAAAAATATTAATTATTCCTTAAATAGAATGGAATTGTTTTTATATTTTCAGTTTATTTGCCAAATGAAATGTAGCATCACTGTCACATCCTGAGCTGAATTGGCAGGAAAAGAACTGGGCTGAACTGGGATAAAATGGGGAGGGCAGGAGCCCCAGCCCAGAGCTAAGACCCTGAGGAAGGCCTGGAAAAGCTGCTGAAGCAGCTCAAGGAGGTGGAGAGGGATTTTCCTAAACCCTCTGGGGTTTAGGAACAAGTACAGACACCAGTTATTCAACACCCAGCCTGGAATTAAAACAAATTTATTTACCCTTAAAAAAAATCTTCATTTTTCCTCCCAAAATGATCATGACCAGAACGATTTCTCTTTCTCTTTTGCTCTGTGATATATTTTCCTTCTTTTATCTACATCCAGCTGAACACACCTGAAGTGTTTTCAGAGAAAAAAGCCAATTTGCAATGCTCTATTTAAATTTTAAAATGATGTCGTGCCCCATTCTTAAGAGAATCCTGCTTGCTCACACAGGAAAAAAATCATGTTTTATACAATATTTATAAAAGGTGACGTAAATCCACAAGCAGGGAAGGGAAAAAGTGGGGGAAAAAAATCAGTCAATGGGATTAAAAGATAAGGAGAATGTCAGCATGGATATGGAACTGGAGGGAATAATATCTGCAAGGCTGAGCCCCCCTGAAACTGCTGCAGAGGAGCATTAGGAAGGGACAGGAATGTAAATATCATCCCTACAACAGCTCATTCTGATTTTCTTGGAATTGCTTGCAAAGGAAAACTCCTGAGAACTCCCCAGCTACCCTTGCAGGGAGTCCCTCCATCAGGAACCAAATCCAGGAAAGCACTGCTGTCCTTTGGGATTGTTTGCCATTAGAAATGTTCATTTATTTATCCTCTGATAAATCCAGAGAAGCCTGGAGTGCCAGCAGGGCAGGAGCTGTGGGTGCCACGCTTGCAGGAACTTTATCAGGTATTTCTGGCAGCCTGAGCCCTGCAAGCTCCCTCCCCCAGACAATAATAACCATTCCCAACAAGTTGCTTATCTAATCCCAGCAGCATCCCTCCAGGAGATTAGTCAGGCATCCCAGTGCCATGGTTTATCTCTAAAGCCTTGGATTTAGGCAGAGCATGTGTCTAGCCCCAAAAGCCAGGTGTATTCCAGTTAAACAGATGGGGATCCATAAACTTTTCTTTTTTATGCTAGACACCAAGTTTTCAAGCCTGCTTTAAATCAGCCACAGTTCTGACATTCTGACATAAATTGGCCAATGATTAAAAAAAGAGGGAAATGCTCCAATTCAGGCAAATGTTTCCTGAAAATAATTTCATATGTTTCATGTGCAAGGGAAGTGTGGAGTTTTCTTCTAAAACTGCCCACATGTTTTGTGGAGGGCACACATGAATGGCAAGGATTTCACCTGATCCCTGCCTGGCACAGCACAGTGCTGGAGCAGCACAAAGCAAGACCTGGGACAAAGCTTAAAAATGAGGTTTTCTAAAAACGTACAATCACAAAATATCCTGAGTTTAAGGGGACCCACAACAATCCCTCCAGGGGTGCAGGGATGGGGACTCCATCACTGCCCTGGGCAGCTGTGCCAGGGATGGATAACCCCTTCCATGAAGAAATTTTCCCAAAATCCAAACTAAACCTCCCCTGGCCCAGCCTGAGGCTGTTCCCTCTCCTCCTGTCCCTGTTCCCTGGGAGCAGAGCCCGACCCCCCCTCACTGCCCCTCCTGGCAGGGAGTTGTGCAGAGCCACAAGGTCCCCCCTGAGCCTCCTTTTCTCCAGGCTGAGCCCCTTTCCCAGCTCCCTCAGCCTCTCCTGGGGCTCCAGCCCCTTCCCCAGCTCCATTCCCTGCCCTGGACACGCTCCAGCCCCTCAAGGTCTTTCCTGGACACACAAGAGGTGCCCTCTATGGGATCTAAGGGGGATTGGGAGTGAGGAACCCCAACTTGCTGTTGTCCATGAGGAAAGTCCCACTGGTGGGGATGGGAGAAGGGAAAGATGAGCTGACAAAGCGGCCTCAGAGCAGGGAGGAGTCGAGGAGGGGAACTTGTGCCTGCAAAGCCCTGGGGATGAGCAGACCATGACCAAAATGTAATTTATATGAAGATGTTTTGAATTTCTTCCAGCTACTTCCAAGTCACCAATGCAGAACAGCTCCTCACTGCCTCCACACAAAGGCTCCTGATGGGAATATCACTGGATTATAATTATGAGGCCAGCATTTAACATTAATTACTGCAATAGCCCATGTTCAGGTGCACTGTGCAGTATAATCATGGCACCCCTTGCTGTCCACAGCACCCTCCTCATCCTGCACCCTGGAGAATTCCCATCCTGGCAAGAAGGGGTTAACTAAACTGCAATGTTTTGGGGTTTGCCTGTGGGTTTTTTAATATGAGCACTTAAAGCTGGTGCTGGCTACTCCATCCAGGATGAGCAAGGACAGCCTGCACCACTGGAATATGAAGGATCTTGGTTTCTGCTTCACCTGCAGCCACAAAACCATCCTATGGATGTGGAGTCTCCCAGTGAGACTTCTCCAAACACCTTCCCTGAATGTGCTGCAGCATTCGTATCAAAAGAGCTCTTCGAGCTGTCACTTTTGTTGATAAATCTAATTTTGATGGTCATGTGCCACTCAGCAAGGCTGAAATCCCATCTAGGAAAAGGAATTTAAAGGAACCTACAGCAAAATGAATTTCAAAGCCCCGAAGGTTTTCTCCTTTTAAAGAGTAACAAGGGATACAGGTGAAAAAAACACCTTGAAGGTTGCTGAACAAGAAAAAAATGCATAGAAATACCAAGAAATGCCTGGTTTAATGATTTCACAGCAAAGCTGAATTCTGTCACTTTGTCCCACCTCAAGGACTAACAACTGAGTTTGATGTGAACCTCAGGGAAACCTGGTGGGTTTTCCAGCCATGTGTGTCCTTCACTTTCAGATCAGTGGGATCCCAAAGAAAAAGGCACTGCAAGCCTCAGTAAATATGCAAATAACTTCCAAAGGAGATTAAAGCCTTTGTCCTGTTTATGGAAGTGATGAGTTTGTGCACCGGTAACCAAAGGCACGTCGGCTTTCATATTTTAACCATTCCTTGAAGGTCATTTCTGCTCAGAAATGGGGTTTTCTGAAGACCTAAAAACTTGTTCTATAACAAAGACAGAGCTAAACATCAAGCCCAGGGCTGGTTGGAATTAGTTCACCTGTATCCCCCACGTTCCATCAACAGGCACTGCCGAAGGAAGCGGCTTCCTGGCTGGAATGTTAATTATTCCCCTCTGCTTCCAGGAACAAGAGCATTGCAGGGACAAAAAGAGATTCCTTTCTCCTCCTCTCATTAAGCAGTTCCACTTGCTCAGCACATTAATGCAGAGCTAAGGATGGTTGTACAGGGGCTCACATGAGCTGAATAAATCTGCTTCCAAGACAGACGAGCCGAAGGCACTCGGGAATAACGAGGGCGATGCCAGAAGGAAACCCAGGGGTCCCCAGCCCTGCACACCAAAGACAGGGATAAACCTGTAGGGGCTTGGGGTCAGGGCTTCACCTTATTCCTAAAAATAATCTCACCCCCAGTGTTGATTTTAAACTGTGGGCAGGTCATTTCTTCAGCTGAGGGATTGAAATGACCTTGGTTCCACTGGAAAGATGTGTTGGGATTGACAGCAGGAAAGGCTCGTGGTTAGAGACTGGATCAGTAAATTAGGGACATGGAATGTGTGCCATGCATGGAAATAATCTGGACACCTCCCTGTGGAGGCTCTTCATTTACAGCAGGAGCGAGAGCAAACTGAAAGATTCCTCTAAAAATAGGGAATAATAAAATAAAAGACTCCAGCATTGCCAAATCCTGTGGAACCTGCACTGCTTGCCAGCAACATTAGAAGTCCTGCCATCCATCAAATCTCCCCATTCCGGAGAATGCCAAGTCCTCCTGCCTGGCCAAGGTGGATAGAGAAATTCAGGGTGACATTCCCTGCCTTTTGAAGGTGACTGGCTTTGCATTTACTTTGGAAAGTTGCTCTGAAGGAATCTGTCAGAAGCCTGAGCATCCACACTTCCTAAATATCCAGGAGTGGGGCTCTTCCAACAGGTGATGTCTGCTCCCGTGGTTCCTTGTGCATTTGTTCACAGTCAAAGCCATTCCAGACTTGCAGACTGACAGGAATTCCTGGTCCTTGCAGCCCCTCACTTTGTTCTTTAAGCACTTTTGAAAGCAATGATTTTGGGATAAACTTCCCAGGAGAGGTTTCTCCAAGGCCAGAACAGGGCCAGATGGGTTGGAGCTGCTGCCAGATGGACCTGCAGGGAAGCACCTGGACCACCTTGAGTGGTCAATTAGTCAAGGGAGCCCCAGGGAGCTCCAGGGATGATTTAACCATTGCTTAATGTGAGAGCTGGAAGGCAAACAAGGGGATGGATCGATGGCACTTGAGTCAGAGCCCAGCAGGATTTGATCCTGAGCTTAACACAGATGCCTCTGGAATTTCCCTTTGCTTGCACACCAGTTCTTCCTGCTCTTTTGCACCAGGCTATGATCCTGAAGACTTTTTTCACAGGAATACAGGCTCCTTTCCTTAGACAAGAACAGACACGGAGATTTAGACCACTTTGTCTCTTCCTGCTGCAAGAAGAAAATCTCCCTCTGGAAAAACAAAAGGGAAAATGTTGTCCCTTCAGTCTGAGCTTCTTCAGGAAGCCCTCAGAGAGCTGATGCCAAATTCAGTTAAAATCAAGGATGGGAAGCTTCTCCTCATGCTGGAAATTTAATGTAGTGTAATTTTGCTAAAATATCAAAACCAAGTCTGCTTTTTGGGGTGTCTCATCCTGGAGAGAAAATCTCCTGGATGTGTAAAAATTCCACGCAGATTTTTTTGCTCCTGTATCTTTGTTTACTCCCGAAGGCACTGGAGCAGGATCTGCATTTAGGAGAAGTTACAGAATCCTGGAATGGTTTGGATTGCAAGGGACCTTGTACTAGGTCAGGTTGCTTTGAGCTGTGTCCAACATGGCCTTGAACATTCCCAGGGGTGGTCAGCCACAGCTTCTCTGGGCAATTCCCATAGGAAAATCTGAAGAATCCCCCCTTCCTTCCAAAATCACATTACCTCCTGGTTTTTCTGCTATGTGCAAATGGAAGGAAACTTCATTTTTCCATGCCTGGAGATTTCTCACTGCACTTCCCTGTAGCTGCTGGTCCCAAAGTTAGAGAAAGAACAGATCATGGTGGATTTTATAACCAACATTGTCTCACAGAACTAATTCACCGGTCACAGAAATGCAAATAAAAACCAAATAATAATAATGCCCTTAATAGCATGATCAGCCCTGAATTAGGCAGACAGATGGATGAGATGATTGTTGGAGATCCCTTCCAACAGTAATGGTCTATTCTATTCTGTTCTATTCCCTGCAATCCTAAATAATTGTGAAAAGAACAAAAATCCACGGAACAAAACCCACTCCATCCCAACAGCAAGAGCAGTGTTATCAATACCATGCATATATTATATTACTTATAACCTTTATTGCCAATTAACAGCCATTAGAATAAAATAGTGATTGGGGAAAGCTAAATGGCCTCTTAACCACACATGGAAAGGGCAGAGGAATTATTCTGGGAACAGCACGTGGCCAGAATTCTCTGGGAACACTTAAATACAGCCACACACCTCGTAATCAACATCTACATAAAATCAAGATAATTATGCCATGTCCTCTACAAGTAGCAGTACCAAAAAAAAAAAATTAAAGGGATTTATAGATTATTATTTCGATTAAGTGCTCCAGCCTCAGCATCAGGATTTATCTTCCTTGCATCTCACAGGATGCTGAGCATTATCCTGATAAAAATCTTACCACCACTGTTAATGCTACAAAAATCCACCATATTTCATACTCCCCCCTATATCTGCAGAGTAGAACTGAGCCATCAACCTTCCCAGGAAATCCTGCTGCCAAAATAACCTTACAAACCTAGAGATGAGGGCTGTGTTATGCAGAAATCATGTTTTATTTGGATTCTGGATGGAAAATGCAAACTCAGACACACCAGAGAGCAAAAGGACTCTGATGAGCATTGAGATTCTGCAAGCAGGAGCATTAAAAACTCTTCTGATTGCTCTTATCAGCTGTAAAAAGATTCAGAGTCACCTTAACAGCAAAAGGATTTCATTATCCTAGAGAGAGGAAGATTTTACACCATTTAAAAAGAGATTTTTACCATCAATGATAAGCTCCTGAGCCTCTCCAGAGATTTTAAAATTATTGATAGAAATATTATCTGTATGAGAGGCTGTTGCTGCCCCATCCCTGAAGTGTCCAAGGCCAGGCTGGACAGGGCTTGGAGCATCCTGAGGTAGTGGAAGGTTAAGCTGAGCTCAGAGTTCAGCTGGTATTAAACAAAAATTTAAAATGTCTAAGAAACTACAGCAAAGCTGTAACAGTTGCTAGATGTGGAAAAAATTCCCAAGTTGAGTGAAAACCCTCACTCAAGGTGTGATGGATACAAATGAAAGGCCTTCAGCCACCTTCCAGGAAGAGACTTGGGGAAAAAATAAAAGCCCATGGACAAAGGAGGATTGCAAAGAGGTTTTATTTCCCATTTTACTTGAGATGATTTGTAATATTTTATTAAATTGTGATATATTAATTATAAGCCAGTAAATGTTGATCTGATTGTGCAAATGTTACTCCAGTAAAACTCCTTTATAAATTGACGGACAGAAAAATTAATTTCTGTGTGGTTTTTTTTCCCAAAACAACCCAGCAACTAAAAATTGCCACTTTATATGTCCTGTTCAAGTCCCTCCATAGTTTTTCATTTTCCCTTGTAGATTTTTTTTTCCCAGTGGCCTGTGCAGAATGTGAAGTTTTCAGACAGAATTTAATGCAAAAAAATAGGGTCATATGGAAAGAATACAATAAAAAACAGAGTCATAGGCAAAGAATACAAGAGCTTGGGCACTACAGGAAATGTAAATGTTAAAAATCACACAGGAGAAGATAATAATAATAAAAAAAGAAGTGCCCACAATACAACAAAAGCAGCAGCAAAGCCACTGCACTGAGCATCCCTCAAGGCTGGCAGAGGGATGGGCTGACCTCGGAGGCCTCTGCCTTCCCTGACTTCCAGACTTCTGTGGGGCTCATTAAAGGCTCCAAGCACAAAGCATCAAACACTTCAAGGAAAAGTTGGTCTCCATGGGAATAGAGGACAAACTAAAAATAACCATAGGCCGGCATTTTAACAATTTTGCAGGAGATTGTCATGGCAATGGAGAGAGTTGTAACCTGTTGTCATGATAACCAAAGTTTTAAATTAATGGGAAAGCATTCCACTTCCACTTCATCTTTATTCATAACAAATCCAACATCCTCCATGGGAGAATTCCATGTTAGTGCCTTCAAGGAACCAGAGAGCTTGGGAGAAGCAAGGGAGGGATAAAGGACTGTGGGGATTAAAAGAAAAATTTTTAACTCCACAGCCAAAGTGAAGCACCAAGAGGAGGGAAAAGAATCAAGGGATGAAAATTCTTTGACAGATGAAGGATATTGGGGAGGAATTCCTGGCTGTGAGGATGGTGAGGCCCTGGCACAGGGTGCCCAGAGAAGCTGTGGCTGCCCCTGGATCCCTGGCAGTGTCCAAGGCCAGGTTGGATGGGGCTTGGAGCAGCCTGGGACAGTGGGAGGTGTCCCCACCTGTGGCAGGGGGTGGCACTGGATGGGTTTTAAGGTCCCTCCCAACCCAAACCAGCCTGGGATTTTGTGACTCAAGCCCCATCTTGACGATCTCTTCTCAAACCAGAATTCACAGCACATTAAGTATCACAGAATGGCCAGTTTTTCAAGACACCCAAACCAGGGGAGAATAATCTGGGTTTCCAGTCCAGAGGAAGCCAGAGGATGCTCCAGGGACTGGAGTCTCTCTGCTCTGGAGCCAGGCTGGGAGAGCTGGGGGTGTTGGGTATAAGTCACCAACCTGCTGCTCGTGCATTGAATGAGACCCTCAATTATATTAATGGGCTCAGAGCAAACCATGCCTTGCTTGATGACAACATAATTGTTATTTTTGTGGAAAATTGCTCTGCTCACCCTGAAATTACTATGATAGTCCATTATACTACTGATTCCTTAACTGTTTTAAGGGGAGAGAAAAACTATTCAGGCAGCACAGTGCCTGCACAGGACACACATCTCTTCACCTTCAACACAGCACAGAATGGTCTTCATCTAAACAGAGTCCCTAATTTGAAATAAAAAGAAACTAGAGGCAAACAGAAGTTCAGATGCCTACACACACTCATCCTTCTGAATGAAATTCTTCATTGTTCATCTGTAAAGATGAAGGTTTTCCCCTGTGTGATTTCATTGACAGTCACTGTGTGCTTTGCATCTCCTGGGGATGCCACGGAATCGACCTCTTCTCCTCAGAGAGGGATGCTCTTTGCTGCCAAACATGAGGTCCCTAATGATGAGGCACAGAAATGTCATTTTTAAGTGTAAATAGATGGCAACAAGTCAAGCATAAAGTGGACATTTCCTTTGGTTACTTACAAAGGAGAATGTCCTAACTATGAGCTCTGAAGTTACTTCACCTGTTATTACTCCAGGGTTTCTTCCCTGTACTTCTCCTCCCAGACCCTCTCCCTTCGCTGCTGTCAGTCTTCTGAGAGCTCATCTTTTCAGCCCAATTTCTTCTTTATTCTACTTGTTCCTGAAAATTCTTTTGTTGATGAAGAGAAACTGCTCCCAGGAAGGGCTGCTGGGCTGAAGGTTCTCTGGAAGGAGGGGCTGGGGAGCGGGTTCAGAGAGGAGCACGGCCAGCACCAGGGTGGTGGTCACACGCTGCTGGTTTTCCTGGGAATACTGAAATCCTGCCTTTCTTTCCTCAGGTCACTGCTAAGACAGGACCTCAAAACAGAGAAGACAAGGCTCTGCTGGAGCAGTTCCAGAGGAGGCCCCAGAGCTGCTCCCAGGGCTGGAGCCCCTCTGCTCTACAGCCAGGCTGGGAGAGCTGGGGGTGCTCACCTGGAGAGGAGAAGGCTCCAGGGAGAGCTCAGAGCCCCTGCCAGGGCCTGAAGGGGCTCCAGGAGAGCTGGAGAGGGACTTGGGATAAGGGATGGAGGGACAGAACACAGGGAATGGCTTCCCACTGCCATAGGGTGGGGTTAGATGGGATACTGGGAAGGAATTCCTTCAGTGAAGCCCTGGCACAGGGTGCCCAGAGCAGCTGTGGCCACCCCTGGATCCCTGGAAGTGTCCAAGGCCAGGCTGGACGGGGCTTGGAGCACCCTGGGATATGGGAAGGTGTCCCTGCCTATGGCAGGAGATGAAACCTTTAAGGTCCCTTCCAACCCAAACCATCCTGGAATTCTGTGATCTTCCCTATGTGCCACCAGTTCATCACCAGGAGCCCAAGCCTCGCACCCTGCTGCAAAAGCTGATTTTTTCCCCAGATGAAGTATGGCAGCTCGTTCTGAGAATTCAAAGGGCTTTACACCACGAGGCTGTTGACAAATACATTCCTGTAAAAAGACCCAGAGACGGCAATTCCCGCAAGGAAACGAGCACTTCTCACCATCAGCAGAAATCCAGGGGTCGGGCCAGGGGAAGGAGAGGTGGGGGAGAGGGGAGGGGAAGGGAAAAAAAAGGGCTGCAACACTAAAGAGTCTTTCAGGACTCATTTATTCGAGCAGTGCCAAGGCAGCTCACTGCTGCAATATTTTCTTCCTGCACTCAGAGCCAGGGCTTTGGGATCTAATAAATCATCGCTGGCCGCAGAGACATTAAAATTCTAGCCCAGTACTGCATCAGATGAAACGAGGCCGAGTGCCAGCGAGCACAGGGAGAGGGAAGGGCAGCCACACACACACTTTAAAATAAGTTTATGGATGTATTTGCATATAAGCAACACCTGATGTTGGCTTCACACCAGGCTAAGTCTAATGAAACAGAACAGCGAAACAGATCTGCAACTGCATAATCTTAATGGTCCCTCCCAACCCAAACCATTCTGGGATTCTGTGATTAATAAAGTCAACTGCTCCACTTTGGGAAAGCTGATCCCCATTAAATTAGAAATAAGATATTAGGTAAAAAGCACAGTAGGAAAACAGACTCAGTAATTAACAGATCTGGTATAAACCAGGGAATTATTTCTGAAGCTTATAAAAGTCTTTTCCAAGCCTGGCCCAGCTCACGTTTCTGTCTGTACAAACCTCTGTGCTGGATCACATTGACTGCACCCGGTGTGAGAAATAATTGTGCACCAGGAGGGAAGAAAAACTCAATATCTAATCTAAAAACATTTTTGCAGAAGTCAAGCCACTAAATTTTAATTTATTACCTTCAGCCTGAAAAAACATGAGGATCTGACCACTTATTTGCTGTGCAAGATGAAAAAAAAAGGTGTTGGGGGAGGAAAGGCAGCAAATATTAAGGGTTTTCAATGGATCATGAGGCAGCCTTGGAGCTCATTTGCAATCATTTAATTGAAGCACCTGGGGATTTAAGAGGTATTGAATGTGTGGGGTGCAAACATGCACGGAGAAAAACAAGCCAGATATGAATTTGAACTGCAAGTGGCAGAAAGAAATATGCAGGAAAAGGCCTTTATTTTAGACTGGGTGAGATTTTAACTCTGGCTGAAAGATTCCCTGAAATGTGGGGTGCCAGGGCCAGGAGATGTTTCCATCCTGGATTATGAACAACCCCCATCTCCAGCTCACACAACGGCAAGTTCACCTTCCAGGTCCATGGAGCCTGTGGCAGAGGTCTCTCCCCATCCCTGGAGGGATTTAAAAGCCATGTGGATGTGGCACTTGGGGACGTGGCTCAGTGGTGGCTTTGGCAGTGCTGAAAAACATCTGGACTTGGGTCATACTAAAGCTCTTTTCCAACCTCAGTGATTCTGTGATGCTGAAATGGCCAATGTGATTTTGACTTCCTACACAGAGGCTCCATGCTCAGGAGCAGAGTAAGAAGAACAGAGAATAAAACATATGGAAGTGAAGGGAACATGCAGAAAAAGAAGTTTTAAATGGTGGAAAACAATTGACCACGGCTAAAACAAAGAAAAAAGGAGGTGGCTCAGAAACACACTAGAAATTAATAAGCCACCAAAACCCAGTTTCATTCTGTGATATGCAAACACCAAGAAATAAGACAATAAAAAATCCTTTCAGTCACCAATCTTAATCCTACATGTGCATTTTAAAAACCAAAAGCATTGGTTAGAACTTGTCTGTATGCAATTTAGGACAGAAATTTGGGAGGGCTTATGCTTAAAAATACAGCTTCTCTTTTCCCCAAGTGAGTGAAGAACTCCACAAGATGTGCCTGTACTCTATAAAAGCAATTGAGACAGAAGAAAATTCTCTGTTCACCTTTTATTTTCTTTAAATGGAGCACTTTGCTCTTCAAAACACGTTTCCAAGGCCATCTCTTTTTTTTCCCCACCTATGTTTTTTGCTTCTCTGCCTCACAATTTTTCCCCAGCCCTCTTCAAGCATGGCCATTTAATCTTTTTATTTCTTTTCCACCATGAGAAAACCAAAATCAATACTGCAGCCAAGAAATGAGGCAGAAATAAACCAGTTGCACGGACTCACCCGAGCCTGGAGGAGGAGAAGGCCCACAATGAGGTCATTTGGGAAAACAGAACATGAGTTTTGTTTGCTTTTAAGATCTGAGACTATTCTGTTTCTTCACAACACAGGGGAACTCAAAAGCCTGTAAAACCTTCTCCAAACAGTTACAAAACAAGGGGTGAGGGATATTTCCCAAAGTTTCTACGATCTCCTTGGAAGGCTGGCATCAGTTGGACCAATCTCCAAACGAGCTGAGTGGATGTCATGAATTATTTTAGAACCACAGAGTTATTCAGGATGGAAAAGCCCTCCAAGACCATCGGGTCCAATTGTTCCCCAGCACTGCCAAGGCCACCACCGCCCCACATCCCCAAGTGCCACATCCCCATGGCTTTGGAACAGTTCCAGGGATGATGATGCCACCATTGCTCCGAGCAATGCCACTCACAAACATCCAAACCCACTCTGTTTCCTTTTCCCCAAACAGAAAACTACTCCTGCCCGCTTCCCTTAGTGGTTTTCTGCTTTTTACAGCCTCAAGAAAGTCCCTGAGTTAACTGATTACGAAGACGGTGATTTATCCATCGTTGATTTCAGTGCTGAAACTCAGCAGCTTCCAACACTGAGGAATTCAGCAAGTTGTCTGGAAGTATTCCTGTACAAAAATCCCACATTTAAACATAAAAACAACAAGAGTCTACACAAGTCACAGCTCATTCTTCTCTCAGTCAAGGAGGATTTTCCTGTCTGCTCTATACACACCAATTAATAAACATGAAGAAACGCCAGAGGAAAAATATTCACTGTATCCACTTCATACATTTTTAATCACCCTGAAATCAATTCAACACCCTGAACACGG
This sequence comes from Chaetops frenatus, assembly GCA_013400775.1. Lineage (NCBI taxonomy): Eukaryota > Metazoa > Chordata > Aves > Passeriformes > Picathartidae > Chaetops > Chaetops frenatus. The sequence continues at coordinate 126,529 of VZTR01017737.1, read as the reverse complement.
TTTAGAATTCCTGTTTTACAGACCTGGTAAGCGATGGATCTCCTAATTAAATCCAGGAGTGGCATTTCCCAATCAATGGAAGGGGTTGACGTGAATGCATATCTTAGAGCAGAAGGAAAAGTAAGGAGACAGCACCCCAACCCTGCCATTTGCCTGGTGTTCCTCAGTGCTTCCCACGAATATGCTGAGGAATGCCCAAAAGAAAGGGAAAAAATATAAAGTTCATCCACTTTCACAAAGTAGTTGTGAAAGAACTTGGTTTGTGTGGCCAAAGAGAGAATCTGCCATCAAAGACCCAGCATTTCCAGAGAATAATACAGCCAAATTTTAATTGTAAGTTAATAAAGAAGGCTGAAATCATGTCTAGAATTATCTTTGTCCCACGGAGAGTATGCAAAGAAGGATTAAAAACCGACAGCAGAAATCCTATCAGAACATCCTTCTGTCTTCTGCAACATTGAAGGCCACTGACTTTCAACATCCCAATAAATTAAAGGAACAGTCAGGAGTAAATGAGGTCACTCCTCACATGTGCAGTTGGGTCTGAGGTTCAACAATGAATACAAATGACAGGGATTAGGACAGGAACACACGTGAGAATCCTTCACCTCCTGTCCTGCCAACAAAACCAACGGCTGGAGGGCACAGATTACCTCTGTTCATCATTATGTCCAAACAAATGTTGTGGTTTCACCTTGGGGAAGAAAAAATGACAGAACCTGTGAATTTTCAACTTGGGAGTGCTGCAGAGCTGCCCAACTCAGGGATGTGTCTTGCTCTTCAGGAGCATGCAGGGGTCCTAGGCAGGGAAAGCCCCTCTGCTCTGCAGCCAGGCTGGGAGAGCTGGGGGGGCTCACCTGGAGAGGAGAAGGCTCCAGGGAGAGTTCAGAGCCCCTGCCAGGGCCTGAAGGAGCTCCAGGAGAGCTGGAGAGGGACTGGGGACAAGGGATGGAGGGACAGGACACAGGGAATGGATTCCCACTGCCACAGGGCAGGGATGGATGGGATATTGGGCAGGAATTGTTCCCTGGGAGGGTGGGCAGGCCCTGGCACAGGGTGCCCAGAGAAGCTGTGGCTGCCCCTGGATCCCTGGCAGTGCCCAAGGCCAGGCTGGACTGGGCTTGGAGCAGCCTGGGATAGTGCAAGGTGTCCCTGCCCATGGCAGGGGATGAGAATGAGATGTTCTTGCAGATCCCTTCCAGAAACCTTTCCAGGATTCTGTGAGCATCTGTCCCAAGCAGGCACTGAGAAAAGCCGCGCGCTGGAGCGACCTGACACAAACCCCTTGGAGATTTCCCAGCCGGCTCCGCATCTTTGGGCTCCTGGATTTTATTACCATTTATTATTTAGGAATAACTCTGCTGAACACAGAGTCAGCCGAGCAGAGGTTCATGAATCACAGCATCTTATCAGCATATTAATCAGCTCGTGGTAGGGAGAGGGAGAACAGTGTGAGCTATCACAAACACTTTATAGTTTCACGCTTGAAGTCAAACAAGCTCCAGGAGAGACTGGTTCTTCACCCCTGATTCCACACCGATGGGCTAATCTATTTACCACAGCACTGGTGCCCTCCTGGAGTGGGTGCAAGGAAATGGGAAGGGTAACGTGCCAAAGGAAATTCAGGTGCTTCAGCAGCTCCCACTTGGGGCAGGTAAAGCGAATTCTACCAAAAATAAAAAAGCAAATTGGAGGCCTTAAATACATTTTAAAATTAGCCTCAATTAAAACAACAGCTTACAGGAAGATCCAACTTAATTACAGTCTGGTTTAATTAAATAGTAAACAACACTGAAACACTGCTGCTGATGTTCCAAAATCCATGGAATTACTGGAGTGGAAGCCGTCACCAGCCAGGCACGAGGAGCCAGGACTTGGAGCATGAACCTGGCATTGGGCAGATGCAGCTCTGCCTGCAGGCAGAATATTCTCCCCTTGTCACCTTCCCTCAGCTCTACAGCTGCTCATCCAGTAGCAGGAAACGCTGCCAGCAGAAGTTATGCTCCTCCTCTTTCACTTTCCAATGAAAAATGGGTGCAATTCAACAGGACCCCAAAAATGAGACACAGGAGAAGCCAGCAGCGCTTAATAAATCCCTTAGTTCAAACACAGGGATTGTTTTCATAAACATTTCTCCTATGAGTTGAACAATTCTGATTTTATCTCACCAAGTGACCGTATTTTAAAACTTCCTTTTATAAATTTAATGATTATTTCCCATAAAAATCCAGCTAATCCAGACCACACTTGAAAAATGGTTTAGGAAATAACTGTCCTTCACACTTCCATTAAGGAAGATCAAAATGGAAAAATCAAGAATCTGAATAAATGGATGGTTCATCAAGTACTTGAGTATGTGCCAAGGATTTCCCATTCTCCCTAACACAAGGATTTCCTATTTTCCCTGACAGCCACTCTGGCAGAAAAAATTGGATTATTTATCTTGCAATGGACCTCTCCCCCTACTCTGCCAGGAAACAACACAGAAGTGAGAATGAGAAGAAAATCAGATTAAAACTTGTTATTTCAGCCTAAAGCTATCATATAAATAAAAATAATAAACAAAATATTAAATAGCATAAAGCATTCACATTAAGCACCAAAAAAACCTCACATAAGCACAGAATTCAACCTGCCAGTATCCTGGTTACAATCCCAGCTTTCTTGCTGCCTCTATCCCACCTGAGTTTTATTCCACAACTCTTTTCATAGCGGCTGAGACCACCCTGTCTTTTCTCTGCAGAAGAAAAGTTTGTTTGAGTTGTTTGCCTTTTCTCTACAGAGAATAAAATTTAATTTTTGTCCTCCTCATTCGCTAAAGAAGTCTGGGTTTTTCATTGCATATTCAAACAAATTCAGATTTAAAAGGGTTTGTAATACTATTTGCCCAGAAAAAAAAAAAAAGCTCTTCTGTTAAATGCTTTTTAATTTCTATTTTGGGACTCCACTGTAAGAGTTCAGCCCGCTGATTCCTTAGCTTCCACCTGGGCAATGGAACAATCCAGCAGGAATATTCCTGCTGTGCTGTCCTACATTCCTTTTTGTTTTACCATTGACATACTGAGGACTTTAATTTTTGCAGTCTGATCTGCCTCCAACTTTTCCCTCCAAGATTATCCTGCACATCCACCACTGATTTCTGTGCATTTACCCCAAATTCTGGAAGACAAATGCCTGAAGGACGGTTTGGGATGAAAGCAGTCTCTGGGGACCACCTCATCATGATCCCTGCACGGATCAGAGCCGGCACAAGTTGGCCAAGTCAAATTTTACAGAGTTAAGTGCACAGCAGAAACTTCACAGTGATCAACCAGCAGGTTATTTTAGAAGAAAACATCCCGTTGATGTTGGCATTTGACTTTTCCCAAATGGAATCCTGCAGAATTCATGTGTTCAAGCCCAGGCTGGATGGGGCTTGGAGCAACCTGGTCTATGGAAGGTGTCCCTGCCCATTGCAGAGGGTGGAATCAGATGACCTTTAAGGTCCCTTCCAACCCAAACCATTCTGGGATTCCATGGATTCCTTCATCCAAAGCAGAATTTGCCCTCTAAAATTCTTCTAGAAAGGTCAAAGTCCAAATTCTGACCAATCTGCACCTCAATATTTAAATAAAATTGTCTTATCAAGTGCCAAAAAGCAGCTTCTAACACACCCAAGATTGTATGATAGCAGATATACAAATGTACACTGAATGGATATTAAGGTAGAGTTTTAAGCACGTGCCAAAAAAAATCAAAGTAAAGTGGGAGAGAAGTAGCCTCTTGTGCTGGAAAGCCACAAAATTCCTGTTATTTCCAGAGTAGGAAAATAACCGTGCACTTACGAGCTCGTTCTATCACCCAAGCTCTGCTGGAGTCCACAGTCCTCTCACAATGGGGAGATTTTTGAAGAGACTTTTTCACAGAGATTGTTTTTTTTTCCAAGCCTCTCATGCTTTGACTGTGAGACCAAAGTTCCCCCAAGCTACAGTATCTCCAACAAAGCAGCTGCATAAATTGGACTGGGAAAAAGAAAGGATGAATAAAAATGGGGCATAACGCCTTTGAGGAACTCTCTGCTCTGCAGAGTCATAGACAGGGCTCCTCACAGCACCACTGATCCACCAGCTGGAAGAGCTGCCAAACTCAACCAAAATATTCAATGAACAAAGCAGGTGAGAGTATTTGATGTTCACTCCCATTTGCTGGTGACCACTCTCCTCCACAAAAGCCCATTCCCAAGGAATTCCACACATTAGGTGAAAGTCAACACATGCAACTGGCGATGCAAATAGAAAGCAGGAGGTCCTAACACAACATGATATCCAATAGCTGATCACATTCCCCAAAATGGTATAAAAAGGAGTTTTCCAGAGCTGTTTTTCAAAGGGGGTTACAAGATCAGAACAACACAAAGTGAATGTAATGGAATCCACCAGGAAAACACCTAAACTGGGATTTTCTTTTTCCAAAGCACCATTTCTCTCCCACATGAATTCTCTGTATATCAGTACACTTTAGTTCCCCACTGGTTACATAATAATGGTAAACATCTTTCAAGGCCTTTTTCAAGTACTAGAGATGACATTTTTAGACAGCTCAGCTCTAAAGAAGGTTTCAAACAGACATCAGACTTGCTCTTCAACATAAGATTAACTCAACCAAAGCACAACTTGAAATCAAAAATATCAGACAATTATGTAGCTTAAGTCACCACCTTTGACAATAACTGGATGTTCTCCCAACAAGGGGCTCTTGGCTGTGAGATCCTCATTTCCACAGCTGGATTATTCCAGCACGTACACCCCAGTGCTTCAGTGCAGCTTCTGAGGGAAGCTCAGCTCAGCTGTTTGTTAAACTAAAGAAAACCCCTTTGGATCCTTTTCCTTAGGATTTCCAGGGCATTCTCTTTGCATGAATCCATCTCCAACTCTTCTCACCACCCTCGCTGCGCTGGCTTTGCTGAGGGTTTTTTCCTGTGAGTCACGTTCCCATCCGGCTCCCGGATGGGAAATCTGTCTCCCTCATTAAGGGATGGAACACCACCACACACAGACATTCAGGAAAAGCCATCAACCCCTGTCCTACCTGTGTAGGCCATGTTCTTCGGGTTTCCATAGGGAGCCCCAGGTTGGACGGGGCTGTAAACAGGATTCATGGTGGAAGACCAGAAACTCTGAGGACAAAAGAAAAGCAGAGTTGAGACGGTTGCCTTACGTTGGCTCCCAAGTCGCCGTCTGTGCAGAGCCCTGATAGCATCACCCTGTTAGAATTCCAGACACAGAGAGCTGTGAAGGAAGGGATTTACAACCAGACATTACAACCAGATAGCATATTTAATAATTCAAGTTTTGGATCTCTCTGTTAATTCCCACAACTTCTCCAGCGCTGCATATTCTGCCTACAAATGTACCCGGAGCAGATTCATCTTCCACATCCCTGCTCCAGGGGGGCTCAGGACTCATGACCCTACTTCCAGCTTGCAACGAACAAAGAGGAGGAGCCACAAAGTCAGGCAAGGAATTCTCCCCCTTGGAAGAATGAACAGCTCTTGGGTGATAAAACCAAGCCTGCCAAAGCCCTGACCTTTCTGAAAGCAGCAGATAAAAGACCATTTGCTGCTGGCGAGATGGAGAAGGGCAAATATTGGTGAGCTTTCAGCCTGAGCTGACTGTGAAAACCTGGAGGCCAAGGCTTGGATCCTGTGTGGGGCTGGGCAGGGCCACCCCCACATCCCACCTGTGTCCCACAGGGAATCTCTGTCACAGAGCTCCCGTGAGCAAGGAGATTTCGACAGCCCTTGTGCTCCTCTCTCCAATAAAGATGACGAAGCCCGGTCAGCTTCTTGCGGGTTCTATTAAGAGGAAAGCAAGTAACTTGGGAATTTGTGTCTCCTAACTGTCAGTTAAGCAACTGGCTCAGTTAATTATCTTAATGAAGCACATTCTCAATTCTGATTAATGGGAAAATCAGTCATTAAGCTTTATTAGGCAACGCATTTGTCTCCACAGCTATCTAGCGGTAATTTCACACCAGAACCAAACCCATTTTGCTTCAAAATCTGGGGGTTTTGTTAAAATGTGTTATTTTACAGTTCATAAATAACACCATTCTCTCCAAACAAGTCCCTCATGATGGACACACAATTTGTTAGATCATTAACTCCTTTCACTTTACCTCCAGAGAGTAAACAAGTCAAACGTGGTAGCACCGATTGACTTGACAACAATCAGTGCTTAATTAATTAGCTGTCCCTCCACCCCCAAGTTAGCACTGAAGGAGCCATTCTCAAAGCAGGGTTATAAGCAAGTGTGAAGAGACAGGGAGACACGGAATTCCATCAGTGGCTTCACTAATACACAGCAGAGCATTAAGAAGATCTTTAGGAACATCAGTGTAAGACCAGGCTGTCCAGAGAAGCTGTGGCTGCCCCATCCCTGGAAATGCCCAAGGCCAGGTTGGATGGGGCTTGGAGCATCCTGGTCTAGTGGAAGGTGTTCCTGCCCATGGCAGGGGTGGGACTGGATGGGATTTAAGGTCCCTTCCAACCCAAATAATTCCACGATTTTATGAAATAAAATTTATGAGGATAACTCTTCACCTTTTTGTTGCTCTTCCCCAAAAACCACTCAGTGACAGCTGGACCTGCTCCCAGACAGGGCTGGAGTCATAGCTGCTTTTCTAAAGTGCCTTTTCAATGCCAGCATCCTTTCATTTGTACTCTTGTGTGTGTGAAGAGTATAGAAAAATCGTAATTTTGGGAAAAAAAGTGATTGTGAATGTGTGGCTTGTATTAGGTGTTGTACCAAATGGTAAAAGCAAAATGCTCTTATTGAGAAGGATGAAAGCAAATGCTTTTTATCCCAGATAAAAAGGTTGTAATCGTGGTGGGGGCTTGAGAGCTTGTGAGGAAGAGGTTTGTGCTTCCTCCCTGCTTTGTATGCAGGGTGGGATTTCCAGACAGCAGGAAAGAGCCCCTGCAAACAGCATTTGGGAGGGATGATTTTCTCTCCCATTCTGCAAGACAATGCCATTTGAAAATACATTCGAAATTCATTGCAGGCACCATGTTGTGGCATTGAAAGAGCTACACTGAAATGGGAATAAAACAGGATTAGCAAAATTAAACCTGCTGCACCGCCAGAACCTGCAGCGTTCGTTTGTGGCCATGAATACCCAACAAAAAGACTACTAAAAATTAATTATAAACAGACAAACACCAGTGTTGCTCTATTGCAGGAGCTTCCAGTGCTTCCTAATCCCTGAGACAGCCATGCTCAGTTGCTCTGAGAGACTCCAGCAAGGAGTAACTCCAGCAGGAATGCCATGGGAATAAGCTGCTAGCAAACAGTCTCGGGATACTTTGTGGCTGTAGCCTGGTTACGTTTTCATCTATTTTATCCTTCCTGGGAAAGTGCAGGACAGGCTCCCATTACGGGAGGGAACTGCCCCACAGGAAGGGCAAACTGAGCCACCAGGGAGGTTGGGAATGGGTCACTGTGGCCTTGGCAGCACTAGGGAATGGTTGGACTCCACCACCTTGGAGTGATTTTCCAACCTTAATGATCCTATCAGTGTGTGCCCGAACCCCTGGGAATCAGGAATCACCACAGCTCCAAAGTCCTACAGACACAGGACACCAGGAACATCTCATTCAGTTGTTTTCCTCCATCACTGGTTTACTTTGTGCCTTTGGGAACACCGTGCCCAGATCCCCCCAATCTGCAACCCCCATCATTGGAAAGATCTTGGTTGGAAAAGATCTCCAAGATGATCAAGTCCAACCTCTGACCAAATATAAAACCTAAAATAATAAAGCAGGCATGGAAAATCCAGGAAGTTAACCAAGTTATTATCATCTTTTCAGAATAAAGGAATGGAATCTTTACAGACAGAGAAATAAATAGATTTTACAGGGTTTTTAAAACAGTGACATAGACAGGTGAGTCTTTCAGGCTCTCCAAAAATTAAATAGTAGCACTGAACTTGAAAAGAAGAGAGTAAACAATGGAAATGGGAGCTGTTCTGAACAACAGACATTTTGCCATTTTCTTTCAAGTCACTCCTTGTGTCAAGGTGATTTTCCCTTTAAAATCCCATTGCCTTGTTTTTTGTGGCACTGGGATGCAATGCCTTTTGAGGGACCCATTCCTTACACTTTGGAGAGAGGGTAGTATTTTCTCTATGTGCCAAAAGTCATTTATTTCACATCAGGTGGCACAGAACCAACATGAGAGAGTGTGAACAAAGAAAAGAGATACGTTTTTTCCTTGACCTGCACATCACCTCTTCAAATGAATTTTATACAAATTGCATGCTAATAATATTCAGCCAAAGTCTCCTTGAACATGAAAAGGCCTCCTGACCTTACACTCCATGCAAATTCCACTAATTTTCTGACAATTTTTCACTTAAGTCCTTTGAAGCTTGACCCTCACTTGGGATCCGCCAAACAATAATTAAATTACCTTCCAATTCATCTGTTAAAGGTTAACTCAGGCAAGTTACAAGGGTATATCCCACCTTTCCCCAAAAAAGTCTGGGACAGTAGGCACCAGCTCCGAGACTTGTTTCCACAATGAGCAGCTTCTTCTTTAATTTATTCTTTTTTTAGTGACACCTTAACTAAGAGTATTGATTGAACATCTCTCATGTGAAACAAAATATTGAACCTGTCATAGAAATGTAACAGGATTTTATATAATGTGAATACATCAGGTTGACACATGGAAAACCAGACTGGTTTGGGTGGGAAGGACCTTAAAAATCACCCAGTTGCAACCCCTTCCAAGGGCAGGAACACCTTCCTCTATCCCAGGGTGCCTTCTCCTCTCCAGGTGAACACCCCCAGCTCTCCCGACTGATGTGAGCTTCCCCAGGGGAGGGAAAGCACTAAACCCCATGGAAATGCCTTCGAGTGAGGGATTTCACTACAGCACTGGACCTTCCTGATCTCAAAAACCAGCAAGGGAAGAAGAAGCTGATCCCGAAAATTTACAGTCCTACAACATCTTCCATCAGATCCACCTCCAAACCAGGACAGGAGCACTCAGATCTTCACTGAGGAGACACAGGAGAGTGTCCTGTGAGACAAATCCCTAAGGATCCACATTCCCATCACCTACTGCCTCCTCTGAGATAAAGAACTAAATAAACTCACACACTTCCATGGAGAAAAGCCTGATATCTCTAACAGCAACAAGGTCTTTTGTCTTCATTGTATGAAAAATGAAATGGATAATTTATAAGCACAAAGCAGCTCTTGACTTTGGAATTTGCTGACCTCAGACTGCCCAAAAAATAAATGCTGAGGCAGGAAAAATCTCGACATTTCATTTGCTGACATTTAAAATCTGCTTAAAAGCCAAAGGATCAAAAAATGATAATTCAGTTATTAATTCAACTTAATATGCTAGACTGCATATTGAAATATAGTAAAGGAAATCCCTGTCCTCCCCAAAAAGGACTAGGAAGATGGGATCACTTGTTGCCCAGGTGAACCTGAAGGTGGGTGACAAAACATCTGCACATTGTGTTTGCCTGTGTGAATTAGGCAGAACTTACAGAAACACCCCTTTTAGCCTAACTAAATGAGAAATGATTGAATCATAGACTCACAGACTGGTTTGGATTGGGAGGATCTTAAAGTTCATCCAGTTCCAACCCCCTACCATGGGCAGGGACACCTTCCACCACACCAGGTTATTCCAAGACCTGTCCAACCTGGCCTTGAACCAGTTCCCCCACAAGAAATTTCAGAATGAGAAAAACCAGAAGATACTGGCACAGCTGGGGTTATATTAACTTGTTTCCAGAGAAGAAAATGTCTTAATACAGATAAATTCCGTGCTGCAAATTCCCAGCTTTTTATCTGCAAGTCTGATGGGTTTCACCAGCAGGTAACCAATAAATACATGTATTTTTAAAAAGATCTAACATATCTGCCCCAGTATGTCCCGAACCATTCTCAGCAGCTCTCAAACAACTTCCTTGATATATTCCTATTAAATTCTCTGACTTGAGGCCTTGCTGACTTTCCCTTTGGAGATGAACCCTGCTGCACTCTTGTACTCGGTGCTCTCCAACTGAGCCACAGCCTCCTCCAGCTGATTATCTCCATTCTTTTATCTTCCCTACCCTACTTCATTATGTTCTGCTGGAAAGGCTTCCTGGAACATGCAGCTTGAAGACACTTCTCTCTTCTCCTTCCTTTCCACAAGCACTGCCTTGGGAGATTTGGGTTGGCCATCAGGAAAAGCTTGGATTATAAACATCTAGCCCACAACATCACCCAGTCACTACAAAAAACCAAAACATTCTTAGTTAACTCTCTTCTCTGAGCCTTCTTGAGCTGCTTTAGACCTTTCTCCTAAGAGAAGCTGCACTGCAGGAGTCAGATACAACAACAGAGACTAAAGTAATATGCATAAAAAGACAATTTATAGCACTAATAAATATAATCTTCCCCCTTTCCAAGCTCTTTAAAAATATGAAATAACTGATCACCTCTTTGGCTTTGTTTTACAGATGCAGAGGAGATGCAGGAGAGCAATGGGATCAAGGGTGAGCTCACTGGAAGCACAGGAATAGGTGGAATAACCATCCCTGGAAGTGTTCAGGGAACACGGGTCAGTGGTGGCCTTGGCAGTGCTGGGTTCACAGCTGGACTCAGTGGTCTCAGAGGACTTTTCAACCTAAATGATTCCATGATTCTAAGGTAAACCAGACCATACTGGCAGGACCAAGATTCAGGTGTAATACCCATTTTCCACCACACTACCCTCAAAGACAAGCTTTAATTAATGTTTTGCTCCAAAATTTCCAACCACTACCACTAACTACCCTCCCTCCATTTTTTGTAATTACTCCTCCAAAAATGGGAGAATCCCATTGTAGCCTATCCTGAATATTGAAAACATTTCCCACAGATTGCAACAGGATAAAGATCTAAATCTGTCTGGAAGTCGACCACACCATACCAAGTTGGCACATCAGCAATACAATATTCCTGGAATTCAAATCAGATGAGGCCAGAGATGTCCTTTTAATGAGAGATGGGTCAGGATTCCCAGGGCTTTATTTGGCCAAATCCACCATGCTGCAGGTTTTGGCTGTAATCTGTCACGTCCAGCCATGGTTGCTCCTCATTGTTCTCTAACAATCTTCTCCCAGGTCCTGTTTTCTGGTCCCTTCTGGGATTTCTTCTCTGGTCAAGAATGGAAACCCAAGGCAGGGTTGAGAAGCATCTCCAGCCCCACTTTCCCATCAGGCAGAACAGCAAATCTCTCCCTGTCCTCTTCTCCTCCTTTGCTCATGCTAATGGATGGACCCAGAGACTGGATTAGAGACTGGGAAACAGGAAGATGAACAGTGCAGACAGAGGGGATCAATCCTCCCTAATAGTCCCTTCTTCCTTAAATATTTTGGAATCTTTGTTCTGAAACAAAGCAGTACCAGGGAAGATGAAGGAGGGCCCAGGCTAAATCTGTCAGCAGAAAGGGAGCTTTGGCAAGAAGTTTGTTTATCATCGTCTTTCTTTAATTTCGTGCTGGCAAGAGGCACTGTGTTAACAAGCCCAGGAGCCTGAAAGTCTTTCCCATCCATAGGACAGGCAGACACTGGCATTCCCTCACTCCATTTGGAAAGCAAGCTACATGGAAGGAGAAAAACAGACTCCAGATTTATGCTGGGCTTGAAAACCCAGAAAATATATAGGGGCAACTTGGTACCACTTAAATAACAGGCAAAAGAAGTTGATGACTTTTAGGGGGAAAGCTGCCAAGTGATGAACAAACAGAACTCAAATTAAGAAATTCACAACAATTATAGGCAGAGCTCAGGCAGGGGTTTAACTTCCTAAGGAAATATGGGGCAGCCCAGGCTTAAAAAAACCAGGGATACACACCCAAAGACAGTGGTGTTGCAATTACAACTACAAGCCTTCAAAATAAAGATTGTTCAAAGTGAAAATATGAAATTAAATAGTTGGTTTAAATGTTAAAGACTCAATTCATCACCTCCAGCTCTCAAAGACTGAAGTGGAGTGGGAGATCAGCTGTTCTACAGCTCCTTCCCCTCCCCTTGCCCACGACACCTTGGCATCCTTTTCCTGAAGGTTAAGCAGTGCTGGTGGGGATGGATCACTGCCTGGTCACCACATCCCAAATCCAAGGGTCTCCATGACCAATCTGTGCTGTGCTCCTGGGTGGAAAAGGCATCTTTCAGCATCCTTCTCCCTATCAGGAGTGCTGACATCCTTCCAGGCCAGGCTGGACAGGGCTTGGAAAAACCTGGGATAGTGGAAGGTGTCCCTGCCCATGGCAGAGGGTGGCACTGGGTGAGTTTTAAGGTCCCTTCCAACCCAAAGCAGTCTGGGATTCCATGATTCTGCACCTATGCCCTACTGCTCCAGTATTTATCCAGCTCACATCCTATTGGAATTTGTCCTACTTGGCATTTCTTTCATAGACTCTGAGGCTAATCCTGTAAAACAACACACAACCAGCCCAACAGAAACCAAGTTTACACAGATGACCATGATGAAGGCTACAGATGTCTCTAAAGCAGTCCTAGCCCTCACAAAAAATTCAAACATTCCATATAGAAATTACCAGAGGTTAGTGGCAGGCACTGTATAAGAGACAGGAGCCAATAATCAGTGCATGTATGGCATGATTCTCTTAACACATGCAATATGCACTCAATTAGCATATTCATATTTCATAACCACTGCTAAAGCCAAGAATTTTCCAGCCTGCCATTACAGAGGATTATGCAGTGCTTTTATTCACCTAAACACTCGTTCAGGTTTCCAGTGAATACACCCAGCCCAGGAGGCCAAAACCAGGAATGCTTTTGCTGCAACACAAAGGAAAGGGCTGAAAGGCCACAGCAAGTCAACAATTAACACTTTTCACAGATTCTGGACATTCCTTCCCAAACTACAGAGTGGGAAGAGACGTTTGAAGGAGCTTACAGCTTGCAGTTTATATCAGGAAAAAAAGAACTAATAAATCCCCAGCCTGTGATGGCCAGAAACCCAGCTTTGCTTCCTTGTTTTCCATCAGGGGGATAAGACTGATTTGGGGAATGAATGGCACGGCAGAAATTGCAGAGCAGCCATTCTCTTCTTCCTTAAAATAACAGTGAGTGCTGACAGCAAAAGAATAGTTTAAAAAGTCCTGGAAGTCTCTTGGAAATGTTTAAAAGGAAAAGCTTAGTCTGAAGCAGCCAAGCAAATATTGGCTTCCCACAGGAACATCTGTACTCATCCCAAATCGATCCCTCCTGGCTGCAAGGAGGAGGGAGCCACCTGAACAACCAGGGCTTCAGCATCCGTGTGTAGGTTAAACAATCACAAAATCATGGAATGGTTTGGGCTGGGAGTGACCTTGAAAATCCTCCAGTTCCACTCATTCCATGGGCAGGGACACCTTCCATTATGCCAGGTTGCTCCAAACTCTGTTCAGCCTGGCCTTGGGCACTGCCAGGGATGCAGGGGCAGCCACAGCAAATCTGGGCACCCTGTGCCAGGGCCTGCCCACCCTCCCAGGGAACAATTCCCTCCCAATATCCCATCCATCCCTGCCCTCTGGCAGTGGGAAGCCATTCCCTGTGTCCTGTCCCTCCAGCCCTTGTCCCAAGTCCCTCTCCAACTCTCCTGGTGCAGTGCCAGGGTAAAATCTGAACTCAATGTTCTTGGAGGCTTTTTCCAACTTCAACAATTCCATGATTGTACCTATGACTGATAATTTAATTATTCTTAGAATTCAGTGTTGGTTTTACAATACACTCAGGTGTAGCCAGACTAAACCCACATGGTTTAAGCACACAGTGTTGTCTGTAGCCTCATAGCTTCATATTATAAACTGCAGAGAAAAAGGCTTTTTATGTTGGACAAAAGATCCCAGCACACATTACACAGCAATTCCATGATTTACAGTGCACACCCTTATTTGTGCCTTTTTGAAAAAGAAGAAAAAAAAATCAGGCCTTTGATTTGCAACCAATTTGTGACACATTTCTTTTCATGCTGATAAGCCTCATCTCTGTATATAATAAGGCTTTTTTTCTGCCATCATTTCTCCCTAACAATTCAATTTTCATCTTAAATGAACTCTATCAATCATACAACAGGTGCACATCAGCTACTCAAGAGACAGATTTCCTTTCTCCAGATTTCTCTGTCCTCTGACAATGCCCAAATTGATAATAACTGTGATAAAACCTCCAGTCTGGTAGGGGACTAATTTTGGTAAGATTCAATCTACTTTTTAATGAATTCACAAGGTTTTTTTTCCCATACTTGGAAAATAAACTCAGTATTCCCAGAAGATGTTTTGTGAAATACTGGTGGCATGTTTTTTATTTCCTTAATAAACAACAGAAACCGAGTTCTGGTTTCTGTTCAATGATTAATTCAGCTTTAAGAGATGATTCCAACAGCAAGGAAGAACTAACAGGGGACCTGGAAGGAATGAAATATATAATAAGCAGCCCAGTGGGCAGCACACTCTGTGGGTAAGACAGAGAGCTGGCTGGATATCCATCCTCTGGAAGTGCAGTCCTAAGATGTTGGACAATGTGACCAGCACAGGGAACACAGGGAAAGCACAGGGCAGGGCCTGGGCAATCTTCACAGGAATTGCCAGGCAACAGGAGTGAAAAAAATGTCCTTGAGGAAAAGAAAAGGAGGGCAAATTGTGAGAGCAGCCATGACCTCTACGATCTGGAGAGCCTGGGAATACACACTTCAGAAAGAACAAATGTTACACAGCAAGACACTTCCCCAAGATTGCCCCCTTTCTCTGTATTTTTTTTCCCCAAATCGACTTCTTTCAATAACTGCAAAATAATCTCGTTGTTCTTTTTCAATTAATAATATGCATTTAATCACATTTGTAATATATATTTTATATTTTCATTTCTTTACCTACATGAATTTAAACAGAATGGTGCCTGTATTTAGAAGCAGAGCACAGTGAATGACTCTCCTTGAAGTATTTCCATATAAATTTCCCAGGGCACAGGTGTCCCTGCATTACTGGGGCTGTGCTATCCCACCAGCATCCCTCAATGTGCAAAACACTCCCTGGGCAATTCCAGAGGAAGATGGGAGATACCCAACACAAGGAGAGGAAGATGCACTTCACACCCCTCTGTTTGCTCTGGAAATTAAAACCCAGCTGTGCCCAGATTTCGGTATCAGCACAACAGTGTCAGATTTGTCCTCCCCGTGTGGCTGAGGGCTATGGAAATGTAATTACAAAGGGTTTTAGGGTGGCACTTCTAATTTCCCCCTCAGGCAGCCTGTTTGCCACAGGCAGCAGTTTGTGTGTGTGTTCAAGCCCTTGGCAGAGGAAGCCCAGGTTTCCCCTGCTCCCACTCTTAGTTTTTAAATGAACACAAGCCTGAAGGTATTTCCAATTCGGTGTGGATGAGCTGAGGTGAAGCTGCCATTGATGCTCTCACACCCGTCCTTTGCTCAGCTCAGCCAACACTGAAAGCAGCTCTAGAAACATGAAACGTGTGCCTGCACCTCTCCTGGTCTTTTATCTGATGTAAAATATCTGTCACTGGCTGAAAGAAGAAAGGGAGGTCTGGTACTGAAGGACAGGAACACCATTTTGGAAGGATTCTATTCTGCATTTTTACTGGAGAACACAACATCTTGGCAGAAGCAAAATATTATTATTAGGAAAAGGTTCTTCAGCCAGATGGGGCACTGAAGATGCTCCCCAGGGAATGGGCACAGCCCCAAGGCTGCCAGAGCTCCAGGAGCATTTGGAGAATGCTCTCAGGGATGCACAGGGTGGGATTGTTGGGGTGTCTGTGCAGGACCAGGAGTTGGATTTTGATCCTCGTGGGTTCCTTCCAGCTCAGGATATTTCATGATTCTATGACCTGTCAAGGCAGCCTTGTAGAAGGAATGGAGCAGAATTCCCATCCCCACCACAGCACCAGCTCCATAGCTACACTCCTGAGCTCTTGCTGACCCAGGACTTGTAATCTCCTTCTGCTGGAGCATGTTTGATACAATTGCTAATCCTCCTGATTTGCAATTCACTGCTGCCATCTGATCCTGAAAATCTTCTGCAGACATCAGAGCAGGGAAACAGAGAACTGAACACGAGACAGAACTGCTCAGGCTGTGCTGCCAATTACCAGCAATTAAGAGAGCACCTAAAAAAATCCTCATCAGCCCCTGAACCACCTCGGAATTCGGAGCTGGCATCACTGACAAGCCTCCCTTGCCTCTCCAGGCTTCTGCATCCTGCTGTGTGATGCAGCCTTGTGTCATCCCAGGGCCCTTGGACAATGTGTGCCATGAGTTACTGATTCCAGCCAGGTCACAACCCCCACCACAGCTCCAGCAGAGGACAGTCCGTGCTGGGGAGGAAATTCCCGAGGAACTTTGCTCCACAGGTGCCACGTGGAGGAGCAGGATCTCCCTAGAGCTCCAGAGCAACCAGAAGAACACTGCAGTTCCAGATCTGTCACTTGTACATTAAAATGGCAGCTGAGGGTTTTGTGACAGTCTAACCAGATATGGTGCAGTATGGAATTCCAGACTTCAGGTTGGAAGGGACTTGAAAAACCACCCAGTTCCACCCCCTGCCATGGACAGGGACACCTTCCACTGTCCCAGATTACTCCAAACCCTGCCCAACCTGGCCTGGAACACATCCAGGGATGGAGCAGCCACAGCTGCTCTGGGCAACCTGTGCCAGGGCCTCTCAACCCTCACAGACAGGAACTCCTTCCCAATTTCTAACATAAATTCTAATCTCCTTCTGTTTAAAACCATTCCCCCTTGTCCTATATCACTTGTGCTGAATTCTTCTTCTGCTGCCAATTCATAAAATATTGTGACAATCTTGAAAATCCTGAGATCAACAGTAAAGCCATGTAAAGTGGAGAAAGCTCCTTGAGGAACGCAGGGGGACTGGATTAGAAACTTAGAGGGGGAAATTACAGAGGCAGAGGGAATTCAAAAGCAGCAAGTGCATCTCGGAGTCCAAAACCAGGAACAGAGGCTGAGTCAAATTTGGTATAAATCCAGAGGAATCATTCCTGAAATAGGTTAACAAAATACTAAGAAGCAAAAAAGGAAATTCCATCTTGACTATAGAGTGAAAAACTCCATCTTGGAGAGTTTAACGTGGTAAGGAAAGCCCTGGGGTCACCAGCATCCAAAGGGAATGAAATACTGGTGTAGCTGAAGAGGATCTTTGTTAAACGTAATCCTGGAATTACAAAAGAGCCACATAAAAATACAGCTCCATTTCCCATCTTGTAATCCAGTCTTTAACACTTGCTTTCAGCAGGAAAGAAAAAGCATCCTGTTCTGTTGGGCTTTTTAAGGCTGTGCAGTGTTTGCTCAAAAAACAAAGCAGGGCTTCAGATGAACAGCAGGAACTCTGGGGTTTACTTTCCCAGGGGTGATGAGAACAGGGAGTATGTGCAGCCCTGGAAAGGTTTGGGAACTCTCAACATTCCCAAAAAAAGAGACTCTCAACTGCTCCCACAGCTTCTGCCCACGACCTCGGATCATTTCCTGCAAAGCTCCTTCGCAGGGTGTTCTCCACACATCCTGCTTTGTATCCTACACAGCCTGGGCAAATAGCTCAATTAGTGACTCTTAATTATGGCAGCACATCACTTCTTTCTCAGCACCAGCCTTGGAGCAATCACACGTTACTCTGCTCTGGTTTGGTATAACCTGATTTCTGTGCCCACATCCCACTTCCCAGGAGAGGGCTGGAAGTTGTGCTGCAGCTGGGGTGGGTTTGGCTCCCTCCTGGCCAGGATTTTGGGGTGACTGGGTTAGTGAGGTGATCTGCTGATGCATATCCCATATATCCTACATATTCCTGACATAAATTGGAGACTTCATATGGGTCTGTGTATCTCCTGACAGAGCCATCACCAATCAATCCAAAAACATGAGCTACCAGAGGTTTCAGGTTAATCCTCCATAGAATTAAACTTGTCCAGATTCCTGAACTATTTAATTACTCCTTTGTTGGGGAAAATGTATGCAATAAATCAGGAATATGGATCTCTGTGAAGCACAAACACTGGTTTAACTGGAAGCTACAGATCTTCTGAAGGTGACATTATACATGAAGTCCCAGGTCTGGTTGAGAGCAAGTCAGGAGAGATGCACTGAGCAGGCCCTTTGAGAAATCTAAAAACTGATTCTCTTCTTCAGCAGGGAGGCTGAGGAAAGCCTTCCCTCCAGGGAATCCAGGGAATGCCACTGCCTGTGCCTTGGCAGCTGCTCCACTCTCACCGTCAGCAACTGTCAGGGCTTGCTCTGCTCCCTCAGCTGCAAACAGCCTGAAGATGAATCATTATGGATTCCTAAACTTGGAGAACAAGGGATCAGTTTTCCAGCTCCAGTCTTCCAGAACTTTTGGCTGGCTGGATCAGCAGCACCATGCCATGAGCAGGTATTTCACCCAGAGATGCTACAAAGACATTTTCAGGCTTGGACTCAGCAAGAGGACAAGGGAAGAACCAGAATCCAAGACTGATTTCGGTTGGGAGGGGCCTCAGAGTTCATCCAGTGCCACTCCCTACCATGGCAGGGACACCTTCTACTGTCCCAGGTTGCTCCAAACCCTGTCCAGCCTGGCCTTGGACACTTCAAGAGATCCAGCAGCAGCCACAGCTTCTCTGGGCACCCTGTGCCAGGGCCTCCCCACCCTCACAGGGAAGTATTTTTTCCCAGCATCTGGTCAGAATCCACCCTCTATTAGGATAAGTATGATTTACTTTGCTTTTCACACCTCTGTCAATATTCAGTGCAAATTCACAGATTAGCAAGTAAAAAGCTCTTGTTCACAGCACTGGAACCACATTAAAAATATCCATAAACTTAAAGCAAAACTCAAAAAAAAATTACAGAGATCTGCATTGAAAAATACAGAAATTTGGCTATTCCTAAATGACAGGAAGAGGCCCTGGAGCTGCTCCCAGGGCTGGAGCCCCTCTGCTCTGGAGCCAGGCTGGGAGAGTTGGGGGGGCTCACCTGGAGAGGAGAAGGCTCCAGGGAGAGCTCAGAGCCCCTGCCAGGGCCTGAAGGGGCTCCAGGAGAGCTGGAGAGGGACTGGGGACAAGGGATGGAGGGACAGGACACAGGGAATGGCTTCCCACTGCCAGAGGGCAGGGATGGATGGGATAGTGAACCATGGAGTCTTAATCCACACCAAGAGCTTAGAACAGCCCATCAACACTTGGGCCCTCTCACTCCCTGCTTTCCTTGGATCCACGGAGCTGTTTGGGCTGAATGAGCAATTAGAGTATGAGAAAACAGATGGCTCTACTTGGCAACTTCTTGCAAAGTGTCATTTTGAGACAAGCCAGGTCATGTCACAACTAAATGACTCCAGAATAACTGCTTTCAAGAGCCTTGGGATGAAACTTTTCAGGCAGCAGAGTCTAAGATGGTCAATCAGATTGCAGCAATTCAGCTTCCATCAGATTCTGTAATTAACTGCAGAGTTCACCATTCCTCACTATCAGGTTCATAGAATTATCCACAGATTTGGGTTGGAAGGGACCTTTTCAAGATATTTAATGATTGCTGAAAATATGCACGTTGGGTTAAATATTTATATGCTGAGTGTGTCTATTTCCTTTTCACTTTTTATTCAAAATCCCAAAGCTTTTCCACACATGGAGAAATAACCCTCTGCTAAAATGCCTTTGGGACCACAGGGATGCTACTGGACTGCTGCACTGCTCCTGGGCTAATCCAGACAAACTTCTAGCAGCATGGAGGGCAGGCACTGCAGTGTACAATTAATCCAGTGGTGCTACAATTAATTCTCATTCTCTTCACAGTGATCTTGGTTCAGAGCAGTAAAACAAGACCAAAACAAACTCAATCAGCCAACTGCACCACTTAGGAGCTCCCTGGCCCAGAAATCAGCTACAATGTGGGGAAGGGCTCATGGCTGTCATGGCTTTGTTGGAATTCACTCTGCCTGATCCCTCAGATTTCTACATCATATCCAAGGACAGGGTAAAGTTTCTTTCTGCTTCACTGAGATGCCGGTTTGGGACAGCTGCAAGAGCCCTCCTATTCCAGAAGTGTTCCAGTGGATTGAGCAGCATAAACAGTTGATGTTTTCTGGGATGAGACCAGCTGGGATAACAAGTAAACACTGTCCTTTTTAACCACTGCCAACATGTGTTTCAATGTCCCCTTCTAAATCAACCAGCACAACCTGAACTTGCAGCAACACAGAACACATGGGGGAATTTTCCACTGGATTTTATGTTCAGCACTTGCCCACGTCACACAAACCAACAGAAAAACAGACAACACTGCCCAAATCCATCCTTCATTCACTCATCCATGGAAGGGCACCGTGAACTCACGGCTGATTTCAAAGCCAGAGCTGCTCTTCACAGTTCAGATGAGAATCTGGCAAACATCCCTTTTTCCAAAGCATGAATCCTGCTTTTCCACTGAAGTCTCATCATAGATAGGGCCAGCTAGGAGAGAGGTGATTAATTTTTTTTTTTTTCTGAAAGACAGGACCTGCATTCTATGTTAATTAATGTTTAAAATACAGTTTTAGGCTAGAATCTGCAGTTTAGTTACGCCACCTCAGAGAATGTTCCTTCCCAACCTGTCACCACCAGGTGAGCTCTGGCAGCTCATTTAATGAAGAACTAGAAGAAAATTGGATTCCTTAACCTGAATTTAATATTCATAATTAGGTTTTAACTTCAAAACTAGTTAAAGATGAAAACCAATTTAAAAATGTAATTCCAAGAATATATTTACTTATGGCTTTTGAGCTACTCCAAGGCCAGAGTTTGCTGGGTCCCTATCCCAGAAGCATGTCCTACAGGGTATTTACCAAGAAATTCCAGGGGATTTCTAGTTATTAAAGGAAGACAATCTGACCTAACAACTCCCTTTTCAAAGGTTTCCTGAAACACAGGTGAAAGAGCTGGGAGTTATTCTGGGAGAGGGATTTAGCACTGGTAGAGTTAGAAAAGACCTCCCAACATCCTGGGGTTCAGCATCCAACTGGCACCAAGAGGCTTTGCCAGCCCCCCCCAAAAAATAATAATACAGCAGCACTTGCACCAGTGGCACAGTGTTTTCTCTAGTTATTCTTACCAAAATCACCCCAAAAGAGATTAATTTTCAGGCTAAATCAGAACATACAGGAGCTTAAAGCACTTCAAATTCTCTCTTTCTTTCCCCAACTTCCCACAGATTTTTCTCACAATGTCCTTCCCCAGCCAAGAGCAGCAAATGGAAATCTGCTCCACATCCGTGTGAGATAATGGTCTAATACAAGTGGAAAGTATTTCCTTATACCAGGAGAAAACAGCCATCAACAAGACAAATAGGTGGAATTGCTCATTCCTGAGTGTTTCCGGATGAGTAGGAAAAGGAAAAAAAAAAAATGTTCTGGCTCTCCCTGAAAGGCATCTGAAAGATTTCACTTCTCCTACATCCCAGAATCAAATAAACTGCCATCAAAAGCCACACGTGGTGTTCCCAACTTGGGAATACTGTACATTCCCTGCTTTATTCTGGGATTTCTGATGTATTTTTCCAACAGCAAGAGCTGTGTTTACCGTGAGGACTCCGAGGGCTGAGCGTGCCGTCAGTCATCCGGAAATTCTGCAAACAAACAGCACTTCAGCTCTTCCCTGCCAAGAATAAAATCTTATTTGGGACAGGGAAAAAGCCAGTGTTCTCTAAAATGGGTAGGGTGACATGGAATTTTACATCTGTTCACAGGAGGATGTAAAATATGGATCATTTCACGTAAGAAAAGTGCAAAGGTGGGAAAACTAAAGGTAACAGACTCTGCCTGTGGTCTGCTTGAGGAATGTGAAAGAACCTCCAAAAAATGGGAGAAGAGGAGAGCAGGGAGGAAGATGCTCACTGGAAAACAAAATAATGGAAAGTAAATGAGTCAAAAGCCGAACCAAGGAGAGCTTAAACGAAACTACAGAATACCTTAAGCTAGAAACTAAAAATAGCAAATACAGATCTGCTCCATGTTTATTCCAAGTATGGAAAGATTGGGCACTTCCAGAGAACTTCATGAGGGAAGACAAAGCAAATATATACTAAAGCAAATAAAATCAAATATTATTTTAAAAGTCAGGAAAAGCTTAGAATGCCCTGTCCATGATGTGTTTAGAAATCCTTTGTCACATTTAAATTGCTCACTATGTAACAGCAGAAGACTTGTCCTTATCTTTAACAAGTGCCCTAAGGATAATCATGGAATTAGCCAATGTCTCCTTTCCCATGAAGCAAAGTGGCTGGAATGCTGTGGTGCCCTCACTCAAATAAACAGACACAGCATGGGAAGCAAAATAACTCAAACCAAATCCTCCAATTGTGGCTAAAGAGGCCAGAACTGGGGAATAAACCACCTCAAAAAGCTACTTACAAAAGCCCCAGTGAGACACTATTAAGAAATTAAAGTTATAGGACAATAGGAAAAGGGAGTGTTATGGATTAGGGAGCAATTAAGCAATAGGAAACAGCCTGGTATTAAACATGGGATTTTCAGACTCCCAAAAGGGTGACAGCAAGGTGCTCCCAGAGCCTTGACAGGGACCAGCAGCCGAAACAGGGAAAGAGCCAGAGGAGACAAAGCAATGTTTGTGGAGTTAAATTATTCATAATAGTCATAATTAAGTTGGGAGATTCAGAGAGCCCTGAGAGAAGTGCAGAGAGTGCTGAGAGATGCAAGGTAAGGTGTGTGTGCTGAAAAAATAATAAAAATCCTGCTCCTATTCCAGTAGCTGATGTTTTGGAAAGAACCCCTAGAAGCAATTTTTGGCTATCTGAAACTCACTTCTGTTGGGGCTTCTGGAATGCTTGATTGAAAGCTGTAATTTTTGCATCCACACAATGAAAACCAAATGGCCAAATGATTCAAAAATGCATTAAACACTGCACTTTTTTTTTTTTTTTCAAAATTGAGAACATTTCTGAGTTAAATTTCAGTGCCTAAAGGGGCTCCAAGAGAGCTGGAGAGGGAGGGGGGACAAGGGATGGAGGGACAGGACACAGGGAATGGCTTCCTACTGCCAGAGGGCAGGGATGGATGGGATTTTGGGAAGGAATTGTTCGCTGGGAGGGTGGGCAGGCCCAGGCACAGGGGGCCCAGAGAAGCTGTGGCTGCCCCTGGAGCCCTGGCAGGGCCCAAAGCCAGGCTGGATAAGGCTTGGAGAAACCTGGGATAGTGGAAAATGCCCCTGACCATGGCAGGGGGAGGAACTGGATGGTTTTTAAGGTCCCTTCCGACGCAAACTATCCTGGGATTCTCTCAAATCCAGCTGTGAGGTGGTTCAATGTGTTACTTTGATCAGGTGGCACCACTGGAAAAAAACAATCTGAGGGAAGAGGGGCATTTCAAACTTGTTTGGCTCTTAAAAAATCACCTGAACCTCGGCTCTGGAATCTTCCAGATCACAGAATTCCAGGATGGTCAGGCTGGAAAGGACCACAGTGGCTCATCTGGTCCCAGCTCCCTGTTCCAGCAGGGCCATCCCAGAGCACAGAGCACAGGATTGTGTCCAGATGGTTCTGCAATATCCCCAAGGAGGAGACCCCACAGCTCTCTGGATGATCTGTTCATGTGTGGTCACTGCCCAGGGAAGAAGTTGTGCCTCATGTCCAGGTAGAACTTCCTGGGCATCAATTCCTGCCCATTCCTCTGGTGCCATTGCTGGGCCCCCTTGGAGCAGACGTGGGACACCCTTTCCCAGGTGCACCTTTACTTTTAATTCCCTCTGCTTTAAATTCATCAGCCTGCAAAAACATTTAAGAGCCAGTAAAACTCATTTGTGTCTGTTCTGAGGCTGACCCTCATTTGTGAGCCACAGCAGAGCAATATAAAATCTGGATCATAAACCTGGCATTTGGGTTTTCTTTTTTCAAACCACACCTTTTTCACAGGTGGGACTGGAAAAAGATAAAGAAAATGGCACAAAAGATGACAACGGTGACGAGAAGTGAAGAATCAGCTCTGTGTGTGGCTTTCTGTGGAAAAAGTAGAATCAAAGGAGCAGAGAAGAGGAGGAACTCTATAAAAAACACACACAGTGGAAGGCAGAGCCACAGGGAATCCTGCAATGCTCTCCCTGCACGGGTAGCAAGCTCTGGAGCAGGGGGATGAGAACAAGGACAATGTGTGTGTAAGGATAATTTTCTCCTCTTGTTTTACCAACAGATATTCCTACTATAAACTGATCTAGTTAAATTACCAGGAGAAAAGTGATGATCTTACACTGCCAACTCTGCTCGACATTATTGCCCATCCCCACGCCTGGGTGAGGTGCTGAAGGCAGCACGTCACAACAATTTCTCTAAGCAGTATTTGACTGATAATCTCCCACGTCCAAGCAACTTGGATTTTTTTTTAAATCAACATCAGCACCAGTCAATTCCTACATGGCATTCAGCTGGGATCCTACAGACACAAAACCTTCATAAAACAAATAGCTATTTTCGCCCCCCCAATGAATTATTTTAAGGCTGCGAAAGGCAATTTTTTTCCCTTGTAAAGCAAGTTGTCTTTTTGTTTGAGGAAAAAGAATACACATGCTTCCTCCTGTGTAGAAGATATTCTGATTGCACTAAAGAGATCCTGCTGATGCACTTGCAGTGCCAAATAACCCTCCGGAAAATGAATTTTTCAAACAGTAAAATATATGGATTAACAGTTTGGAACACACCCACACCCGCTCTGTGATCCCCGAGGCTAAACCCAACCAACTCCTAGGCTTGTTCATGAGCTCACATGCAGGAATGCAATGCCATGGATGCAATGATGTGCAGTCAGGATGTGTTTTAGCAGCTGCAGGGGCTCTGACAACAATGCAGTGCCTCGGCAGAGCGCCGCCAGCTCCAACTGAAGGCTCTCCAGCCCGGCCCGCTGGAGCTGCACGTGACAAATAAAGCAATGATTCACAACTGAACTGCAGTGAGATGCTCTGGCAGGCCATGAGCACGGTGGGGATGGGAATTTGCCATTCCTGCACTCTGGCAGCCAGGGGAAGGGAGCCCAAGGGTGCACTGGTGACATTCCAGGGTCACCGTTCCACCCCAAGAAGAGAATAAATGGAGGGGAGGAGTAATGGTGAATAAGCTGCAGTGCTCTTCCCACACAGCACAGTTACACTCAGTTACAGTCCCCAGTCTGCAAACTCTCTGCCTGTAATCCCTTTTAAACCAACAAGAGAATTGGCTCCTCACTCCGAAATCCCACATTATTTCAATGCTAAATACAAAATATTTAAGGGCTCCAGCCCGAGTCCACCAGAGGAACCAAAGCTATCAGCTTGTAAATCCCTATCCAAGCCTTTAATGAAGTGACAAAGATAATCTTCCAGCAGTACCCGGGAACAACAGCAAACCCCTTTATTGGTAACTTCTGATGAATAATCAGCTCTTTTCCAGGCACTTTTGCTGAAGAAACACCTTTCAAACATGACCTACCCAAAGACAAGGCAACAGCAGCTGCACAAATGCAGAGTGCTGCTTGTTTCCATAGAATGTCCCAGGGTGGTTTGGGTTGGAAGGGGCCTTGAAGGCCATCTCACTCCCATCCCCTCCCATGAGCAGGGACACCTTTCACTAGAGCAGGCTGAACTCTGAGAAGAGCCTAGAGAAGGGACAAGGAGCTTCACTTCCAGGTGGCTGAAGTTATAAGTAATTAATTATCCCCCAGCTGCCATAGCCTGCAGACCAAGACACTCTTCATAGATGAATGACTTTTTAGGGAGAGAATCCTGGACAGCAATCCTGCTGATAAGGCCTCACATAAATACAGAACAAACTGAAAGTGCAGTTACTGACTTCCAGCCCCGTTCTGCTTTTTGAACTTGCAGTCTTGACATTAAGATGTCTTATTTTTAACTTGAAATGACACATTCAGCCATATAGAACACATAAAACACAACAATTTTCCTTGTTCCCAGATGTGACAGCCAGAAAGACTGACAGACAGGCACGAGGAGCACCTTGAAGTGCCAAGGAATTATCAGCCACAGTGTCCTGATAGGAGGGTGCAGCTTTGGGGGGAGTCAGGCTCTCCATCCAGGGAAAATTTCTTCCCAGAAAAGTGTTGTCCAGCCCTGGCACAGCTGCCCGGGCCAGGGGTGGAGTCCCCATTCCTGGAGGGATTTAAAAGCCATGTGGATGTGGCTCTGAGCACCATCTCACCTATTTGCAGATCCATGCCAGCCACAGGGCTCAGCGTGGGGCTGAGCATGGCCAGCACCTCCATGGATCTGATATCAATTCCTCATGGATTCTGACAAACTGGGAAAAGCATTTTACACCTGCTAGAGAATCCATTGACTGTTTTGGCTGGAGAACACTATTTTCACACTATAAAACAAAAAATAGACAATAAATGTGTGTAAGGAACCCAGCCCCAAAATGAGAGAAAACTTTGGGCAGACAGAATTTGTGATTTTGCTCTGCTATCAATTTGTCTTCAGTTTTCTCAACTTTTTTTGTACCTAACCTCCTCTCCATTACACAACCAGAACACATCCAAGGCTAAATAGGATCCTAATGATCTCCCATTAGCTAAACTTCCCATCAGAACGTTTCCAAAGAAAGAAGAGGTCAAAACCTTCCATCAGTAGAAGGAAAACTTCAAAGGATCAGGAAAACAGCTAAATTGTTAATTTTCCTACGCCAAACCTGTAGCTTTTAAGGATCTACTCCCCCAGAGAAAAGCTGCACAATGTGGACACAAACAAAGGCATTAAATAACCATAAAAGAAGTATAAAAGTTTAAGAAAAGCTGCTGTGTAATATCTTCTGACTAGATAGAGCATCAATATGGGAAAAAAAAAGAGATTTTAAATGCTTGGTCTGTACAGCAGCAAGAACTCACCCATCCTGTTTCACTGACTCTGCTCCAAAGGGGCACAGACCACCTACTCCCAAATGGGACACATCCATCCCAAATTTTATGGGGGTTTTCACTCACTGGGTGATGGCAGATTAGGAGGCTTTGAGGACAATTATGTGGGATGAAAAGGAGAGAGGGCGAACCCTCAGCCTTGAATGAGCACGTGGAACACCAATGTCTAGACAGTGCTGACACCTTTGTCTTTGGGAAGAGGGATTAGGGAAGGAATCTGGCTGTGCTCTCCCTTGTTTGGTATGAAACCAGAAGATACTTTGGCCCTGTTCCAGAAACCACTTTATTATGAAGGAGCTGAAGAAAAGGAGGTCTGTAAGAGTGAGAGTGAGGTTTCTGCCTGGCAGTCACAGCAATTAAATGAGCTGCCTTGATGAGGAGGAAAAAACCATCCAAATAAAACCCAAAGGCTCAAAAGAGCAGGAGAAAGTAATTTGAAGAGTAGGTCAAGCCTCCCGAGGGGATTACCTTTCCAGTTTGAGACTTAATGCTGGAGACATGCTTGCAAAAGCTGACCAGTGAGATCCTGCTGATCCCATGGATGACCCTGTAACGTCTGGATGCTCCCAGCACAAGTCAAGTGTTAAAAGGGAATGTGGAAAACCGTGCGAGTTAGGATCAAAACTGGCAGAACTAGAAGGTTCCTTCTCTTCCTTCCATCCTCCCTTCCTTCCTCACTATGGGATTGCTGGGTTAAAATGTGTCTCATCAAATCTCAGATCACATAAGAAACTTGAAAGATCCACTTCAAAGAGCTACTTTGGTAAATAAAGCATTTAAGTCAATTTAATGCCTCTCATACTGGAAAGTACCACTTCCTTCAATGGGAAAGGAAACCAAATAATGGAGAGTCAAAGCCAGGAACATTAATGGGAGATGGGAATAACCAAGCCCAGGCTGTGGCTGTGAAGAGATGGGGGGCTCACACTTCCCTGGCTGTTCCAGTGCTTCCAACATGATGGATTTCTCTGCAAGGATGTGCTGACTGAGAGTGAGAAACAAAACAGAAGCTCAAAAGCTTTCACTCTTACCCAAAAATCCATCTGCAAACACAGCAGATGCTGGAAACTCACTGCCCCAAGGAGTTGGATGTGTTCAGGGAAGGCAGGAGGGAACACAGCTCTTAAATACCTCCATGCCTCTAAAGATATTTGTCATTTCAGATCTGTGCTGCTGTTAGGAACCAATTTTGCTCAAAATCTGCTTTAAAGGCAGTTCCCATTTCCCTGAGTATCTAGCGGGTATTTCTGGTTCAATACTCCAAAGTCCTCTGGTATCACCATCACCTCTCCAGGTGTGCAGGAAGAAGGAAGGGAGAAGGAACCTTCTAGTTCTGCCAGGAAATGAAGGCAGAGCTGGAGGATCCAACTGTGGGCTCCTTAAGGACAAGTTGGGATGGAAACCCAATCCAACCTTCTTTTTATGGAGCAGTTAATGTGGTAATATCTAAGAGAGAAGGAAACTTTATACAGACAGAGGGAAATCTTAATTCACAGAGACAATTACCAAAATTATAGCAAAATAATTGTTTTTTTGCAGCCAAGCATAATTATGGAAAGTCTACTGGAAAGAAAGCTTAGGCTATGATTTACACTTTGATTAATTTTCAAATTTTTGTGGGGAGAATTGATGGGCAGAATTGGGACGTGCAGGAACCTCCACACACTGAAATATACTCACCAATGCTACAATATAGGATTTCCAAGGATACAACACAGACAATGTTCCAGGGATTAGGGGTTTTGGGGGGTTTTTTTCCTATTAGCCTGTAGAAAATGGAT
Organism: Chaetops frenatus; assembly: GCA_013400775.1. Classification (NCBI taxonomy): domain Eukaryota; kingdom Metazoa; phylum Chordata; class Aves; order Passeriformes; family Picathartidae; genus Chaetops; species Chaetops frenatus. The sequence continues at coordinate 97,827 of VZTR01017737.1, read as the reverse complement.
AAAGTTGTAGAGGAAAAGAAAAAAACCACCAGTGCTACAACCTGGCTCTGCTGGCTGGTACAACAGGATGAGAGGCAATGGGAAGAAACTGGAATGAAAAGGTTCCACCTGAAGGAGAGGAAGAACTTTACTGTGAGGTGACCAGGCACTGGAACAGGCTGCCCAGAGAGGGTGGGGAGTCTCCTTCCATGGGGATAGTCAAAACCCAGAATCCCAAGGATTGTGGACACAATCCTAAATTAGCTTCTCTTGGGGATCCTGCTTGAGCAGGGAGCTTGGACTAGATGACTTTTGGTGTCCTTTCCAACCCCAGCAATTCTGGGATTCACATGAAACTGCAGCACTGCACAATGGGCAAATCCAAGGCTCCTGAGAATATTTTCCTTCCTGAGGTTTACCAAGGGTGCCCAGGGCTCACAACAAACCCTCGGGACATTGTTCCTGCCAATCTGGCAATCCCAAGTGATCACTTCCACATGTTAAAAAGGAACATTTCTGTACTAAAATATCTGCAAAGTTCTGCCCAGTTGCTTTACAACTTTATTGATTATAATTGGCTCTTGCTCTTTCAGCCCAAGAATTTCACACAAAATTCCAATTATACAATCCAGCATGAGACAGCCAGAGATACAGACCCTCTAACAAGCTTAGGCAAAAATCAAAGGGCTAAATCAAAAACTGGCTCACACCAAGTCTATTCTTTGTGCAGTCAACCAAGACTAATTAATGCTTTTAATGGCAGTTTACCCCTTTTGGCGCCATAAATCAGAGCAGGCAGCTTTTCTGAATTAACAAAAGAATCTGTGAAAGGTGTAGCTCATTAAGCACACTCCCAAATTCAAATGCACTTAATCAGAACCAGGTACACTGAGCAGGGCTGTACTCCAGGAGCAGAGTAATCTGCAGGCTGTACACAGGGAACATTCATTCATCAACACAAACAAGGCTGGCACACTGGGAAGAAGGGCTGAATTATACATCTGAGAGAAAGGCCCCTGCTTCCAGCATGGCTTTTGTGAGGGCAGGAATGTGGAGCACGCTGCAGGAAAGCACTAGGGAAAGGTGGAGGGAACAGGGAGGATGTTTCCCACAACCTCACCTCAGCCACAGAATCCTTGAGTGGAGCACGCTGCTGCTGCTGCTGAGCTCTTGGAGCAGTTCCAGACAAACTGATCAGAGGGATGGAGCAGCTCTGCTGCAAAGAAAGGCTGAGAGAATTGGGATTGCTCAGTCTGGAAAAGAAAAACTTTGGGGTGACGTCATTGTGACCTTCCAGGACCTGAAGGGAACCTACAAGATGGAGAGAAAATCTTCACAAGGGCCTGGAGCGACAGGACAAGAGGGAGTGAAGCCTACTCTCAAACTGACAGAGAGCTTTAGACTGGATCTCAGGAAGAAATCCTCCTCTCTGAGGGTGAGGCCCTGGCACAGGGTGGCTGCCCCTGGATTCCTGGAAGTGTCCAAGGCCAGGTTCAAGCAACCTGGGATAGCAGAAGGTGTCCCTGCCCATGGCAGGGGGTGGGACTGGATGGGCTTTAAGGTCCCTTCCAACCCAAACCATTTGGGGATTCTATGATGTATTCAATACACTGTACTATATCACATAGGGAAACTTCTTCCTTGTATAAGGCAATGAATTTATAAAGATTAATAACCCAGCATTTCATCCTAAGTGACACTCTTGCAAATACTTTCCTGAGTCAGATCCATACCTCTAAAAATTGCCCTTTTAAAATGTTTTTGACACAGTTTCTTCCCAATATCCCACCTAATCCTGCCCTCTGGCAGTGGGAAGTCATTCCCTGTGTCCTGTCCCTCCATCCCTTGTCCCAAATCCCTCTCCTGGAGCCCCTTCAGGCCCTGGCAGGGGCTTTGAGGTCTCCCTGGAGCCTTCTCCTCTCCAGCAGAACACCCCCAGCTCTCCCCAGCCCCAGCAGAGGGGCTCCAGCCCTGGGAGCAGCTCCGTGGCCTCCTCTGGACTCTCTCCAGCAGCTCCACATCCTCCTGATGTTGGGGGCCCCAGAGCTGGATGCAGCACATAGCTTGGCCTGACAGAAATCATTTTCCATATCACATGTTCTCTGAAAGGAATTTTGCTCTCCACAACAGAGCTGGCAACGCAGGAAAATTTCAGATCTGTGAACAAAGGATTTGCTCCTGCACTAAAAAAATTCACTAAACGATGTTCCCAACAGCATGGAAGTGTCCAAGAGCTGCTGGCAAAATGCTCCACTTCAGCTCTGGATTCACTGCAGTCCCAGCCCAGTGAAGACCCCACCAAACTGGAAGAAATGCTCAGGAGACTGAAGTCCAGAAATTTTCTATGTGAGTTCAGAAATGTTGAGGAGCAGAAGTATAAAGTCCAGGCCCAGTTCCAAATTCCACTCACACACACTGGATGAAAACCAGCCTAATGTAAAAGCACATTTAAAAATATTTACATCAAACCAAACCATTACAGAGATAAGGGAGGTATTTATAGAAACACATGGATTTTACACACACACCATGTTTAACTATTTAATTGCTGGAATTTCAACTAGTATGTGGGGGAGAGGGGTACTTCCCAAGCAGGGAAACAACCTAAGTAAGCTGGGTTAAGATATGGAGCACTCACACATCCAAATTTAACTCAATTTCTTCCACCTTTTGATTTCTGAATGAACTCTGAGTCTAACAGGGAGGAGTTCAACTGAAGATAAAGTCACCCAAAAGTAAATATCTGAAGTGGCTGCTGGAGATCTCAGCAGGGCAGTCACAGCCTGGAGAGCAACCCAAATCTGCTTGGTCAGCCAAGTCTCCACAGCCTCCATCAATTCCACTCTTGAGCTTAAAACTTCTTAAACTGGAGCTGAATTAGACCAGGAACACTTGGAGCAGGAGCTTTCTCATGCAAAGCCAACCCTTCACACATTCCCACTTGAAACACCATCTTGTTTTCTGGATCTCCCATCAGTTCCATACTCACTTTGTGTCCCTTCTCCCACTTCACCATCCACCAAACCCACCCTTGGCTTTGCCTCTCCCCTTCCACAGCCCTGGATTTTTGCTTCTCAGACCCCAAAAAAGCTGCACAGCCCCAGCAGGGTAAAACCATGCAGTAAAAAAGGGACAGGAGCAGCATCATTTTTTTCTGAATTTATCCCTTTTTCTAGCACGAAGAGGGGAAAAAGGGGAAGCAGGAGACGGACAGAGGATTACTGTTGTTGCTTCAAGGCTGGCACAAACAAGAAAAGCTTTTCTGAAATCCTTGGCATTTTCTGTCCCATCCAACCTAAGCTGGTGTGAGTTGCTGAGGGTGGGAAAGGAAGAAATAACCTGGATTTAGTCTGTACCCAAACAGGAGGCATTGATTTAGGGCAGCTTTTCCCAAAGCAGGGCTGGAGTGCTAAATTATTGTGAGGATAAGGGTCAGAGTGTGCCCAAAGGTTTGATCCCGATGCAGCGTGGAGGACCCAAGAGCAGTTGACATTTAAAGTTCATGTCATTAAATGAGCAGCAAAACACACAAAATGGAAAAAAACATAGAGTCAAGGCTGGTTTTTCCATATCCCTGCACAAGAACAGCTGGATGGGGTCAGACAGACATTTCAGCCCTGCCAGTGTCTTCTCTGCCCATCAGGGAAGTGTGAATCCCTAAGGGATAACTGAAGGGCAGGCACACAGGGACTGCATTTTCCCAGCATACTTTCCAGAGGGATTTCCTCAGGAGGTATGTTCCTGTTTCACAGCTCCTGTAGATCACGTTCTCCCACTGTTATAACATATTCAATTCTCTTACATATGTAAATATATATATTTACATGCTTAAAGGGCTTGACCTGCTCAGGTCTCATCATGCTGGGCACTACAAACCAAAATAAGGAGTTAAGACAGAAACTGCTCCAACCAAATTACACTGCAAAGTTTATACTTAAAAACACTGTTTCCAGCTTTCTTCTCCCAAGGAACAGAAACTATTAGAAAACAATTTGCCTGTCTCCAGGCAAATGACAGAAGTTTATAGCAGGAATCACATCTGTGCCAACTCTGGGATTTTGACCCAGCTAATGAACACAAGTCTCCTTTTAATAGAAAACAAAAATGTATTATTTACTAGGAAGATATTAAGACTAATAAACACTAAAAAAAGAAACCCTCTCGCAATTCTTTATAGGAGCAGCATGTAAGTACTGTGTGTTTTACTCAGGCTGCTGAAGACCTGATGTTTATTAACTTTCTAAATCAACACAATAAAATACACCAGGCACAGAGTGTTGCTGGAGCTTCAGCTTATGCATTTTTTGACCCAGAAATCACTTCTCATTTTAGAACGTAAAGTGTTTCTGTAGCAAAGTTCATTTAATAGAAAGAAGAGTCCAAACCCTATCAAACAGCAACACCTGCAATCTCCAGGCTTTCCTGTCTGGAGGGAGCAGGGAAAAGATTTTGGGAGGAGTAGCTAAATTCAAGTGCTACAATTGAAGGGCACAAAGACAGGATGAATTGGTACCTCTTGGATAGGAGCTTCCTTGGGATGGAGATAATCCGGAGAGGAGTGTGCCTGGGCAGGGAGTCTTCACAGCATTCCAGAGCTCTGCAGCAGCAAGGACACAGAACAGAGAGAAACACTCGTGAGGCTCTGTGGAAAACCTGCTGGAAGAAAACACGGCTCTTCCCAGCTCAGAGTGGTCTTCACCTCCACTGGAGCAGAAGGACGAATGGGACACGTGAGAAATGCAGGCAAAAAAAGGAGGAGCACTGGAGACACAGAGTAAGAGGAGAGGGAAGGGACACCAGAGCTGGCAATAAGACCAAGGCCTTCCCAGCTTCCCAGAGGGAGAAAACAAAGTCCAAGCTTTCATTTAAACACTTGTTTACCAGCTATTTGTTAGGATTTGGGGCTAAACAGGTTTTATCCTGAGTTTCACATGTTACTCCTACATCCTCCCTCCCCAGCTGACACAAAAGCTCAGAGAACTGAAGCTGAAATCCCTCAAAATAAAGTGCAGCACCCAAAAAAAGCTCTCAAGGCACTCCACATGCTTTATGCATTATAGGGAGGAATAGAAACCCTACTGTTCCCAAAGCAGGACCAGCTCCTCAGAACAGTTGTTTATTTTAATCAATCCAGTACCAAAAGGTTTACATTAAATACTTTTTCATGGTTTCTAACCACTGATCCTGTATTAGTTTACATTCACTCAAAAAACACTCTAGGGGAGAAAGCAGAAGGCAGAAAACACTGAATCCAGCAGAACAACTGAGGTTTTCCTTGGGAGTGCTGGTACATCCCACCTTTCCCTGTAGAATTACACCATGAGACCCTTCAAGGCAGCAAATGAAACAGCATGAATTTGTAAATTAACAGAAAACAGTAAAATCTTCATTTTTTACTGAATCTTTCTTTTTCCTGCCTCCTGCAGGAAGCCACCACCTGCCATGAGAGACAGCATCTTGGAGAGAAGTCAAAACCCACCCTGCTGATGCTCCAATGTCCAAATAATTCCAACACTGGTGCTACCAGGAACATGAGCACACTCAGGGCAATGGGTCAGGAACATCTCCACCTGCTGCTTCCATGGGTGCTTGACTTCTCTATTTCTACATTATAAGAAGCATATTCATTGCTTGGAATTTAATTCTGGTTTCAGGCTTTTTGACTCATTTTTATGGCCCTTCAATTCAAAGATAGAACCCTAAAATATCTTCAGGAGAGAGAGGAGAGCGTGAGTGAATTTCAGTAGAGACAAGGACTTGACAAATCTCATCCCATCAAGCTCTGCAGTGGCAAATTAGCCTCTCTCTGAGCACATTCTGTACTCCAAGTAGCCCCAGTGCTTCAGGAGGTACCAAATATAACACAGCCCCATTTTAACTTCCTTCCAGGAATACACACACTCATTTATCAAGAAGACGTGGGCTGCAGCTCCACTTCCAACAGCTTCAGTAACATTTTGTAAAATTAAACAAATTACTCCTTTTGTGGCAAGAAAGAAGCCAAAAATAAGTGTTCAAGCAAATGGGGGAGAAAACCACCTCCCTCACATCTTCCTCCCTCCTTGGATTTTGAGAAAGCAAGCACTGCCTGCTGCACCAGGCTCAGCATCAACCATGGGATCACCAACCACTCCTTCTAGTGCTTTCACACCTCAATCCCCACACCTTTGCCATTATTATTTCATTTCAGAGCTGCTTTGATACCTCTCTTTGCTCTAAGTCCCCATTTTGGAATGTTTTTACATCCTTATGTTTGTATAAACCAAGGAAGTCCATAGGTTCTTGCCTACAAACACTAAAGGTGTGTGTCCAGCAGTGCTGAATGTCCTGAGGGTTTCCAGGATTTGGCAGGAGGACAGCACTGCCACAAACTTTAATGCCAAGGGATTCTCCAAACATTCCCCCTTTTGTTCAGCTCTGGCTGCTACAGAGACAGAGAAGAACAGTCCCCACCTCTCATTATCCTTGGCAGTGGATCTTTCTTTAGCTGCAACAGCATCAATACCTGCTTGCATTGTGCTGCCACTCAGCAGATTCACCCTTTCTGGATTTTTTTTTATGCTTCTTTTGTGATTTTCCCTGACCAGAAGTCAAAATGATTCGGTTCAGAGTGAGTGGCTGCTGCTGCTGCAGAGAGAAGCTGTGAGGAGCTGCAGAGAAGGAGGCTGTCCAGCTGCCAGCACACATCCCTGCCCCCTGCCACTGCTCAAAAACCAGCAGGGAACAGCCAGGATTGACCAAATTTGGGTGTATTTGCAGAAAAACCATCAGTCCCAATCAGTGTCTTTGTGTGGAAGTACAAAGACATTCATTAAAGAACGAGAAAAACCAAATGAATTTGTGAGGAGGTATTAATTTGGAAAATTCAGGAAAATAGCACAACGTTGGGAAGTCCTGTTGGCACAACCTTGTTCATCAGGAGTGTGATCTGGGATTAGAGTCAGGGAAAACTTCAAGAATACAGAAAAAAACCAGTGCTGCCTGTGAGGCACCCTGTGCCAGGGCCTCCCCACTCTCACAGCCAAGAATTCCTTCCCAATATTCCATCTAACCCTGCCCTCTGGCAGTGGGAAACCATTCCCTGTGGCCTGTCACTACAAGCTCCTGTAAGAAGTCCCTCTTCATCTTTCTTACCAAGTTAAGCAAAGCCACCAAATCAGGTTCCTGCAGCCCAGAATTCTTCCCTTCCTTCCCACTTTCTTCCTGCTATGAAAGAGATTAAATCCCTTAATATTTCTCAAGATTACTGCAGCTATTTAGTAGGGAAGCTCGTTCTCTAATATCTTCATCAACTCCATGTGCTATTTCAAGCAGCAAAACAGGATTTTTAATTCTATCTTCCCTCCTATGCCCCAAATTTAGTTTTCTTCTTTTGTTTTAGTAGCTACACTTTTAATAATGATCCTATTACAGTTATTCTTCTACACTTCTCCTTTTTTATCCATTATTTTCAATTTTCTTGCCACAAAACCGGACTCCAGTGGTAGGAGCTGGGCAGATGGATTATAAAATAGGTTGAGTTAATTAGGATGTGGTGATTAAAACACCTGCTTTGGTAGATTGCAGAAGACTCTGATAAAACAGTGGTAGCATAAAAATACACTCCACAACTGCTTATCAAAAGAAGATAAAAACATTCAGCAAATGTCTGACATTCTGCAGAGTTAAATCCTATTCCACAATATTTTGGGTTTAGCCCTCTGAGTAACCAAACCCCACAAAATGGAAAGGGAAAAGTTCCCCAGAAGTCAATGTTCAATTTCTTTACTGCCTGTTTTCAACAATTTTCCCAAACTTCTTCTAGAACTGATTCTGGAATAATCATTCTCACTTGTGCTATTTAAATATTATACAGCACCTCGGGGTTTCTAAGTCACAGACAACTTTGTAATGAAAAGAAAACTATTTCATTAGCTATGATTATTGTTAATTGAAGGAAATATTAACTGCACTACTGACAACAGTCAGCCTCCAGAAAGTGCAGCATTAAAAATTATATGCAGCCGTTGTCTTAGAAATAAAAATAAACCTTTCAGAGAGAGCAGCCTCACTGTGACCTTTTCCTCTATTTGAAAAAAATAATGAAATCGAAGCAAAACACTCCAACAAAACCTTTCCTGGCATTACAAAAGAGGGATTAATGAGAATCTATTTGGACACTGGGAAAAGCCCTGGCAGGTTCATTGTGAAGGTTAATTCAGACACCTTTACTCACACAGGGACTAAAATTAAAGGAACAGAATTGAAATAGTGAAAGGTATGGTGTTAAGCAATATTGAAAGGTGTGGTGTTAGGCTATGAGCAAGGAGACACCATAGAGAGATCAGAGACATCTGTCATGGAGCCTAATGCACTTAGGACCTAAATTCTGGAAGAATAGGGCAAAATGTTAATGAATATATACAGATTATCCAGAAGGGATCCGAATTCCATTCTGCTCAGGGCACGTTAAAAAAAAAAAAAAAATTAAAAAAAAAATTAAAAAACCCTGAAATCCTGAGAAAACAGAGTTATTGGCAAAAAAGCCTACCCAATGAGATCCACCTGGAGCAACTGGAAGCAAAAACATCTGTGCAAATACCTAGCAGGAAATAAAGGCATGGAAAGAAATAATTTTGGAAGGCAGAGAACATTGCAGGAAACCACAGGGTCGTTTCTGGCTGGAAGCTCCTTCCCCTCTTTCCTCTCCTTAAAAACTGGCACTTGCCGGCTCAGGAGGAGGGAAGCTCCCAGGGGAAGCTCCACCCTGGAGTCAGGAAATCAGGACACAGCCAGGAGAACCGGCAGGGAGCAGGAGGGGCAGCACCAGCAGGAATTCATCCCTGGATTCCCCAAACCCTGCTGATGCTCAGGAGGGAAAGGTCCCCAGGGATGCCTCCAGCTCCTGAGCTTCCTCCTGCCAAAGACCCATCCCTGGCACTTGTCTTCGCCAACTGGTGGAAGAACTGGAATTGCTGGGAATCACCAGCAGTGGTTTTGGTCAGTCTGGAGGGGAAGGAGCTTTTAAGGATGTGCTTCAGCAGCACCTTGCACACATCCACCATGGGAAAACACCCTTCCAGGAAAACCCATGGAACACCGCACAACAACTCAACATCTCCAGGTGTGCAATGAGTTTCTAAAATTAGAGGGCTCTTGAAGCTCCAGAGTATTAAATATCCCACAGAGCCTCCTTGGTTTTCTACATGCAGGATATAAGTAAGAACTCAAAAGGCAAGAAGAGTGAGGAAATCATTAAACTGGCAAAGCTGGGCATCATCCTTTCTCCAGGAACATCCTGTTGGCTCAGCCCCCAAGAAAGACAAGTGACACATGCCAGGATCCTGAAGGTCACCCCTGACCACACCTCCCCTTGACATCATCACCTCCACTGTATCCTTAGAATAACTTTCCCACTTGGAGGATGCCAGCAGAAGGCCAGAAGGGCAGAGCAAGCTTAGGAAAAGCAGCAAATCCCATCCGCATTTTTACTTACTCACAGTTACTGATTGAAAAAAAAAAAAAAAGGAGTCTAATCCCCTGGAAAACTGGAGGGGTTGCTTTTGGAGCCAAAGAGCAGGAAAAGGACAACTGCTACTGAAATATCAGCACTGGGCTCCCTGCTCCTGTCAAGCCCTGGATTTGCAGGAGCTGGGAGTCAATGCAGCAGCAGGATGGGTGGATTCAAGATATTTAAGTCAGACACTCTAATCTGAACTCCTATCAGCAGATAACAGAGACTTAAACAGAGTGAGAGCTGGTTTGCTTTTATATTTAGCTCTATTTAAGAGACTCATTTCTCTAAGGCCAGTCTTTCAAGCCTGCCAGTTTGCCAAGAAATATTGCTCTGCACCACATCTGCCAGAGTTTGTAATCCAGAAAAATACATACTGGAGATAAATGCCCTCATTCTTGATTTTCACTTCATTGTTTTTGGAAAAGCAAAGGGCAGTAAGTTCTAGTCTAGTAATCTACTTCAATTTACACAGGCCATCTTTTGAGAAGGGTTTTTCTCCAATCTCCAAACTCAGAATAACTGGAATATCAGAATCATTCAGCTCAATGCATTGCTGAGTAGCAGAGTTTGGGGAGACAGATCCTACTGAAAATAAAGCACAGAAAACAAGCACTGAGAGCCCCTTCCAGTGCCTAAAGGGAGCCTTCCCTTCTCCAGGTGAGCCCCCCCAGCTCTCCCAGCCTGGCTCCAGAGCAGAGGGGCTCCAGCCCTGGGAGCAGCTCTGGGGCCTCCTCTGGACTCTCTGCAGCAGCTCCAGGTCCCTGTGCTGTTGTCCCCAGGGCTGGGGCAGCTCTGCAGGTGGGGTCTCACCTGAGCACAGGGGCAGAGTCCTCTCTCTCAACCTGAACTCCAGGTTAAGAACAGCCCTTGATCCCTTCAGGATGTTTTGCCACTGCAGCCACTCAGGGCAGCACTGAAATCTTCCCTCCACCATCCTCAACAGAAACATGACAACAAAATCAATTTGGAGATTGTTGTATTGACAGAGACACTTCCTGCTGGAGTTATTTCCATCTGAAAAACCAACTGAGCTACACTGATGAAAACATTGTTTAAACTGTGATTCTGCAAAGGAAACCTTTCAGCTCTAGAAAATTCACCCATTCCAGTTCTCATGTATGTCTTGGGAAAACGAATTCTGGCCAAAAAATGGCTTCACAAAACTGGTTGATTTTTTTTTACTTATCCATAAAGTTTCTCAAAGCTACAACTGACTGTTTATCAGGTGTTTTGCCTTCCATTATACCCAAAGCACACACATTCTGCCATACCTGAGCAGCATCCCTGTGCTGAACCACACTTCATTAAGTAATTAATTGAGCGATTCAGACAGACTAAGTAGCAGTAAAAATTATTTTAAGGTGAGTAACTGCCTTTCCATAAAGGTGTTCCCAAAGTTCCCCACAATCTTTCAAGGCCTTTAATTACTTTTCAATAACAAACTCACTTAAGAGCTTAAAAGCAATTAAAAATGAGTTAAGTCAACATTTCTTTCACTGGGGTTTATTAAGCACTTGTTTGAAGCAGTCCCAATCTCTCCTTCCTTTAGCAGTCATTGGCAGTTTCTGTCATTGTAGACTTAATTTTTGTTCAGTTAATTCCCTATGCCACACAGGGACAGGTATTACAGTGCTGGTGGAGAACTCACCAAAATTTAGAGTAATATCCCCCAGTTTTTAAAGAGATCATAGGGGGGACCCCCCAACACTCAACTACTTCAACTTCCTGAACACTGCACATGGATTATAAAAATTCCTGATAATATTAGAGCAAAATAACGAGCTTTCCTCCAGCTTTTGCAAAGGACTTTAATCATTTCCTGTTCCAATCCCAGCACGGACCTTGCCTAAGGCACGTTAATCCTTACCCCACACATTTGGTTCCTGCAGTCGGGTCAGGTCACCAAGCAGGCCAGAAATGGTCCCTCATTAATTATTTAGTCACTGCAGAGTGTGGAGTTCCTCATTTCCGGCACTGCCATTTCCCAAGTTTCTGATGTCTCGTGGTGCTCCTGAACTTTCCCATTGGCTCCAACAAATCCACATTCTCATTCCAAACCACTCTGCTCCGTCAACATCTCCCCGATGTTGTTCTCCTCTGTCCTACCCTAGACCTACATATTCCACACACTTCTCTATTTTATTTCCCAGTGCTGACTCCTATTTGAAAACCACTTTTCCTTGCACAAAAAAACCCCTGGACTTTGCTCCAAACAGTTCCCGAAAGTGTATGTTTTTCCATTCTCCTTCACACAACAGGCAGTGTTTCAACTCTCCCATTATACAACAAGGGGGAATGGCTTTCAACTTCCAGAGGACAGGGCTGGATGGGATATTGGGAAGGAATTGTTCCCTGGGAGGGTGGGCAGGCCCTGGCACAGGGTGCCCAGAGAAGCTGTGGCTGCCCCTGGATCCCTGGCAGTGTCCAAGGCCAGGCTGGACAGGGTTTGGAGCAACCTGGGACAGTGGAAGGTGGGGCAGGGAGTGGGAATGGATGAGCTTTAAGGTCCCTTCCAACCCAAGCCATTCCACGATTCCATGAATTTCTCATTGTATTACCTTCTTCCATGTAAAATGCAGCTTCCTCAGGAAAGGACCATGTCAGATTTAGTGTAGAATGCACATCAAAATTAAGTAACACATGACAAATCCTTTTTTGCCTCTCTACTGGCTACCATGAGAAATATTCCAAAGCAAAGGGTAGCACCTGAGCTTGTCTTCAAGTGTCCTTGCTGTACCCTCTCTCTGAGAACCATGGAATCACTAGGGCTGGAAAAGACATCCAAGATCAAGTCCAACCTTGAAAAGCTACAAAAGCCACAACCAAGCTCCAGACCCTGAGAAGCACCAAATCCTCTTTAAACAGCCCTGAAAATGTGCCGGGGGAATCACAAGAGAGAACAGTGGCAGTGCCCCTCTTGCAGAGATAAGAAATAAACCAGATTGTACAGACCACAGTCTAATCTCACAAAGATATTGAGGAGCTCAACTCCCACTGAACCAACAGAGTTAAATTCCTAAATTCCTCTGCAGACCCCGGCATCAGAGCAGCACAGTTCTTTGGGCTGGCTATTTCACATCTAATGTTTGTTGTGTGTTCTGGAGAACATCCAAATGTACCAAAACCTCCAAACGTGCCACAGTCACCAAACCTTTGCTTCTACAATTCCTTTCCTGCTGCTGTTTCCACAGGAATTCCAGTCCAGGCTGTTTTGGTAGGGGTGACAGGTTCAGCCATTTTATGCTTTCAGCAATCAGAACACAGCTCCATTTTATTTCGTGCACTGCAATCAGAGTTTTGCCCTTAGTTTGGCAGCTTTTTATACCATGCAAGAACAATTAACTCCCTTTGGCATAATTTATATGAATCATTGATTTAATACAGATAGCAAGGAAAAAGAAAAGACCTATTAAGTCATCTAAATGACCCAAGCAGCACCGCTGGATTGTTCTCAGCAGCACATTTGCTGTGCTTGTTTGAAATGTGCTTGCACAGCACAAGTACAAAAACTGTCTGCAGAGCAGACACGTTTCACTAACAGATGCTCTAAGTCAACATGGCTTGGAAATCTTCAATTTATAACTAAATGTTGTACTGCACTTTCACTCCTCCAAACAGGCTTTAATGTTTCTCGAGGGGGTGAGAAGGGGATATTTGTATTTCTGTAGAAAATAATTCCCTGACCATTTCCAAGCTTCTAAGGCTTGCACGTCCAAAGTAGGACCTGGAATATCCTGGGACCATCTCTTGAGAGGATATGGATGCACTGCAGGAGGATGTCTAGTTCTGGACATATAAATAATACAAACATGCACTTTATTTTCAGGATGGGTTTTGGTGGGGATTTTTTGGTGGTCTGTTTTTTTGGGGGTTTTTTTACCTTTAGAAGAAAATAAGGTGGGACTTCCCTGATGGAATTTCAAGAGCCAAACTCATGGCAGATGTGTTTTCTAATCTAAATCTTTCTAATGGGGATTCCCATGTCACGTCAGGCAGTAGCTCAGGTTTGGGGTTGTTTTTCCTGTCTCACCACAAGCTTTCCTTCCAATTCATCCCTGGGTTTACAGATGGTGCATCCTACCCCACCTACCAATGCCTTGAGAGACAGAGTTCAGAAGTGTTGGTCCCACTGGGAACCCTCAGGGAGGACTCACACACATCCTCGGGGCTGTCCTGAGCAGGGCCAGGATTTGGACACGATGATCCTTGTGGGTCCCTTCCAACTCTGTGATTCCATGATTATATCCTGTAATAAGCAGCCCTCTGGGAGCAGAAAAAACCACTGACCTTGACTCATCCATCTCACAGCCCACCAACCCCAAGGATGTAGAAAACCTTTCTAAATCTAAGGGAACAACATCCACCCTCAAAAAAAAGCTGCTCCACTCCCTACCGGGAGCAATCAAGGAGTACTGTGGCAGGATGAGAGGTATTTGTAATTAGGCACCTCTGCACAAATGCAAATTAAATGTGCCCCGTGCTTTATTTGAGTTTAGCAGAGCCTGACTCTGCTTTTGCTGGCACAGCTTGCAAAGCTGCGACCCGAGGGGAGGGAGCAGAGGTTTGTGCAAGAAGTGCTAAAACAAAGCTAAGCAAAATCATTTCACAGGCCACTCCAAAAGCTCCCCTCCGTGTGCTTCCTTGACTCACTAAAAGCCTTCTGCAATAAACAGCCAAACACACAGATGTCCAGGGCCCTCCTGCAGAAACCATTTGCAGTGTAAACAGGACATAAAGTGGGGGACAAAAAAAGCAATGCTGTGAAATGTGCAAGAATTACAAGTCCTAAATTTCACTTTGGATGATCCTTGTGCACTGTTCCTTCAGACTCACTGTTCCTCCATATAAAGGTTTCTGAGTGGAGATCTGTGATTTGGCAGGACCTTGAGAACCACCATGGGAAGAGAGACGAAAAACCAGAAAAGTGGCTAAAAACAAGTGGTACATTAGAACAACAGCAAAGGCCAAGGGAATAATCAGGAAAATCCTGTCAGGAACGATGCTGAAGAAGGATCACTGTCATGAGAACTGAGATCACTAGATGACTGCCAAGACAAGGAGTTATTGGGAATAAATCACCTCAGAGCAACATAATCAATGTCTGTCTCTTCTCACAACAGTGACAACATGGTCCCTGTGCCACCATGGCAACCTACAAGGCTTTGGAACAAAACCTCTGGGACAACAAATCCCAGATAACACTGACTGTGCAGAGCATATCCAGGAGAAACTGGACACAATGCAGTCCTGCACTGGATAATGGGGAGAAAATATTAATGACCCTGAAATTTTGACTGCAAGCCCAGAACAGCAAGAACAAAGAGCAACACACAGAAGTGTCCATGAACACCAGTGATTCCTAAGCATCTCCATGTGCCCACCTGTGCATCAGGATCAGAAGTGGACATCCACCACAATTCCCCAAGCACGGACAAACACCTCAATCCCAGTCCATGGGGCAGCTCCTACCCACTGCCTTCCTCAGCATCCTCAGATCATCCCCATCACCCCTCTGACAGGGCCTTGCATGTCACATTCTGTCACATGTCATCAAATTGCTCTCACTGTACTGTTAATATGATTATCACCATGGGTCCTGCTGCAGGGTTGGGTTCTTTTCCCAAAGGAAAACAAGTTCTCTGCAGTCACTCTGGAGACACTGGGAGAAACAAATTGTTGTTCCCCTGAGTATAAATCATTGTCCTTGTCATGATCATGACCACTGCTGGGTCAGAATGCACAAGAATTAGCTCTAGAAAGTGTCTGTACTGTAAATTTTGACACTGAAAAAAGCTTCAGATCCTTAAAAACCTCTCTGCTCGGCTACAGTAAGGAAGAAGACACAGAGAAAAAACTTGTATGAGTAATAGGAGAGATGTTCAATGCCACAGATAATGCAGGAAAATTTATCCTCCCCCCTTTTACACAGCCCAAAAATGAGTAATTATGTGCCAGGAGATATCATCTACTCCACAAATCAAGTCACTGAAACTACAGACTAAAAATTGTTTTTAAGAAAGTCAATTTATTAGCGATTACTGTGCAGACAGACATATGAGCGCTCTTGTGTACTTGCTGCATTAACAACCTCTCAAAAGCCACAGGAAAAGGAAAATCAATACTGTGTATTTTTTCTCACATCAATTTATCTACTGCTGGAAAAAAATAACTCACTTCTGTGTATGCCACACATGACATATCCCAGGTTTCCTCTGAGCAAGGAAAATAAAACAAGCTTTTGCTAGTTTCAACCAACCAAACCCTGCCTTGCTGGACTCAGATTTTGCTTTTGATAAAACCTGAAATAAGACTTGAACAAACTCAGTGCAGTCTCAGGCAGCTTGGCACTGGTACACAGAGCCTTTTGTTACTGATCCTGTGGTGCTGGCGCAGGGCTGGAGCCCATTAGCAGTGAATGGTCCACTAAATATTTCATGATTCTGGATTTCAGACGTTTCCCAGGACAGGTTCTATCACTACAGATCCTACACACAGGCATGACAGTTGCTAAATAAAGGATATCATGCAGAGTAGCCTCGCCAAAGCACTCCCAGAGGCTCCACCCAGGAACCCATCTCTATATCTTTACATATATATATATAGATATACACACATATATCAAAAGTATGTATTTTTTTTCTCTCCAATTAGAAAACACAATTTTTTGCTGCATAAAGCCTTTCAGACTGCTACTTTGACAGAAAACAAAACAAATCCCAGGATGGCATTCCCTGTTGAGCAGACTAATCTTGTTTCCTTCATTTTCTTTTTCCAGGTCACCAGTTTACTTCCCTCGGCCGAGAGCCCCCCACAGACCCTGTGAGGGCGTCTTAAAGAACTCTGCTGCCAGAGCATTTCCCCAGCACTAAATCCTAAAATGTTTCTGCCAGATCCCAAACAGGGCAGAATTCCTCTCCAAAACTAACGCTGCAGATTTTATTCTCCACCTTGTTACAATTCCCAAAGATGCGGCCCTGCTGTTTTCCCACTGGGAATGCACGGCCACAAAGCCCGCCCAGCAGAACGTGGCCTTCACCAGCCATGGTCCAGCAGATGATTGTACAAATCCAGCCAAATCCATAGAAAGGAGTGGCTGGAGAGTGCCTTGAAGACAGGGATTGGGGAGCTGGTCAGCTGGAGCCAGCAGTGAGGGGAAACCACAGCCTGGGATGCATCAAAGAGCCAGGCCAGGGAGGACTGTCCCTCCGGCCACTTTAGGCTGGACATTTGGAAACATTTCTTTACCATGAGGGTGGGGTAATCAAATGCTGGAAGTGGCTTCCTGCAGAGGTGGTCAATGCCTCAAGCCTGTCATGGCACCTGGAGAGTGCCCTTAAGAACATGCTGGGAATTTGGTCAGCGATTCAGTCAGCCAGGGATGATCCCTGCACGTCCCTCCCAACCGAACGGGCCTGTTTGGTGCTAAAGCAAGAGAGAAACCCTGAGAACAGAAAAAGAGCAGAAAAGCTCAGTATCTCACCTTTGCTCAGGCACTGAGGGTGACACTGAGGTGCTGATCCTCCTGCCAGAGACACTTCCATGCCCACTTGGCTGCCAGAGCACTCTCCCAGGCAGCAGGATAATCCTGCCCGGAGCCAGGCTCCTTCAGGCAAAGCAGCTTTGTGGGCCGTGAGGAGCCGCCCGCGCCTCAGCCGGGCTTCTCGCCGGCCTTCACTCTCACGGCCGCCTTAAGCTCATCTAAGCTCCAAAGAGCAGGGCCAAAAACGTCCCCTAAGCCTTAGTGATCCACAAACTGTGTCATCTTTGCCACTGTCGTGGCAGCACAAGGGGAGGTGGGGACAGAGCAGGAGAAGACATCCCCTGGTGGGAGCCTGCCTAGTGACACAGGGTAGGCCGCTCTTTGAGACGGGGAGCTACTGCAGCCTGGTTTGGCTGTGGTTTTTATTCTGTGCCCTGATATCAGAGCTCACACACCAGCAAGGCACCCACTTCTCCACCTCTCCTGCACCTGTGCTTTGTAAGACCCCCTCTCCCTCCCCTGCCTTGAAGTCAGTGGTCAAAAAGAAATCACTGCTGAGCTCCAAGGTCAAATGTCCCCATCCACCAAACACCGAAACCTGGAGCAAAGCTTGGTTTTTAATCAAAATTTGGCTGAAGCTGACCCCTGCACTCACAACCTGTGAGGAAGCAGCCAACGAGCAGATGTCACTGCTGGATAAGCCTCGTTTCTTTAGGAGGCTAAAAATGGAACCAGCCATCACCACCACCATCTATGTTTAGACCCAATATTCCAAACAATTCCTCTATTTGCCGTTCTCTTCCCCCCTTCCCCCCCGAAGCTATCCCTGGCAGAAGAATTAAACAGCTGCCACTGAGAGCAGGAATTGAGTTAAAAGCTGAAGAAATGCAGCGCTGGTAGCAGAGGTGACGCACCAGCTGGATGCATTCCAGGTCACTGCAGCCTGGCAGGCTCTCCAGGAGGACATCCCAGCGCATCTCGGCAGCACAGTTGGATTTTTCCCCCACGTATGCAAAAGCCATAACTCCTATGGAGCCAATCATTTCACGCTGGAAGGCCTGCAATTCATTTTTAGAATGGTTTGCCAATCAGGTTATTATGTTCAAGCTAAGGGAGGAAAAAGCCCTACAGAAAGACTTTTCATGGGGAAAGCATTCCCGTTTGGGATTTTACTTGTCTTCCTGTGCCAAACTGGCAGGAGAGCCGTATAATTACAGCGCTTTTGCAAACAAAATTAATGTACAGCGAGTCTGTACATGGCCACCCTCCCATCCATGGATGTTATGGAGAACGGAGCAGAAGGATGCCAGTTTTATTTCACAGTGAAAACACTCTCCCAAAACAGGAGTATTTTTATGTGAAATCCCTGTGTGTTGCCACAGACTGTAGTCCCCTCTTCCATTTTAAGAGGCAGACAAACTTCACAATGCAAGAGCCATGGAGAACAGGGACAGCATCCCTCAGATGTGTGTTCCCACATAGGGATCAGGATGCAGGATGCCCTGGAGTGGCATCAACACACGAGTTGTGGCTATAGGGACAGAACAAGGGCTATTATGGGTGTCATTAAGCATAAAACCTTCTTTTCATATATGTCTGATCAGAAGACCCAATATATTTTTTGGACTAAATATAATCAAATACATGTATCAAAAACCAATTCTCAAGAAAAGCCACCTTATTATCTATGAAAGGTTTATTTCCCTTTATTATAGCAGCATATCAATCCCACTAAGATCCACAACCAGCTTCCAAGGATCCTCTGCTGCTGTCACAAGTGTTCATTCTGTGGATCCTAATTTCTCTTTGTTTTCCCTGTCACATTCAATATATCTCCCGTTCATGAATTATAGACTTGCCTGATTTCCCTAACGTCACCCAGGAGTCTACAGTAATTTAGGAACCCAGCTGAGGCTGGAGAGGTTCAAACCCTGGATGCTGAGACTCCTTTAAGAGTCTCCAAAATTCCACCCCTAGCAATTCATTCTTGAGATGCTGAAGAGATGAAGATGACCCATGTGTGTGGTCCCAGACCTGCTGGCACAGGATCCATAGGATACCTCACAGTGAGAGCTCCAAAACTGTGCCAAACCACTCTACTCCATCAAAACCACTGCTCCTGAAAGCTGAGCAGTGCAGGTGACACTGCTGAAGGACAGGGCCACCCAGAGGGACCTGGACAGGCTTCAGAAGCAGGAGATTCCTGGGAATCATGAGGTTCAAAGAGGCCAAGGGCTGTGCTGGGTTGGGGTATAAGAACAAACTGGGAGAAGAAGTCATTGAGAGCAGCCCTGTGGAGAAGGATTTGGGGGTGCTGGGGGATCAAAAGTTGGACATTCTCTGGCAATGTGCCCCCTAATTGTGGCCTTCAAGCCTGGAGTAGCCAACAATAAAGATGGAGAGAGACTAATTTACAAGAGCCTGGAAGGACAGGACAAGGGAGAATGGTTTCCCATTGCCAGAAGGTAGGGATAGATGGGATATTGGGAAGGAATTGTTCCCTGGGAGGGAGGTGAGGCCCTGGCACAGGGTGCCCAGAGAAGCTGGGGCTGCCCCTGGATCCCTGGCAGTGCCCAAGGCCAGGCTGGATGGAGCTTGGAGCAGCCTGGGACAGTGCAAGGTGTCCCTGCCCATGGCAGGGGGTGGCACTGCATGGGCTTTAAGGTCCCTCTCAAACCAATCCATTCTGGAACTCTATGTGCACATTCTACGATTCCCTATTTCCCAGCAACATGAAACACATCCCCATTTGCTCCAGAGTCCCANTTTTTTTTTTTTTTTTTTTTTTTTTTTTTTTTTGAAACAGAACAAGATCTGTCAATTTCAGCAGCACCTCCACAACACTGGGATCATTGAAGAATTTACTCGGTGACCTTTCAGCTGCAGATAAGCACATACACTCCTTAAACATTAACTCCTTCCAAACCCATATTCATTATAGCATCTTTTTGGACACTGAGACAACTGTAATTTAGAGCAACAAATGTCAAAAACATTCCACTGCTTTCTTCAGATTGTGAGAAGCTCAGCACAGCAATTAAAACCACACGTGTGGAGTTAAACACAAGCTCTAGAACTGCTTCATTGACAGCTTCTCTCCACCTCTTCCTAGCCCTTTACCATTTTAAGAGACTTTGTTTTTATTGTTTTGGGTGGTTTAAGTCATCTTATATATACTTCTCTGGCAGTTCTCTTGTGTGGGGGGAGAAACATCTTTTTAAGAGGATTTTAAATTATTTTAATCTGAAGAGCATTATAAACATTTCCCACTATACAGCAAGAACAATCTGTTGTTGTTGGTGCATTAATCCTGGCGAGCACTTGAAGGGCAGAAACACAATGGGGTGAAATTGTTACAGATGGCCTCAGGGTTATTCCAATACTTGAACAACTGGAATAACGGGGTGGAATTAAAAACATGGGCCCAAGCGTAGGAAACGCCTCACGATAAGATCACAGTGCCCAAAAAAGAGGAACATAAAACTGTTGAAGAGGAGACAGTTGTGGAAATTAAAAATGAGCCCTCTAGAAGCACTAGAAGTGTTTTCTAGCCCAGATGGAAAAACCATCCATCCTTTTCCACTCAAAAGAAATAATAACCAGCAGGAAAATTATCTTTCTTCCATTTGGACAAGTGAAATTTCACAAGGTTACTGCAGAGAACAACCCAGAACTGGCAAAATGGAAGAGAGGAGAGATAATCTAATAGGCCTTTTCTATCTAATTTTTATGATTCTTATGAAAAATGACCTGAATAAGTGAAGTTATTTGCCCTTGTCCTCTTTGTTCATATTGGACTTAGTCATAAGGGAAATCCTGCCAAGGATAGTATGTTTTACTCAATTTACTACCCTTTGTGATTGCTCTATAAAATATTGGATACACAATAGGAAAGGTTATAGAGGTTTGGGGTGGGAGTTTTTGCAATGGAAAAAGAAGGAACACATTGAGCACTTGCTGGCAGTAAAAATTAAGACAACAAGAACTGACAGAATTTTCTGAGGAGAATGTTTATCTATCAGTCCATGTTCAAAGGACTGTATTTAACCCGAATACGGTATAACTTTAAAAAAATAGCAATCCAGTATTAAACAAACAGTCTCTTGCAACATTTCAGTTCCAAGTAGGTCACAAATAACACTGGAGTCAGAAGCTCCATCTCTCTGCTGCACAGACTCTGTAATTGCCAGAAGCTGAGGTTTCCTTTGAATTCCCAGTATTTATTATCCTGCTACTTTTGGACTCTCGCTGTTAATCATACGGTTACACTGCTCCTGCTATTACAGCACAAGGCAAGAAACCAGAACCTGCTCTTCCAGGCTCTGCATTTGCTGTGGCTGACTAACCCTGAGCTGCGAGTCCCCCTTTGCCGACTCCTTCCATGGAATCCACCCCCAGCCCCAACATCTGTGCCGGCAGAACCTGGGTCACGCTCAGTGCAGCCCCCGAGCCATAAATAACACGGAGAGCTCCGGCAAAGCCCAGGTGCAGCCGGTCACGAGCACCACCAGCCCACTCCCGGGGACTCCAACACACCGAGGCTGTTTTCCTAAAGCTGTAAAGGCCAACCATAATGATGCAGGATCTGTTAAACCCTGGGAATGCACTCCCAACCCACCCCGCTCTGCGTGCAAGCTGTGTTGTAAGATTCCAGGGAGAAGTTTGGGCATTCCCCTCTTACCGTTCAATCCTACCCCAAAAACAAGAGCCTGGGAACTTGCAGCTGCGCCGGACTGTAATAAGTGGTGTCAAAAATTCCAAGCAAATGAGTACCACATGTTTGGGAAGCAGACCCTTTCCCTGGGCTGACCTTGGAGGCTGAAGGGCTGGCCCTTTGCTGACAAAAGGATTGCAGGAAGAAAAACATCCCGAGAGCCGCCATGGAACCACAAGGGTGAGATCC
The DNA here is from genome assembly GCA_013400775.1 of Chaetops frenatus. NCBI lineage: Eukaryota > Metazoa > Chordata > Aves > Passeriformes > Picathartidae > Chaetops > Chaetops frenatus. Next base: position 75,969 of record VZTR01017737.1, on the reverse strand, counting down.
CACAGCCCTTTGCCACAGAGAGCACAAGTCGAGTGTTCGGGATGAGATCAGATCCCGTTCCTCAGGAGCTGCCCTAAAAGCTGGATGCACTCCCACAGAGTGGGTCTTGTTACCTCCCAGACTTTGGGTTTTTATGGGGGATTCTCTAAATTATTGCTGCTATAGCCTCCCTCATGGATTTGTTTAGGCTGTTCTTGGAATGGATACTGGGAGGCACAGGCAGAACAGAAGCCCTGACTCACCTTGTGGAGGAGGGATTTTTTGCTGCCATTGGAAAGAAGGAGATGCTCCTCTCCAGCTGTGTCAGACATGAGCATCAGAAGGCCTGGAAATTATACACGTTACTCCTTAACCTCTTTCACAGCAAGGTCCTCCTGACCCTTTACTTGGGATTAAATTACACACATTTACAAAAACTAATTGTCTACAACCCATTCCAATTACAAGTCTAATTATACTTATCTAACTCTTGCCTGACCGACTTGGTCTGGAATCAAACCATGCTTTTTGCTTTATTCCATATTAAATTGGGCTGAAAGGCTTTCTGGAGTTCTGGAAGTTCAGAAATAGATAAAATAGAAGCATCTGAAGACTGAACGATAAAAGGTCAGGCCAATATAGAAGAGCTTTCCAAGTGCACATCAGAAGGATCCATCAGCATTTAATAAATCTTGGATTCAATTTCTTTACTTGAATATTAATTGTTTCCAAAAGACCACAAAAAAAACTCGGTTCCAAACTTCAGGAGAGTCTTTCATCCAAACAGAGGATTATGTCAGTCCCGCCTGATCTTGGAGCATGTAAATCCATTTTATGCTACTTTCCTTTTTGGAGGCTCTGAACAAGTCTATCAAAACCTTGCAGTTACATATCAAGGCAATAATTACAATCAAACATATGTATCTAAATGGGTTTAAAGCAGTATGGGCCACTGTGCTCAAAGGACAGAAATCAATGACTCCACATCCAGCTGGCAGCCAGAAACAAGGAAAACAGGGCTGATACTTGGGCTTGTCTTGTCCAAAACTACCATCTATTACTTGAGGAACACCACAGGCTGATGTTAAGAGGAATCACAGGATGGTTTGGGTTGGAAGGGCCCCTAAAGACTGTTAGAACTCCAGCCTGGCCTTGGACATTTCCAGGGATCCAGGGGTAGCCACAGCCACTCTGGGCAGGGCCTTACCACCCTAAAAGGGAACAATTCCCTCCCAATATCCCTTCCAGCCCTGCCCTCTGGCAGTGGGAAGCCATTTCCTGTGTCCTGCCCCTCCATCCCTTGTCCCAAGTGCCCCTTCAGCAGTCTTGGAGCCCCCTTGGGCAGTGGAAGGCTCTGGCTGGCCAGTCAAAAGAAGTCATTAATGCCCCAAACTGCATACAGGACAGGACTCAGGCAAACCAGGTAAAGAAGCTGGACTTTTTTGATGTGGCAAGGAGGAGACTAAAGCCAATCTAAGCCCAGCCTGCAGCTCCCTAAACAGCAGCTACAAAGGTGACAGGGCAGTGGCACTGTGAGCTCTGCAGGAGCCTCTTCTCAGGCAGCCCAGAGCACCTTGCCCTCCGTGCTCAGGATCAGCCCAAGCATCAGATTAAGCCCAGGGAGGAAGGGATGCCATTCCCTTTTCGTCTGCTGCATGGACTATGCCCAAGTGAACATCAGCTATGCCCCATCAGAGCAGCCTCAGCAATTAACACCCTCTTCTCACCCATCAGTTCCTTGTGACAGAGTTCATCCCGTAAGGAATCACAGCGTGCATTTCGTTTTCTGCTCTGAATTGGCACCATCTAATTTACTCATAATTAGCATAGATGATCTAATATTCCTTTCTGATCTTAATTCCCACCAAGCCCACCAAATTCAATCTCCCTTTTTGTACACAGACTACAAAAGCTCGAGTCATTACAATTCCTGCCTGGTTCCACGCTGGAGTAAACGAGAGAATGAGACCCTTAAATTTCCAAAGAGCTTGAAGGCAGCGTTGCATTAATGAACCTCCTGGAACAACCATGTGTCTGTGAAGAAGAATGTCAACCACTTGTATGGCAGCCTTTGAAGGTCTCTCCAAGGAGGAAACGAGCCATCAGCCTGGACAAATTCCCCAGCTGGGTTTTGATAGATCACAAGACAAACAGATCCCGACAAAGAGACGCTGAAATAGTTTTACAAGGCCTGGTACCCCTGACCTCAGCCCTTCTCTGCCCTGTTCTGCTCACACAGCCTGAGAAAAACCCCTTCAGGTGCATACTCATGGATTTGGGGATGCAAAATTATTGTGACAAAATCCAAGCACCAAGAGGGCACTTCAGTATCTGGGTGGGAAAGTGGGAATGAAAGCAATATCTTTGATGTGAGTGATTTAATCTTTATCTTCCACGCCAAGCAAGCTGAGATGGGTTCACACCTCATGCTTTCTAAAACAGTCTGAAAGAGGGGCTTTGCACAGGGGCCTGGAGGGACAGGGCACAGGGAATGGCTTCCCAGTGCCAAGGGGCAGGAATTGATGGGATATTGGGAAGGAATTGTTCCCTGTGAGGGAGGTGAGGCCCTGGCACAGGGTGCCCAGAGCAGCTGTGGCTGCCCCTGTATCCCTGGCAGTGCCCAAGGCCAGGCTGGACAGGGCTTGGAGCAGCCTGGGACAGTGGGAGGTGTCCCTGCCCATGGCAGAGGGGGTGGCACTGGCTGGGCTTTGGGGTCCCTTCCAACCCAAACTATCCTGGGATTCTGTGAAAACACCTGTCAGACCAATCCTGCTGCTGACACCCCAGTCTGTTGCGTTTCTCAGGAATTCATCCAGTAGAAAGTAGTTCTATGAACACAAACACTCGTGCACCCCACGCTGTATTAATCTGAACTCCAGCTCCCAAGGGAAGTTTGACATTATCTCCTAGCACACATCATCACTGAAATGTATCATTCTCTGTGTCCTACATAATAAAAAATTAAACAAAGGCTCTCAAATTACTAATTAGATGCCATTGTTTAAATAAGTGTGCATAGAAGCAGTGGCCAAAATAAAGGAGTTCTAATTTTAATGAAAGGACATCAGTGTACGACTGATACTTGACCAAGAAGGGAGTAGAAATTATTTTAGGAGAACAAAAGCACAGTTAAAAAAAAAAAAAAAAAAAAAAGAAAAAAACCCAAGTTTACAATCAAATGTTTTAAATCAGCAAGCCGGGATTCTTCACTTAAATACAATTAAAATCAGCAATAGCTTTAAAAAATAATTTAAAAACAGAAGTAGGTAAATGAAATAACGATTTCCTCTCCCAGCAGACAAAACTCCAAGATCTCCTTTGCCAAAAAAATAGGAAATTTTACGAGAAATTGAGTATTCTACATAAATTACACCTCTTGCAGCCCTTCATCATATAAAATAGAATAATAATCCAAAATATTGTTTAAGGAAAACAATAAAAGGAAGGCAAAAACTACCTTAAATAGGATGGAAAATGGTAAAATCCAGCTCTCCCACCCTTCCCCACCAGGAATGCAGTCACACACAGGCTGTGTCTGTACACAGGAATACAACAGGAAAAATTAAACCGGGTGTAACAACAACAAACAGAATGGAAATGGAATCCATTCAGATCCTCCCACTATCACATTCCTTGCATGATGACTGTTGGAATGGGCATAAATTCAAAATACAAAAATCCAGAAGATAAAAGATATCGGTTCACTGCCACTCTACCTTTGCTAGGACCGTGTGAGGCACTCGAGGAGCTCAGAGCATGATAAAAACCAGCTTTTTCTTCAGTTCTCACCATTACTTTTGAGCGGCACCAATGCCAAACCCCAGAGCTACAAGGGTTTCTGTGCCATGTAATTAATCCCTGCAAAATTTTTACCCAAGAAGCCTGAAAACAGCCTTGCAAGAGAAATATCAATCATTCCTTTCCAGGGATATGGAAAACAAAAATCCAGACAAACTACAGATCTTGCTCCAAGTCACACAGGGACTCAGCTCCTGTGTCATGCCCAGTCCATGCTGAGCCCCTTGAAAAGGCATCTCTTGCCATCTCTTCCCCTAAAACCTAAAAAAATACCTTGGCACACTGCAAAAGAGTTCATTTCCAAGAGAGAAAAACATAACTTTGCCTTTGACAACTGTTTTTTAGATTGAAATATCCCCTTGAACAAGAGAATTTTCCATGCTGGAAAGGTGTGAAAGCTCTCCAGCTTCTCTCAGCCAAGTTTTAATCGGTATAATCCAGGAGTAACTTCCCAAGCATGGAAAATGAGAAGGTTTTGGGTTTTCCCAGTCCCACGGGGAGTTTTGAGGGATGAATAAAACAGGTCAACTCCACTGCAGCTCCATCCATAATTCATAGTGTTGACACATCTACCTGCTGCTTGGGAAAGATGAGCACAGACAAACACGACATGGGCAAGAGTTTTTTCCTTCTTTCACTCTCGTTTCCACTCTCCCAACAGAAAATACTAAAAAAAAAGGAATAGGCTGAAGAAGCAGAGTAGGGATTAATCCCAGAAGAATACATTTATTGCTTCCACACAAGCCCCTGGCTGTCCAGAAGCACGTGTGTACACTCACTGAAAGCAAGCCTTACATATTGTTTTTAAAAGTTAAACATGGTCATTTACCTTTGTAAATATCAGTTTGAAACTGCAGGGAAAGAGACATCCCTGTGGAACGGGATACATCCCTGGGAAACGTAAACAGCCAAGTGTTTAGATGGTTTAAAACTGAATGTTGTCAAACATGGAAAACTTCTTAAGTCTGCCAAGTGGGGGAAATTGACTGTAGGAAAATGCTTAATTTATACAATCCTAGAATGGCTTGGGTGGGAAGAGACATTTAAAGCTCACGCAGTTCCCACCCCTGCCGGGGCAGGGACCTTCCACCAGGTCAGGCTGTCCCAAGCCCATCCAACCTGGCCTTGGACACTGCCAGGGATCCAGGGGCCTCACCTCCCTCACAGCCAGGAATTCCCTCCCAAAATCCCACCCATCCCTGCCCGCTGGCAGGGGGAAGCCATTCCCTGTGTCCTGTCCCTCCATCCCTTGTCCCCAGTCCCTCTCCAGCTCTCCTGGAGCCCCTTCAGGCCCTGGCAGGGGCTCTGAGCTCTCCCTGGAGCCTTCTCCTCTCCAGGTGAGCCCCCCCAGCTCTCCCAGCCTGGCTCCAGAGCAGAGGGGCTCCAGCCCTGGGAGCAGCTCTGGGGCCTCCTCTGGGCTCTCTGCAGCGGCTCCACGTCCCTGTGCTGTTGTCCCCAGGGCTGAGGCAGCTCTGCAGGTGGGGTCTCACCTGAGCACAGGGGCAGAGGGGCAGCAGAACCCCCCCTCAAACCAGCACAGGGGGATTTCTGGGTGCCAGTGCACATGGCCAGGGCACATCCAGCGTCTGATCCCCCAGCACCCCCAAATCCTTGTCCCCAGGGCTGCTCTCCAGCCATTCCCTGCCCAGCCTGGGGTTGTGGTTCTCGCTGTATTAATTCCAGGAGGGCTCCCTCTCCCCCGAGCAAGCACGGTGGCCATTAGCCCACGGTGACAAGCTGGGGCCATGTCGTGGAACACTCCAGCATGTGGAGTACCATGAATTTCGTTTGTATGCAATTAAGACCATTTCATTGTCTCATCAGGTTCCCTGTGATACCCAATTAAGTAATAACACAAGGAAAGTGCTCTTAATTAATGAGGGAAATGCTCTACAAGCATAGACACAGGTGTGTGTATCTCAAGTAGGGCCTGAAACAGTTGAACAGATCATTTAATCTTTATTAAAAAAATCCCCACTCAAATTTGTATCTAATTACCTCAATAGCAGGATTCTTTCTGATTTCTTCCAAGGGGGTTAAATTTCTTCGCAATATTCAACAATCAAGTGGTTTATAAAAGACTCAAATTAAAACTGACACTTGGAGTGCAAGAGTGATCACAATTTGCACATCGTTATTCTGGGGACGGAACAAATGGGTTTAAACCATCTTTCTCCTTGCAATGTTTTTACAAAAACAGTCTCCTCTACTGATACTGAATGAGCACATTTGTGTTCATTCTTATACCAGCTCTGCTACTTGGGTTGAGCTAAATGAAAGCCCATCCCCACTGTTAAGATTAGTCAGGGCAACATCTCTTCAAGAAAGATACTGGAAAAAGGCAGAGTACCATCCTAAGTCTCATCCTTACATGCTTCAGTGAACACAACGGCAAAATCTAACTGCAAAAAATGACATTTCCATCAAGTGCAGCAGTTCTGCACCCCAATTTCTTCAGCTAAGTGAAGCGGATGTGTGTCCTTCGATGCACTGAACACACAGGGCCACTGTACAGAACTGTATGGAAAAGTGTGAACTCACTGGAGCTGGTATGGACAACCTGGGTAGCCTTTATCTCCCATTTCCCATTGCCCAGTTTATTCAAGCCACAGTTTTCTACCTTTGGTGAGAATCAATTATGGAAACAAAGTGCTAAATTCTAACTTTTTCCAGGAGCAGGAAATGCAAGGAACTTTATTTGCAGGGAAGTGAGGCACACGAAAATCTGCCCTTGCCTTTCTTCCCAGATCCTCAGGCACAGTCACCTTCCCCAGGAGATCAGCCTTCCACCCCTTCAGCTCTTTTTTCCCCGGACAGCAGAAGAAACCAGCTTTCTAGAAACTCAAATCTTATTCACAGCACAATAAAAGTCTTTGATTTTTAAAAAATACTGTAACAATTTTTCAAAGCACCTATCCAGGCTACAGCAGCCTGTCCAAAATCTTCTACAGCAGATCCCTATGGGGAAAGGTTGATAAAGAGGACAGAGCTGTCAACGTGTACTTTCATAACCTCCCACCCTAGTTTTTCATCACAAGGTTCTTCCCTAAGCTCTGCATTTCTTACTTCAGCTGCTCATTTTCAGCTCTTGAAAGTTTTGGTACAAAGGAGCCACGGAGACGATTTTTTCTCTTTGATCAATCACGTCCCACTGTTCAGAAAACAGGCTCCAAACCATTAATCTTGCTTATGTTATCCAAACGCTTGCTAGGATCTCATCTTTCCTATAATTTATTTAGCACTGAGTCCCTTGACAATACATCTGAGGTATTCTTAGATCACTTCAAACATCAGTCAGGCCAGGAGTTCTGATGGCGAGGCAGAACTGGCAGCGATGAGTTTTAGATGCAGACAAAGACTGATCAATGCACGTGGCACTTTTTCTGGAAATGCCATGAATAGTGTCCAGCTGTCCCTCAGTGAAGTCTGGCTTCAAGGAGCACAAGAGATCACCTGGAGACATCCAGGTACTACAATACATCACCTGGAGCCAGGGGATTTCAATAGAGACTTTGTCTTGCTGCTCACAGGATCCTTGCTGCATCGTTTTACCTGGTGCTGACACACACTTGAAACTTCATTTTATACAGTTCCCTAAATTATCTTCCCAGGACACAGCAGCCAGAGGGGAACACTTGGGATGGGATTGATTTTGGGGAGAAAGGAAGTTTATATATGGTTTGCATACAGCAATTATAGCAGTGGTTGCACGGCATAAATCCCTCCTCCAATTGATCCTGTGTGGAGACCCACCAGGCAGCACCCACCACATCATCACACTCCCAACCAGCCCAGGTTTCCACAGGTATTTTACAGCTTTGAGAGATTCTCTCACATAATGAGGGAGCTGGGGAGAAAAAGAGGGACCTGGCTCTGCACAATTCCCTGACAGGAGAGTGGAGCAAGGTGGGATCGGGCTTTGCTCTCAGGGAACAGGGACAGGACAAGATGGAACAGCCCCAAGTTGTGCCAGGGGAGGTTGAGATTGGATATTGTGAAAATTCCTTCCTGGAAAGGGTTCTCCAGCCCTGGCACAGCTGCCCAGGGCAGTGGTGAGTCCCTACCCCCAGAGGGATTTCGAAGCAAAGTGTGGATGTGGCACTTGGGGACGTGGGTCAGTGGTGGCCTTGGCAGTGCTGAGGAAGGGTTGGACTCCATGGTCCTGGAGGGCTTTTCCAACCTTAACAATTCTGTGATTCTATATAGGGGAATATATTTATCATATAAATATAAACCTTTTTAACCTTCACTCTCAGCAATCCAATTCCATTCCCATATACTCACCATGTGCTCCATAACATTTTCAGGCTTGTCTCCAGCTCCAGTTAATCTGAGCTGTATCCCAAAGCCACCCTTCCCACAGTGCCATCCTCCACAGAAATGTTTAACTAGGAGGAGGTGGTAATTTTAATGTGGAGGTTGGCCCATTAAATAAAAACTAATGTTTCAATCAGCAAACTCCATCACCCCCTCACACAACCCCTGTGCCACAGCCAGGGGTTAACGGTGCCTGGTGCCTTCCTGCAATTCTTCCTGCCTGGGAAGAAAATACTGTTCCGAGTTTCATCCATTTAAATGTCACCCAGAACCAACATAATCCACCCTACACTGGTCTCTATAGTTTGAAAGGAAAAGTGATCAATTTTAGAGATGAGAAGTGCTCTTTTCCTGGGATCATTCACCCCAAAAGGCGGGAGTTTTAAGGGTTCCCCCTTTAAAACACCAACTTCCTTGGATGCATGGGAGGGCATTCAGTGCCTGGAATTTTCTCTGGGATGCTCCTGCAGTCAGACTCTCCCTCTGAAAAGCCAACCAGACTTAGCTCTCTGTGTGTTTTTTCTAATCCTCAGACTATTTTTGCGTTTCTTTCGTTCCTCTACAACTTATCCAGGAGCTATTTCAGGATGTTGAAATGGAAATCATACACAGGAAAGTCACAAGCACCAAATAGAGAAATGAAATCTGTTCTCTTCTAAATTTCTTGCTCAAACACTTAAAAATTAAAAAATAAAAAGAAATTAAAATTGCCTTTTTTGCCACTGCATTGCTGCTGGTGTTTATACCCCCCTGCCCTGTAATCCCTTTGAGCACCACTGCTCATAACACAACTCTATCAGAGCCCCTTCAGGCACTGGAAGGTGCTCTAAGATCTCCCTGGAGCCTTCTCCTCTCCAGGCTCCCAAAATCCTCTTGCATCCACTGTCAGTTCATTGAAACCCTTCTAAAACCCACCCATTTGACTACAATAACCCATTTTAATATGATTAATATAATATTTATTTGTTAACATCCTGCCAATTTTCTCCATCAGAATATCACTTGGTACTAAAATGCCTCCCAGGTCACAATTCACACAGGAGCTTCCCTGGATCCATCCCAGAGGTTTCAGCAGGGCACCAGCTCTGCAGGAAGGCAGGACCAGGGTGAGTTCTCAGTGCTGCTGCTCTGCTCTGAGCTACTTCATTGAAAACAGTAATTTAAGCATATTTACTTTCCTAGTGATGACAAAACTCGCAACCTATTTAGGCATTATTAACTGAAAATTAAGTTGATATTAACTTGGCTGTAGGTAGAAAGCAGATCTGCTCTGCTTTGAGAGCAGTTCAAGTCTTTAAGCACCCCTTTATTTATTAGGGTTTGGCTGTGTCTGGGTGTTCTTATATTTTTAAGATGTTTATTGTAGACAGGGCAGAATCCTGAGTGGGTAAATTGAAATCAATAACCTTTGAAAAATGGATTTGCACAACTTTCCTGATCTATGCATTTAAAGAGACACAAGTTTTGAGAAATTAAATAACCAAAAGTGAAAATGCACATAAGAACACAACAATATCTTTAACGTCTAATGAGGGCTTCTCACCCTTTTTGTAAAGATTGTATTCAGAAATACATCTCAGATAATCTGGGATGATGGACATGACACAAAATCTTTTAATTTTCCACTTTATTTCAGCATGTGAGAAAAATATTCTGAGAGTTTGCTAATAATGTGTATTATGGACACATTGTCAAGCAGGAATAAATTATCCCTGTGTACAAGAATCCTTCTAAGATGAAACACTGAAGGAACAGCAATTTTAATGGATCAGCTCGATTTTCCAGGCATTTTGAGAAACAAAACTGGCTTTAAAATAAGGTACCTACGCACTTTTTTTCTTCTGAAATTAGAGTGACACAGTTATCTTGAAAAAACTATTTTTAAAGGCTTGCAGCTCTCTAACTTCCCTGGGTTATCTGATAACATTCTGGCTTCACTTCCCAGTGTTAATTGGGTTTGTTCCTGCGCTCCTGTGTGTTGCCTACAAACACAAAAATGAACCGAATCGGGCAGAAAGCATCAGGGTTAATTATAATCAGTACCAAAATCTCGAGTGCTATTTGTGGCAGCAGTGGATTTTTATCTGCTCCCCGAGTAGGAGCCACTCAGTAAAACAAACACAGAAGGGAACTCAGGAACTGTGTCCCCATGGATTCAGGTGCTTTTTGGGAAGGTTTAAAAAGCAGTCTCTGAATCCTCTGTGCAGAGTCTCTGTTTGCCCAATTTTTGTGGTTTCTTACTGCATCCAGCTACTTGAAACGAATGTAAAATGCCTGGGGGTTTTATAACCTCTCCTGCTGCTGATCCTTCCTACTGTTACCACTCTGGCAGGAAACACGACTCCCAGAAAACTGCTCCAATTAAAACAGATTTCCGCTCTCCCTACCAGGAATAGACTCTGGATACTCCCCAGTAACTTTAAAATGGATACTCCCATTAAATTATTTCAATATAAACAGATCTGCAGACAGCACTGATACCCAACTAAGCATCTTCATGAGAACGTATCTCAAGTAAATTTAATATCTGGGGTTTTTTCTGCTCCCTCTTCCGTTAATGGCAACATCCCTAAAAGTACAACAGCTCCTGGTGTCTACCTTGAGGCAGGAAAAGAAACACTGCCCTGTTTTCTCCTCCCTCAGGCCAGCCTATGTTCCTGGAACCCTGCCTGTATCTCCACAGGGCAGGCGGAAACCAAAAGCCAAAAAATAAGGGATTGTTTTCCCCAGTGTTCTTCCCACTATATTTGGGTAAATATAAACACCCACAGAAAGCAAGAAATATGAAAAAATATGAAAAAAAAAATCAAAAAAAGGTAAATATCATAGGAAGGTCAGGTAAAACCTAACATAGCCTGAAGACACAACTTCCTCCAGGAAGAAAACTGCATGATCCATAAGCCCCATGGCTTATCCTGATAGCCAGAAAATCCTGATAACACCAAGAAAAACATATTCCAGAATCAATGCCCTCCCTGCCCCAGGAGAAAACTCTGCTGAGGTCCTTTCAGATTTAAAAACAAGATTGTCAACGAAGTAAAGCCCAGCTAATCCTGACTGCCAGCACAGTCCTGGGGAGAGAGGTTTCACACAGAGGGAAGATTCAAATCAAGACTTTCACAGATCAAAGGCAGCAGCCTGAACTGCAAACCTGAGGGTGACACCAGAACAGTCCCACAGCCCTGGTGTCACACGAGAGACATTTCCATGTGGCAGGAATCAACTGGCTCTGAAACCTGTATAAAAGTTTAAATAAAGTTAAAGGGGACAGTAAAGGAGGCCAACCACAGAGAGTCCACAACCTTTCCATTCCTTCATGCGGCAGAGAAGGGGGGAGTTGTCACTGTAGCCTCTTGCAATGTTTCATTTCTCTATCTCAGCAAGTACAGACATTACCAACCCTTTTTGCCCCATTCCAAATGGGAAACTGAGGCACTGCTTATCCAGTTTGGGAACTGGAGGGAATTTGGGGGCATGGAGAGAAGCAGATGCCAGTCTTCCACCACTGGATCATGAGTCCATCAGTCATCCCTAGCAAATTACGAGCCACAACACAAGAGATTGGAGATTTGGGTTCTCTGGCAGGGAGATCTCCCCCGAATGAAGAAGTTCAGCAAGAGGCTGAAAATTCTTCCCAAAAAAAAATCTCCACTGAAGACAATTCTGTTACATGGAATTAGGTTCAAGCCAGCAACACTGGCCACAAACAGAGGGAAAAAAGCTTCCCAAGGGGCTGAACACAAACATGGAATGTCAGGCTTTGCATTGGGAGAAGGGGAAAATACACAAACTGTAGGGAACAGGAGGGATTATGCTCAGTCAAGTGCCAGGAACATCAGTGAAGAGCACCAGGAAAGCAGGAGAAAGTCAAGGACACCCAGGGAAACACCCACAGTGAAAGGCACACTAAACCCTACGCGTGTATTTAGTGCTGGCAGGAAAAAATAACTTTGGGTTACAGAGAAAAATGGTTTCCTGCTGCTTTCTCCAGCCTGTGTTCAGAAATACCAGCCCCTGCAAACATGCTCTGTGGATGAGCACAATGGCCTCCAAGAAATACCTGGCTGCCATGGATTTCCTCTTCCCACAGGCGAGCACCAACACTGGCTGATCACCGTGGCCACGAGAAGTAACTGCACCTGCTGGGACCAGGCAGGTGAGGGAAGATTTCAGGCATCCTGGAAAAGAACTCCAAGGGAAAGTCTAAGTCAGGGTCTGGCAATCTCCACACGGTGCCATGCCAGGCTTTTCCCTTCCCACTGGCTCGAGGGTGCCAAGGGAAGCTGAGGAGGAGCTGCCTCTCAAACCAGCAGGAATCTGCTTCCAAGCAGGACAGCAGTGATTTCTCCAGCTTTCGCCAAGCCTGGAGCTCCGGGAGAGGCAGGAACTGCAAGCTGCAAATTCCCCTTGCACACCAGAGCCTCCAGATGCCAATGCTGTTTGCCCCAGGCTGCATCCACAGGCTCCTTGCACATCCACAGGCTGTCCACCCCTGAAAGATGCATCTGGTACCAGATGCAAGAGAAGGCTCCCCCAAAAAAATCACGGAACTGAACAAGGCTGCACAACTGATGAGAGAATATTTGGGTTGGAGAGATGGAGCAGTATTGGAGGGAAGGGAGAGATCACGAATTGCAGAGCCAGCATCTTTCCAACCAATAAGACACCTTCCCAGATGAAACTGCTGATGCATCCAGGAAAGGCACGAGCTGAACACAGGAGAAGGACACTTAGAAGGGGAAACGAGGCACAAAGTCAGACAAGAACATTCAGAAAAAATAAAAAAAAGAATTTTCTGTTGCTAAATATGGGTGCAGGGAGTCTGGATAACAAGCAGGAACAAATGAAATCCTGGCCAGCATTAACAAAAAAATGAGCATGTGACTGGACTTGAAAATCACTAGTCCCATGGTGTTCAGATATGAAAAGAAGAGATGGCTGCAGCATATCCCTAAAGAAAAAGAAGGTGGGAAGGCTCACCTCTCTGACAGTTATCCACACTGCAGGAAAACTGAATTTCCAGGGCAGAAACTTGGTGTGTTTTAACGGGTGAAGCCAGGAGGAGGCTCTGGGAAGCACTAAGACAGGTAGCTGAGTCCATACCAGAAAAAAAGCCCACGTGGGGTAATGCAGGAGACAGGAGGGATACAGACGCTCTCATGCAGCAGGTAATTAAAGGAGATTCGTTTCCCAAAATCACAGGTGACAATTTGTAACACCAAGTAACTGATTTGGGCCTCGTTACCAGCACTAAAGCTGCAGAAATCACTGGACTGGAAGCCTTGACAGTGCAGAAAAAGACAGACTCTATTTAAATATAGCTAAGTTTAGTAATTCAATCAAGATTGCAAAATGTCTTGATTTCAATAATTGATTTTAACCTGCATGACATTCGTACTTTTTATTTACCATCTTAACAAAATATCAACATAATCACAGGCTCATAGAACCATTTGGGTTGGAAAAGACCTTTAAGTTATGTAGTCCAGCTCTAATGAAAATTGGCATCATGTGATTTTCTACAAATGCAACATAGCAGAGGAAAAATTAAGGAATTTGCATATAGATGATCCACTCACCAAGTTTCAAAGTGCTTTTGGGATCAAAAAGGAAACAGCTCCAGAGTGGAATTTGCAAAAGCAAATCAGAGATTGAACTCCCCTCACAATCAGTGGGAAGACACCAGAAAGATTATTTAAAAATTTCTATAAAAGCAATTACAGCCAAAATGAAACAACATGGATGAGTCAAGACCAAACTGTGTCAAGCCAAAATAACCTGATGAAACCCAATAAAGACAAGTGTAAGAGCAGAGTACATTGTGCAGGTGGAGAATTCCCAGCTGGGCGGATGGACAGGAGAAAACAACCCCGAGGGGATATTGGATCACAAGTAAAATGTCAACAATACAATGGAATTGCTTAAAAAACAAAAACAAAAAATGCCACAAACCCAAACCACCACAAACAAACAAACAAATCCCAAATAAACAATAACAACAAAAAAAAGGCACTTCAGATTGTTTTAAGAGTGCCATGTGGAAACCAGCATTATTTGGTTTTATACAATGCTGACAAGGCCACGCAGTGCCAAGTCCGAGGAGAGAGAGAGAAGTAAACACACCAGAGTACAGGGGAAAGCTGAGGAAATAATACAGAGATTTGGATACAAAATGATCCATGAGAACACATTAAAGGACCTTGCCAGCCTGGAGGAAAACAAACTGGAGGAGGATGTAACATGCTGCCATCAGTGGCAGCAGAAACAGGGGGACGGATGGGTTACTCTGCACAGCAAAGCAAAGAATCTTCATTTCTCAGAGGTCACAAAACCCCAGGATGGCTTGGACTGGAAAGGACCTTAAAGATCATCCAGTACCACCCCTGCCATGGGCAGGGACACCTCCCACTGTCCCAGGTTGCTCCAAGCCCCAGTGTCCGACCTGGCCTGGGACAATTCCAGGGATCCAGGGGCAGCCACAGCTTCTCTGGGCACCCTGTGCCAGGGCCTGCCCACCCTCAGAGCCAAAAATTGCTTTCCAAAAGATCTAAGATATTGGAAAAGCTTTTAACCAAATTGGTCAAGTGCTCACTGCCAGCTTCCTGAGCAGGCTGGCACCTCCACAACTGGAAGATTTTAAGGAAAAATTAGAAATACCTTTGTTAAGGATGCTCTAAGGGACACTTTAGCTTGCCTCGAGGAGGTGAATGGACTGGAAAGCCCCCCAAGGTCTCTACCAGCTCTGCATTCCAGTATGGAATATTTATTCCAGGATATTTAACCAGGGAGTCCTCCAAGAGTCCTCCACTATTTCAGAGACCCCCAAGGGCTCATTTGCAATATTTTTCAGAATGCAGGAGAAAATTTGGAAGACAATTATTTCTAACACAACTACGTCAGAGAGAGCAAAATGACTCAAGTAAACACCAGTCAGTTTGTCAGACACGGGCTCTGGGAAAAATAAGGAAAAACTGAATCAGACTCGATCTGGACTTAGAAAGGAGCAAAATTAATGACAGTCAAGTCAACCTTATGGAAAACAGACCTTGTCCAGCAAAGGTGACTTCATCCTCTGAGGAATCCATGGTGATAGAGGTAAGTGCTGCAATGTAACAGGCAATCTTTTGAGGATGACATCCCAATTAAAAAATTACCACTTTATGTGTCAACAAAGCAGCTGAGCAGATTCAGAGCTGGCCGAGGGACGGATGACTAAAAGCAGCCACCCGTGGAAAATGCCCAGCAAAGTGAGCTGCAGTGGGGTTCTGCTGGGCTTCATCCAGAGCCCAGAACCATTCCAGAGGCCTACTGTAGGCCTGGAATCTAGGGAACAAAATGGGAAAGCCAGAGCCCCTCAAAGGGAACCTGCCCAACACTCCCCAGGCAATGCTGGGAGTTTAACTGGACCATAATCAAACACCACGTGGCTGTGGAATTAAGAGTTCCCTCCAAAGGGAAAAGTTACTGCGTATCAAGGGACATTTAGACAAGAATTGGCTCTTGGAAGCAACAGTTAGAAACTAATTGAAATTACAGCTTGGACACTTCCAGGAACAAGGCAGCCACCACCTCCCTGGGCAATCAGCTGTGCCAGTGTTTTACCACCCATATTGTAAACACTTGATCCTTCCCTCCATGCCCAGTTCTGCCACGCCTGGTGGAGATGTCCCACACTTCGTGGAGGCACCCAGGAACCCACCCTATCCCTGGCATCTGCTCCAGCAGCAGCAGCAGCAGAGCTTCCCTGGAAAGCAAACCCACGTGGGCAAGATGCTCCTGGGCTGCTCCGCCGTGTTTGCTCTTCCAAGGGCTCAAATATAAAGGCAGTCAAAAAATTCTTACACAAAGAAATATTTTCTTGAGCTCCCAAATCCATATTAAAAGACTCAGCTATCCAAGAAAGTTCAACAGCTGGGATTTGGATGCTACGGTAAAGAAAAAGAACCCAGTTCTCCAATTTATGGCACTGCATTTTTTTAAGGCTTGAAAACTTCTGTTAAGAATCTAAGTCAAGTCAAGAGCAAACTGGAAACTATGTGGAAAGCCATCATTTTGTAAAAGCCACCAAAAGTCTCATTAAGTGACACCATACACAGAAAACTGAAGAAAATGATTTGTAGAATAAACTACTACAGAATCAAATGTTTACACAGGGACCAATTCCAAACTAATTGCATTTTAAATGCTCGCAAGCTTCATGCAAAATACTTTTCAGCAGGGAAAAGCCCTCAGAACCTGTCTGCCCATACAGACATGATGATTATCCCGGGAAAAATGTCATCAGGAACTGTAATGAATCATCCTCCTTTGTCCATCAAATTGGCAGAATGTAGAATCATGGAATTGTTAACAGTGGAAGAGACCTCAAGGATCCTGAAGTCCCCCAGCACTGCCAAGGCCACCACTAACCCGTGTCCCCAAGTGCCACATCCACGTGGCTTTTCAATCTGCCCCTGGATGGGGACTCCAGCCCTGCCCTGGGCAGCCCATGGGACTGTGGGGACTCTCAGGACCTTGTTTAAAATAACCACAAAAATCCCCTTGTCCATTAAAAAGCGAGTTATTGTTGCCTATAAACCGAAGTATAAAGGACTGAATGGAAAATGGGGAAAAAGAAGACCACACTCAAAACTTCTCGCCGGTCTTCAGGATGTATTTCCAATGAGTAATGAATGAATGATAAAACCCACTCGTTATCAAATTTAGGGAGCTGGTATCTAAAAGCAGAGAAAGCAGAAGCCCAAGCACTGGGCTTTAACTTCTGGCAGATAAAGAGCCTGATGCCATAAAAGAGGCAAATCTTCTTTACTAAGTTCTACAGCAAATTAGAAGGAAAAACCCTGCGGACCCCGAGGTGTTATGGTCTATTTTAACTTTTGCTGCAGTCTGCAATCTTTATCCATTTTATCAAAGAATTAGACATGCCTAGCAGGCATGATGGCATCTATTCTTTTTTTTTTTTTTTTTNTTTTTTTTTTTTTTGCCAGTTTAGTACTTTTGCTCTCATAAAATACTCTAAGCTTGTCTCCAATAATCCTCCCAAATCTCTAACCCTTGCTGAGACAAGGAAGGCAAAAACGATCAGCCTACAAATACACTTCAGCTTTAATCTTCCTATTGAGAAAGTTATCGTAGCAAGGCCACGATAAACCCCAGTTTTCTGCTCTGACTTTTCATTTTTCCACTCTCCAGCTTTCCACATGACTGTTTCAGCCAAGGAGAGGAAGGAGAGACAGGGTAAAGCACAAGCAAATACAAACCAGAGGAGGAGAATGTGGGTTTTTTTCAGCTTTTATAAATCCTATGACGATAATCTCCTAAATGGTTTGCTGGGGAGCGTCAGCAGGCCTGCATTTTTTCCTCCCAGAAAGCATAGTCACTTGAAATTCCTGTGCAGTGCTCAGGGTTTTCAGCACATCCATAGTAAACAAAACCCAGAGGAGCTTTGGAAAAATTATCCAAGTCCCACTCACACTCTAAAAAATCCGTGTGTCTCCGTCGTCCTCAACGGAAGCTCATTCCCTATGTGGTTCTTAAAAACAAAGAGCTTCCACAAATTTCAGATCTGCAAATGCTGGATACACCTTAAAAGCTGGATCTTCCCTGCCTGGGATCTTAATTACAGGTCTGGAATTCCTGCTTCAGCTGCCCATGGCACACCTGCCCCTCAGCAAAAGAAAATCCTGGAAATTCCCAACTGTTGCTTGCCAGTCAAGCCAACAAATAAATAAACATAACATCCCACCTCAAGATTATCCACCCAACAAAGCACTGATAAATCAGAGCATAACACAAAATATGTATCATAGACATGATTTTACATTGATTTCACTCTCTCTGCCCAGGTGAGCAGGTTGGAAGTGCAATCACATTTCCCTTATTTTCTCCAAAAATCAGGTTTAAACTAATTTTACTGGGAAAAAAATTCCTCCCTTGTGAGGGTGGGGAGTGCCCAGAGAAGCTGTGGCTGCCCCTGGGTCCCTGGCAGTGCCCAAGGCCAGGCTGGACAGGGCTTGGAGCAGCCTGAGAGAGTGGAAGGTGTCCCTGCCCATGACACTGGGTGGGCTCTAAGGTCCCTTCCAACCCAAATCCTTCTGAGATTCTACGAATTTGCATAAATAAACACAGCCCCGCCACTGACATTCTTCCCTCGTGTTTAGGGATATCAGTGTTTTTGACACAAAAACAGGAACAAAGTGATTCAGCTGAGTGGAAGGAACACGAAGGTGACACAATTTAAACAGCTCTGGGGAACTGTGCCTGTCCAACTGGTGTTTGAGTCACATGGAAGTAATTCCTGAACATTTATCCCCAGTTTCAAACAGTGACAGATTAAGCATCAGTATTTTTTAATTCAGAGACCATCAACAGGTAAAAAAATTCCAGACCAGTGGATTTTATTTCTTGTCAGTGAAACACAAATCTTCATCATTGAAGGATGCACGGCACGAGAACCCAGCAGCATCCAAAGGCACCGAGGGATTGGCATTTGGAATCAGCAAAAAGAAAAAACACCACAGGGTACGACAGGAGCCCTCTCCTCACTCAGCCACTTCCCATCCAATATCCCTATGGACCGAACATGAGAAACTATGGATTTTAAGCAGCAGAACTGATGAGGAGGATCCCGGCACAGGCAGGCCAGCCAGGAGGTGACTGGGGACAGAAATGGGGAGGAATGTCCCTGCACAGGGAGAGACCTCAGGAATTGCAGAGGAAACAGAAAGTACACGGAGCACTCGGGCTGCGGAAAGGGAAACCGGGGGCCTCTGCAGATACCATCGGGCCCCAGAGGCAGGGCTGGGAGACAAATGAAGATCGTAATCCGCACTGAAGGGAAGAGAGAGCTCGCAGAGGAAGGTAGAAAAGTTGCGTTTCCCCTCCTGACAGCCCTGACAACTGCTTTCCAGAGAGCTGGGAGTCTGCTCAGAGCTCCTGGCTGGGAGCACGCAGGGTTCTGAGGAGGAAGGTCTGAACCGCAAACAGCAGCGAGCACCTGGATCCAGGGCCATGGAACCGTGTCCGTGCCACAGCCCCCGCAGCAGGTGGATGTCCCACTTCCCTGGCAGGGACAGAGGTGCCAATCCCACACCCCAGGAGAACTTGCCCAAAGCAGGCACGGCCCTGGACCGCACACGCACCTCCCGCGCGTAATTCAATTTAGCCCCAACCCAATTATCATTTTAATTACGCTGCCACTGCAGGTACGGAAGGCCTTCCACAGAGCTGCTGCCCCGCAGCGTCCTCGCTCTCCTAAGAAATGTTCTCAGGAGCAGCACGGCCTCTCTCCCCTGCTCTTCCCCGTTACCCCTGTGGGGAGCTGCAAACCGTGGGGACCAGGGGAACTCCACTGCAGGTTTTAGAACTCCCCGGGCAGCTCACCTGCTGCAATGCAGGCTCACCGTGCAGCCTGACACAGATGAGGATCGACCAACAGCAGAAAGCAGCCCCACAAATCTTCTCCCTAAATCACTGTATCCCAGTCATTCCACATAAATATTTCTGCACTTTAGGTTTCTCACTCCAAGGAACATTTTCTGAGCAAATTCCAAACACGTCCATGGGCACGCATTTTGCTTCCAGTCCCTTTGTTCCAGAGGATTGTGGATATGCATCTACCTGTCCAAAAAAGTGAGTCTTTGCTGACAGACAGGAATTTTAACCAGCTGAAAAATATACCCCAAACCTCCCAGATCTGGACAATAGTATCTGTAACACTTATCCAACATTTCCTGAAATAAAGAACGTGATTTGGGAGAGAAAGAGTCCTTCTAAAAAACGTCAACATTTGCCTTGGTAAATAAAAAGTTGGGATGCACAACTGGGTAAGTCGATATTTGCAACTTACTAAACAAAAGTTAATCAGATTTAATCAAAATTTAAAGCAAAATACACAATGCTGGCTGAGATCAGTCCTTTTAATAACTATATTAAAATGTATAACAAGAATAAATACATAGATCATAGCTGTTGTTTGGGGTTTTTCTTTAAAAGACTCAACCATAAAGGTCAAGAGAATCCACAAAACAGTTAAAATTCAGAATCAGAAAGAACTGAAAAAAAAAGAAAATAAGCATTTGGCCTCTTCATACTAATTTCCTTTTTCTTTACATTGCTCAACATCGCTCCTCAATTTGAGTTCTAATCAACAACCACTTCACAGCTCACATTTTATGAAATAATGCAGTTGATGCAATCAAGTCCAGCAAAATGTTTCCCTAAAGATGTTTCCATCATTCACATTCCTTTCAAAAAACCCACACACACACATACACAAAAAAAAAAGGCTCTGACTTCCTCCATCCCTATTTAACAGCAAAAATAAACACACCACTGCATCTTAAATCATATTTTGATTAAAACAGAAATAGAATCTTTCTGGGGTTTCTTTCTGCTTAGTACAACATGTCTTTGTCCAGGAGAGGGGGAAAAAAATACCCTCAACCTGCTCATTTTTCTACACTTGACAATAATGAGCACCAAATAAATAAAATTCAGCCTATGGAAATACAAACCATAACCCAAAAGCTCATCACGATGTGCAGTGGGAGGGAAAGAAATGCCCCCCAGAACCCAACCCGGTACAAAACCCTCTTTCTGCTAATGAATATTTATTTCATTTCCATACTTCCAGGCTCCTCTGCTTTCTATAAAGGACTGAAACCAAGCTGCTTTTTGGCATTATTCACCCACAATATAACCATGGACTTCACTGCCTTGAGCACCACAATGCCAACAACAGAGCATGCGAGCAATCATTGCTGAAAGGAAATTTAAAAAAAAATAAAAAAAAAATAAAAAAAGGAGGAAACGATCCACATTTTCCTAAAAACGAGCGGAATACGCATTTCATCCAGGCAGAAAACCTCAACACCGCCTTGCATTTCCCAGCCTGGATGTCCCCGCTTTCATTCCTGTGGATGCTGCGCGCCGACATCCCCCCGGCTCGGCAAAGCCTTTAACCATTTTATAACCATTGAAAAGAGCATTTTAAAGCCCCGAGGAGGGCTGCGGGACAGGGGGCTCGGCCCGGCCCCGCTCCCGCCGGCCACACGTGCCCCAAGGGGCATTTTTTGGGGGGGGGTTCGCCCATTCCCCCGGGGGGTACCCCCAGCCCGGGCATCCCGTCCCCTCTTTGCCATGGATGGCGGTGAGCCTGGGATGGGGGAGCGGCCCCTGGAGGGGACAGCAGGCTCCGGGCGGGGACGGGGGGACA
>VZTR01017737.1:29424-46549 GCA_013400775.1 Chaetops frenatus | reverse complement strand
CCCCGTCCACTGCGGCCACCAGTACGGAGGTGGGTGCCCCGCTGGCCCCGGGGGGTGCCCGAGGCCGCCCCCCAGCCCCTCTGATGGCCCCTTTTGCCCCCGCAGCTCCCGGGGTGACCCACGTCGTCGTGCGCGAGGATCCCTACCGCGTCTCCGGGGACCAGATGGCCCTGGGGCTGCTGGCGGGGGCCGCCACCGGCGCCGCCCTGGGCTCCTTCATGTGGATGCCGTGCTGGTTCTAGCAGCCCCCCCAGGCTGGGCCTCGNCAAACCCACTCCAGAACCCCACAGCATCCGATTCCCATCGGTGAAGGGTCCAGGGAGCTGCTGGGGGCTCTTGGCAGAGCTTCCCCACCCCAAATCCCCACAGGGAGCCGGCTGCAGAAATTCCGGGTCTGGGAGCAAGGGGGACCCAGTCTGGGGGGAAGTGGCTGGATCTTTTTTGGCTGGGTGAACCCCACAGTGCAGAGGCTTTTTAAGGGCTTTTTGTGGGAGAGGCTCCAGCACTGGAGCAGCAGCTGACATGGAGGCAACCACAGGGATGCTCAAGAGGTGGGTGAAAGATTAAGGAGGATGAAAACCTGTGCAGGATTTCCACCCCTTTCCAACTTTCACTGGTCCCCCAGGCCTGGCCAAGGTGGAGCAATGGTGCAAAAACACCAGGAACTCGAGTTAAACCGTTGGGAACGAGGCTGAGAAGAGCCCAAGGAATATCCCAACCTCTCCAGCCAAGTGGGAGGGGCACACAGCATCCTCAGTTTCACTCTGATTTTTGGGAGGGGGAGAAGGGCAGCTCTCCATGGGACCCTTTCTGGCAGCCAAGCTGGGATCTT
Source organism: Chaetops frenatus (assembly GCA_013400775.1). Lineage (NCBI taxonomy): Eukaryota > Metazoa > Chordata > Aves > Passeriformes > Picathartidae > Chaetops > Chaetops frenatus. Next base: position 45,717 of record VZTR01017737.1, on the reverse strand, counting down.
CACAGCAGGGATTTGGGATTGAGGGGGGACACACGGTCAGGCCAGGGTTTTAGTGGGCTGGCACCAGGAAGATGATGCTGGAAGGGGTGAGGAGCAGCTGCTGAGTGTCACCCCTAGAGCCAGGATGGTATCCAGGAACCATGACTGACACTGAATTTAGGAATTACAAACCCCGCCAGTGACACCAGCACCCCAGCCTGCTCTTGCCTTTAGAGCCCCGGGTCAGTTCACCCCTGTGCCCCATCCAGGGACTGGGATGTCCCAACACACCATCCCCATCCTCTCCTGCATTCCCTGCCTCCCTCCTGCTGCGCACCCGCTCCCAGAAAGAGAAAAAAAAAATACAAAAAAACCTCTTTGGAGTCTAATAAAGGCAGCGAAAAACCAGCCCTGGCCTGCGGGTGAGTGAGGATGAGGAGGCCATGCTCAGCCTCGGCCACCTCTGGGGGAGTGGCTCCCAGCTTCTAAGGCAGGGATTCAGCCCCTCCACCCCTCAGTTAATCCCAGAGAAGGATCCAGCCCCACACACCCCACTGCATCCTCATCCCTTGTGCCTGTGACCCCGCGCAGGCCCCACAGTGCTCACTCAGTGGCACCGCTGCTCCTGGGCCTCTGATCCAGCACCCAGGGCTACTCCTGCTGCAGGGGTGGGCCTGGGAATGAAACATCTGTGACAGGGGGCTGCTGTCCCCATTTCCAGCCTGTGACACGTCCCAGCCAGGTGCGCTGGCATCCCAAAATCCCCGTGTGCCGGGCTGATCCCCCAGCGTGGGCAGCAGGGGAGGGGGGATTCTGCCCCACTCAGGTGAGACCCCACCTGCAGAGCTGCCCCAGCCCTGGGGCCAACAGCACAAGGATGTGGAGCTGCTGGAGAGAATTTTTCTCCAATATCGAATTTACCAATCCAATATCCAATTTACGATTCGCCAGCCAAGGTGCATAATCCCAGGTGAGACACACTGGGAGATGGAGGCACCTGGGAAACTTGTCACTGATAGCAACACGACCTAGAAACTGTCCCTCCTTCCCGTGCCACGTCCAGCTGCTGACCTGAGAAAGCTCCTTTTCCCCATGCTCCTCGTCCCTGTGGTGCCTGAACGTTCCAAAGCTTTTCATCCTTCCCTCGTGTAGTGCTGGTCTCCCAGAGATCCAGGGGCACGGAGCAATCCAGCAGCAATTCCCGGGGTCTTCACGCTGCCAGTGGGAACAGCTGGAGGCAGGCAGGCCCTGCACTAGGGAGCTAGATGAAGGAGCAATTAAATACGATATAAATCCTTTTGGAAGCACAAACAACAGAACCACGGCCCACAAAAGTACCCGGCTTGGTCTGCTCCGCTCAGGAGGGGCTTCCCTGGAGCTTGGTGCCGACGGAGGGCAGGGCCAGAGGGACACAAGGAGTGCTGAGGGACGGAGATCAGGGCTGACCTGCTCCATTCCCAACTCGCAGCGCTCCTCTCTCCCAGCAGGGAGAGCTGCTGGAGCTCCAAACGCGGAGCAAAGCTCAGAACAACTCCAAAGCCCCTCGGAAAAACGGGATCCGCAGTCAGGAGCAGGCACAAAGCGTTAAGGCCCGTCGTGCCCACAAACAGCCTGGAAAATGAATCCCACAATGTCCCGTGGCACTGGCATCAGCTGGGGGACACCTGCCCCTCACTGTGATCCAAACCCGCCCCCCTGGAAATCAAGCAGCTCGGGAAATGTCAGGATCAAACTTCCAGTTTCCATCTATTCCCCCTTCCCGAGCTGGGATAAATGCAGGAAAGGTCAGTGCCAAACCACCAGTGCTGGGAGCGTGGATAAATCCCATTTTCTCCCTTCCCTGCCCCGTATCCGAGGGCACGCAGCGCCACGGACGGACCCACTGGCTGTGGCAGAGCCACTTCAGTGCTTTAATTAGCAATAACTTTAATCAAGCCTCTAATAACATCCTCGTTCCAGACGAGCTCTCCGGGTGGCCGGCAGCGAGCACTCAAAATGGCTCTAATTTATACCCAAACCGTCGGAAACAGGTGGCAAAGCCTGGAAAATTCGATTCGGAAACAGCAGCCCTCCCTGCCAGCCCAGCAGGGCAGAGCTGTGGGGCAGCAGGAGCATCATCCCCCAGCTGCCTCCAGCCTTTCCCTACCCCTTTTCCTCCCGGGAAGGGCAGAGCTGCAATTCCACAGGCGCTTAATTCCCGACACGCCCGAGCCCGGCCATTCCCCGCATCGCTCTGGGCACTCAGCTCCATTCTGCTCCCTCAACAGGATCCTAAATATGTTGTAAAAAGCCGAGCCTGACTTTACCGTGCGCCCGGACCACGGTGGGGAAGGGAAAAACGGTTAAAGAGGGGCCAAAATAAAATCGATATTTTTGCCAATGGATGAAAAATCCATTAAACTGATGAAGAAACAATTACACTGGTGAAGCCCCGAGCCCAGCAAGGCTGGACAGCCCGGCTCAGGCAGCGGGAGAGCAGCAGGGGAGGAGGCAGCGCAGATGGGAGGGAGAGGCTGCTCCGAGGTGCGGGTGCTTGCAGCTGCCTCGCTGGCTGCGGGAGCGCTGGCAGCCCGTGCCGCAGCCTGCCCACCCCATTTATCTTCCCTCGGAGCTGGGACATGCCCAGCATGGAAAAAGGTGCTGCTGCAGCAGGTAGGGAGAGCCCTTGCACCGTGGTTTGCCCAGGATTCGGGAGCTGGAAGCAGAACTGCAGCGAGGGGACGGCTCGGCTGCTGCAGCGGCTCTGCAGATGCTGCCAGGAGGATGCTGTGGCTCCTCCAGCCTGGAAAAATCAGGGCTGATTCCACCAGCGAGCAAAGAAGCCATCAGCACCCTCCAGCCCGAGCCAGATACTCCTTCTGGGATTTTGGAGCTGGGCTGGGAGAGGGAGCTCGACCCACTGCAGCCAGGAGCATCCTCCGGAGCTGGTGGGTACCCCCCGCCCATTCCCTGCTCCACGGCAGCCCCGGCTCTGCAGTTTAATCCCTTCAGCAGCGGGAAGCTGAGGATTGGGATACCAGTGGGAGGTGACAGTCCCAAGGTTACCCAGGGCAGCATCCAGGAGGAATCGAGGAGGGGAATGTGGTGTTTCCAGAGGCTCTCAGCCAGGGCAGGACCTGGAGGTGCCAGGTACAAGGAATGGAAGCTCCCTCCAGTGACAAAAACCTTCTCCAGGGACTCGTCCCCACCACATGACTGTTCCCACATCCCTAATTCCAGCACATCTCCACTGCTACGGTCCAGTTTCACACCCAATTTATTCATGGTCCTTTTAAGAGTGAAGAGCTCGACCAAGAGACCGAGGTTTGGGCACACACGAAATCCAGGTAATTCCCCTTCTCTACTGGCCAGGCTGGATGGGGCTTGGAGCAACCTGGGCGTCCCTGCCCTTGGCAGGGGGTGGCACTGGGTGGCCTTTAAGGTCCCTTCCAACCCCAACCATGCTGTGATCCCACGAGTCCCTCCTTCAGGAAAGCAAAGGGTAACTCACCAAAGAGCATCTGTTACTCACCTCCCCTCCCCGCAGACCTGGCTGCCATCTCCAGCTGGAAGGAGGCTCAAGGAGGATCCTCCTCAGGGAAGGTGGGCTCGGTGCACCCGTGTCCCAGGGAAGCCGAGGCCGCACAAGGTGCCTGAATCCCCTTTGGGAAGGGAGCAGAGGAAGCAGCTGGATGCAAGGAGCGGGAAAGGAGCAGAAAGGCAGAGCTGCAGCCGGCACTGGCCGGGCTCCGTCCCCGGCATCGCTCCTCGGGCGCTGGAAACAACGGCAGAGACCACAGCAACAGCAAACACACCCCTCCAGCACCTTCCCTCTGAAACAGAACCCCCCCCCAAAACTCTTCCTGCCCTCACAGAGCCCCCCGTGAGGAGCTGCACCTCCCGCCTGCACTGCACGAGCTGAGAGAAGAGACCCAGAGCTTTCCAATGAGACAGGTATTTATTTAGTTCAAGCGCTAAGGATTTGTTTCTCTTGTCGTTGGTTCATATTATCAAACAGAGCTGAGGTACCAGTGACATTCCAACACGAAGAAAAGGAACCTTTTTTCCCCCCCCCTTTACACAATTTCTTCAACTACTTTTATCAAGACAAAACGTGAGGCATGGAATAGCTGCATGATGGACTGTACAACGAGCAAGCCAGAGCAGGGAGGAGAAAAGAAACAGAGCCGAGACCTTCACTCAAAAAAATTGCACAAAAATCAGCATTAAAAACATCTGTTCCCATGCTTCCACTGGCCACGTGCATGGAGCAAAAGAAAATTAAAATCTAAAACCTGACAGAAGGATGGTGGAAAAAAAAAAAAAAAAAAAGGAAACAGAAAAAATTAATGTAAAGACCACGTTGCTCCAGTGCTCACCTTGGAAGCAAGTGTTTTCTCTGGAAAACTGGGATGAGGACAGGACTGAGCCCTGTGGTCACGTTAAGCACAGACTATGAGCAAGGACATGCACTGAACGTACCTGGCTGTGCTGAGCAGCCCCAGGGGCCTCGTCCGTGCTCCTGCAGCCCCCCGGCTGTGCTGAACACGGAGCTGTGGGAATGCTGCTCTCCAGACCTTTGTTTCCAGGGAGCTCTGGACAAACCTGGTCTCAGGCCTATGCAGGAAAAGCAGCCAGGCTGCTGGTCCACCACAGCCCACACTCCTTAAATCCAGTGCTTAAAGCCTGGGACCGTGGGAAGCAGAGGGGGCTGGTGCTATCAGAAGCAAGGGAAAAAAAGGATGTGCTTGTGGGGAACAGCCAAATGAGGACCAACAGAAGCTGCACCGAGAGCCAAAGGAGAAGAAAGCAAACCAAAGCAAAGGAAGAAGCAGCAGGATGAAGCATTTCGGCACGGTTAAGAACAGTACAACAAAGGAAAAGCAGCCAGGTTTCCTTCCCCCAGAGAGTTTCTTTTAAATAAAGAATGATCCTTTGTCACATATCATTGATGTTTATTTCAAGACATGCCACGTCAAAAAAACTCGCCTTTAATATTGCATTAGAAAAGCACTTTTACATCTCATTCTGCCTTTAAGTTATTGTTGTGCAGAGTTGCTAGAAACCCAGGGCAGGGCACGAGCCTGGCATTCGCCTCAGGAAAGAATTCCAACTCTTTTAAGCCTGCTTCCTGGGGAAAGTGGTGGTGAGGACGATTCCCTTCCTCTCCCCCCAGGTGGTTATTTTAGATGGTGGAGAGAGGGGCAAGAAGAGAACCAAGGAGGAGCCTGAACATTCCCTCGCAATTGTCCCGTTTAATTCGCAATCGCGACCCAGACTCGAGAATTCCTTCCTGCACTGTAACTCGGCCAGAGTCGCCCAGCAAACAATGTATTTACAATTTGTGTTTATTAACTTACACAGCAACTTCACAATGACTAGTAAAGATTAAAAGGGTGCACTTCTAGTGTGTTCCATTCCGTGTTTCTCGGGTAGCTACATCTCGCAACATCAGCAAAGCTCTACACAGATTCCTCAGCCAAAGGAAAACAACAAAATCAGCACTGAAAGGAGTAAAAAAAAAAAAAAAAAAACAAAAAACTGAAGCTGAGAAATAAATATCAAAGAAAAAAGGGTTAATTGTGAGCCTAATTCCATAGAAAACTAAATTACTAATTATTTAACCAAACTATACAGCTCTAGAGAACCAAACTAAACCAACTTGGAAGACTGAACATTAAAAAAAAAAAAAAAAAAAAAAGAAAAAAAAAAAAGCTAAAAAATAAAGGCATAAATCTGCATAATCAGAAGTTGGTTTCCATCCTACTCAAGTCCCTCCCTTTCCATCTAAGATGTCTCAACTAGGATTCTGTAGGATCAAAGTAAACACCCCTTCCCCACTGACCTATGCCCCCGCTCTGGAAGAGCGAGTGCCATTCCCCTCTGCTGGGGCAGCCAGCTGCTCTTCCCTCTTTCTCCCAAATTTCCAAGGTTTCAATCGGCTTTGGCAGGTTTTAGTGCCAGTCCTGATTTCATTATTTCCCCTAAAAAAACAAAGAAGCAAAATGCTTTCTCCTCCAAACAGCTCAACCGTTACGTCCCCATCTCTTGGGCAGTAATAATTCACTTCATTGGTGTTCTACTTAAAAAAAAAAAAAAAAAAAAAAAAAAAAAAAGCTCTGAGAACTCATTTCTCATTTTGCACTCAAAACATTATTTCCCTGTTTCCTGCAAGTGTTTTGCTAATGCACATCCACCCTTTCCTTCCCCCCCAAATCCTCCAGAAGCCACTCATCCCAAAGAGCCTGTCCATACTCCCCAGTAATGCTTCCTTGGAAATGTGTCCCTGCTGCCTGGGCAAGAATTCCCAGCTCCAGCAGCCGGGGGTGTCAAACCCCTGCTAAGGCCAGGCTGGGTCTGGACACACAGGCAGACTCGCTCTGCTCAACGCAATTAAGAGCCTGGGGTTAACTTGTGTTTAATTATCAAGGATAAGCGTTCAAGCCTTGGCATCTGCCGCCTCCCCCCGTGATTCCGCCTGCTGTCTACGCCATTCCCAGTTTCCGAGAGAAATCCAGTGGGTCAGATTTGCAAGCCTTCTTCTGCACATACATCTCATCTAGGTCCAATTCCAAACTTACTCAGTTGCCATCATTTCAAAGTGCAATATCATAACATATTAAAAAAGGAACAAATATTAAGAAATTGTACCTATTTTTTTTGTTTTGTTTGGATTTTTTTTTTTTTTTGCTTTCGTTTTTTTTTTTTTTTAAAGTTATACCTAGAATACGCTGGAATTTTTTGGTTTTTTTTTTTTTTTTTTTTAAAATTTATCCCAAAAATACCTGGAAATTTTTGGGTTTTTTTTTTTTTTCTTATAAATAATGAAGACACTGACATTTTGTTGGTGTGGGTGTGTGTGTGTGGGGGGGGTGTGCTTGTGAAGCTAAAGATCATCTCCACGAGACAGCCAGCGATGATGAACTGCGATACGTTATTACGGAAAGGGGAAGGTTCAAGCCAATATTCACACTGCAGTCAATGAAGAGGACAGGGAGGGAAAGCAGTGATGTTCTGGAGAAAGGTGGAAGCCACAAGGTATTAGCAGGAACAGCCTCCTTCACTGACAGGCTGCTCTTGAGGCTTTTCCAGTTTTATGTCAATCACTGGAAGGAGGAAGTTAAGGCAAACAGATCTCCAAGAGCAGGATTTTGAATGGCATTTTCAGTGCTTCCCACTGAAATACTCAGGAAGACCAGCTCCAAACTGCAGGTTTCTCACCTGCCCCTCTTCCCCTGGCACATTAAATTTGCAGCAGAAAGGATGTAGGACCCCATTGTTCATCTCTAACCAGTCTGCTGTTCCCAGTGACGCCACTGATCTCCTGCTCTGGGGATTAAAGATGCATGGGTACACTGAAGGGTCTAATCACTGTTTCTGCAGAACCACAGAACCATTTGGGTTGGAAGCGCCCTTTGAAATCTTCAAGCCCACCTGCTCCCCCAGCACTGCCAAGGCCACCAGCATCTCATGTCCCCAGGTGCCACATCCACAGGGCTTTGAATCCCCCTGGGAATGGGGGCTCCACCACTTCCCAGGCACCACTGCACAGTGCTCACCCCCAGAGCTCGGGCCGTGCCACCCCGACCTCCCCATCCATCCTTGCTCATTTAAACCTCTCTGCTCCCACCAGCAGCCAACAAAGCCCTGCCACCAGCCTGAATTTCCCCTGCCAGTGGCAGCTGATGTCCCACAAGGTCACTGCAGACAGAGCTGGCTGCTCAGAACCTGCCTGTGATAAGCGACTCCCTCTGCAGCGCTCGAATTCCCAGCGGATGCCCTACAGCTACAGCCTCACAGAGCCCTTCCCAGGAGGAGCTTTGAATGCTAATCCCCAGCTCGGAGCTGTTCTCCACAAGTCTCCAGCGTTCCCCTTATCAGAGAACACAGAGGCAAAGAGATCACACAGCTGGTACTTCCAACTTATTTCTTCAGGGGGTTGAGGATGCTCTTTAAAGAGGTTTGGAGAAAATAAACACGGAAAGGGAAACAAAACGCCAGCAATTCATCTCCCATGTTTGGTCCATTTGGCTGATCCAAAGCTTGAAGTGTGTTAAAGTTGGAGATGTTTGACATAAGCCTTCCCAGCTTCATCTCAGAGCATGAGTGGGTCAAGATCCTCGAACCCTCCATGTTTTACAAAAGTGCCCCCGTTAATCCTGATGCAGCTGCCTGGGAGACAATCCTATTCCATCCCTGCTATCTGCAGGCTGCAGGAAGCCCAATTCCCAGTGCCCTTACTGCATTCCCATTTAGAAACTGGTGATCAAACTGCCTGACACAGCCCCTGCCTGTGCACTCTACCCCCCCATTAATAAAGACTGTTGCTCATTAACCTTTCAGGGACCTGAATAACGAAATATTTCTGGTCACTCCAGTCCCTATCACACAAAGCTTGTGCCTCAGCAGCTGCAATCCCCAGCTTCCCAAATCCTTTTTTCCCCTATGCACCAGAATGCTCTGATGGAATTTAAGTGCCAGGCTTGTCCCACTCCCACAGCTCCTGGGACTTCCTTCCTCCAAGGCACAATTTCTCCTTTATTTACCAGCTCCATGATCCCTGCAAAAATAAAACCAACAACCTCGGAAAAGCTGCTATTCCAAACACACCCACCAGGCCAGGTCAGTGATTCCAGTGTAGCCATACTGCTTTTCAAGCTTTTTCCATCCCTCATGTCACCTGCTTTCCCTTGGCTGAGACTGATCCCATCAGTTCAGTCTTCTCCCTCCCACCTCAGAGATGCTGCCTGGGGTCCAGGCTATGACAGGCTGCCCTGGGAGGTTATGGCACCTCCATCCTTGGAGATTTCCTAAGTTTCCCTGAATGTGACCTGGAGAAACTGGCCTAATTCGGCAGTCAGCCTTGCTTTGAGTAGGAGGGTCAGAGAAGGGGCCTACGGAGGTTTGGTTTTGGATTCTGCCAGTCAGATCTGCAAGAGCCACAGGGGGGTTTTTTCAGACCTCTTTGCAGCTGTTTTCTCCCACATCCCACATATTCAAACACCAAGCAAAGAATCCTTCTGGCTCACCATTCCTTCCCCTGCTGCCTCCACCCTCAACCACCCCTGCTCCCAGCCTTCCTCAAGCTCAAAGGTTACTTGCCCCTACTCCCCCTCTTTTTGGGATGTCCACGAGCTGAGTGAGGGCTGCAGTGGATTTTCCTCGTCCAGGGTAATGCCTGGCACTGGCACAGAAAGGATACTGTCTTCTCTACTTTTGTCTTGTGTGCTTTCCATCCCAGGCAAGGCAGCTGCCACACGTCGGAAAAGCTGCAAAGAACCACACAGGGAACAGATGAAAACAACGGCTCCCCCCTGGCTGAGACAGTTCAAACAATGATTCAACACGTCCTCCAGCACTATTTACACTGCTCAGCCCCAAAATCCTGACACCAAATATAACCTTTATTCCTAGAAAAGGGCAAAGCACAGCTCTCGTTAGTGGAGATCAAATGGCTGCCAGCAGCAAACCTCCTGCACTTTTCTCTGCAAATAGGATGGGTGGGATCCAGCATTTCACCTCACACCTGCCATGGATGTCCATGGACCCCAACAATCTCCCCATGCCAGGTGGGAATTAGATTTTCCCACCTCCCCAGAGGATCACAGAGGAGCATGGACATGCTGATGAAGGCACACACCATCCAGGAGCCTGTCATTGCAGCAGCTGAGCTGACACACATGACAGAGTGCCAGAAAATGAGATGTATGGAAGGGATTTCTTCCAAGCCTCACTTGTCTGTGCCTCAGGCTCCTATGAACCAGACAAAGGCAAATTCACAAACCTAAACCTCATCTTTTGGTCCCCACTCCATGGTTATCCTATGCCCACATTCAGGGCATAAAGCACAGAACAAATGCATCCAAAGGCTCTCACTTGAACCCCACCTCCATTCTCCCAGCAAGGTCTGAGCTCCAAACCCTCCTCACGGTTTTATTCCACTTGAAGGAGGCGAGATGGAACGGGACCCATTCCCTCCCCTGCACTTTCTACCTTTGGCCCTGGAGACTTGCAATTCCCACCACTTGGCTTTTTCTCTGCCCTCTGGGTGAGGCCCACAATTAATGCAGGAGCATTCCCCTGGATTCAGCTGCCTGGCCCCCCCAGCACAGGATGCTCTCACGTGTTCCCGTTGCATCCCCGGGAGCCGCGGCTCTGACGTCAGCCCCGGAGAGTTCCACTGCTGCATGTTTTCCTGCCTCTCCTCAAATGACACAAAGCTAAACCACTTATTCCCAGTGACCCACTTTCCACAGAAAACCCAGCCAAGCCACTGCCAGCCTGTTTACATCAGGAATGTGGGGACCCGACCAGCCCCGCCGGTCCCTGCCCGAGGGCTTTCCCCACTTTGGCTCCCAGTGCCCAAATGAGGCTGGAGAGACAATTAGGATGACTTTGTTGGCTTGACAGCCCCCTCCAAACTCACCATGAGCAAGCCCCCAGGTCTGTCTGGGACCTCTCCCAGCAGGAGTCTGGCACACAGTGGAATCTGAGCTGAGGGAAGTTGGAACTTGACGCAACTCCCTGATTCCAGCCAACAATTTCAAAGTAAAAAAGCTTAGTACACCCCACTCTGTGTTTCTGTGAACCTCTGCCATTAACCTGGAGGTTCCAGCCTCCCTGAAAACCTCAGGGAAATCCTCATAGGCCAACCAGGAAGTATCAAAAATCACATCAAAACTCCATGTGCTAAACAGTACCTAAACCAGCAGCAGGAATGCCCACACAGAAGAAGGGTGAGGAGTCTTTAAAAAATCCTCAGCTGATGGAACCGACTGGAATTCCTGCATTTAAACCACAGTGCTGACAGAAAGACTGTTTAAAATACAGTAATCCTTTCTTTACATTAAGACCAAGAATAAAATGATGCTTTTAGCAGTATTTCTCCCCTAAATTGTCGGACTAAAAATAGGAATTTGGCAACTAAGAAAAATCAACTTTATTTCTTATTAACCTTCTGCTTATCAGCCCCAGCATATGGGAATAAATCCAATTAGGGAAACTTCCTGATGGTTGGAAAGCAGCCTTCCCACAGGGCCCTCTGAGCTTCCTGGTGCTGTCAGCCCCGAGCCAGTGTGTGTCTGTACACACATGTACATGTTTAAATGTTTGTGTGGGTATAAAAACACAAGTATTGATGAGCATCCAGGACTTTTTTTCCCAAAGCAGGAGTTAAATGCAGCAGCTGAAAGACTAAAAGCCACACAAACTCTCTCTCAGCGTTCAACTCTGCAATCTGCTTCCTGATAGAAGCTCTGGGGAAAAGCCTCATCTCTCACCATCAGTTTCCAGTCATTTGCCAAACTGTGCCTTTCCTGCCACTCTAGCCAATGAATCCCAACAGATCAGGGTCACAAAGGGCTGCAGGCATAAACCAGTTTTCAGCCACGCTCCAGCAGCAATATGGAAAGGACAGGAGGATCACTGTCCAGATGGAAAAGCCAAGCAAGAAACCTGTTCCCCAATGAGAGGCAAACAAACATCTTCCCCTAATTCTCATTCTCTGCAACTCTGAGGATAATTCTTGCCCATCAGATGGATAAGAATCCGAAGACAGGAGAAAGAGCCCAGCTCTGTGAGAACAGGGTCACAGAGGGGCTGTGCTCCCTCAGCTGCTGCCGTGAGAAAGTTCTTCTGCCAAGCACCACATTCATCCCCTGGCTCTTCCAGGGCCAGCCTGGAGTGTGCCAGGTACTGCTGGAGGGAGGAATTCAAGGGCTCTCCCTCCCCTCTCTTTCTACAAGACAGCAAAATGAACCCTGACATATTCTGGGCATGAAATCCACGGACTAACAATAAGATTCCCTGAAATACAGACTGCCGAGACAGAGCAGGAATTGCAAAGTCTTTTAAAGCTTATTCAGGGCTGACAGAATGAATCAGGGACTACAATTCTCTGCATTAAATGGAGCAAGTTATCTACTTCTCTTCTCCAGCTTAAGGCTCCCCTGGCAATCAGTCTTTGCAGGATCCAAAAGCCAATCTGTTCCCCTCTGCTGCATCAGTTTAACCCCACAGCAACACTCCCAACGTTTTTATTCCCTAATATCCATCCATTTTTCCTTCAACACCCCCTGCCCAAAGCCAGAAGGAACAGTAAGAGTGAAGGACCTTGGGGACTGCAAACAGCTCTGCAGGCACAGATCCAACAGCACCCAGCACTGAGGTGCCATCCTCGGAGCTCTCCCCTTTTCCTGGCTCAGGGAATGGCAGGAAAAGCCTGGCAGCAGCACGGTCCCCTCTGCCTCTTTGCTGGTGAAGATCCTGGCACTGGAATAGCTGCTCTTGGAAGTACAGAGCATCTCACCCACTGGGGTGCCAGCACAAAGGCAGGCCCTCTGGTCCTGCAGGGCAGCTGCAGGGAGGGAGCACGGAGCTGAAGGCAGTGCCCCTCCCTCTTATCCCTGCTGCCTTCCAGCAGAAAAGGATGAACCAGAAGCTAAAAGCAGCACCCAAGGACAAAAGTCCCCTGGATTCCCACTGATGAGGAGGAGCTGGGGAAGTCACAGCCATTCCCTCCCCAAGCAGGACAAGAAATTCAGCTGTTCCTGCATGAAAATTCTGTGTGAAAATGGACTTAGACAGTGATTGTTCTGCAGGATCAGAATAAATTGTGGATAGAAGTTATTGCTCATGGGAAGGGCAAATTTGCATTCAGCCTATTAAGGATTTTACACAGCTAATGGGAAGAGGATCCACTCTGCAGCTGCACTTTCCCACTTCACTGGGAGAGAATTTATTGCTAAGTTACTAAAATAAATTCATACAATTTAATAGAGAAGCTGCAAGGAAACAGGAAAGTATCTAAGTGGTGGTATTAAAAGTCTTCTCCTTTGATAATTGCTTAAACAACAACTTATTAAACTAATAAAGAATGAGAGTTACAAATATTCTAGAGTATAAAATAGCTTTGAAATCCTTGGACATCCCAGTCTATGCCTGCAACACATGGATCAAAACTTGTAAGAAAAATCGATTTTTAATTCTTTTTTAATATCCACTCATGCCTTTGCACACCATCAAACCCTCAGGGTTCCAGCTGGCTCTGAAAGCCACAACTCCCTCACAGGCTTGGCCACAGAACCTCTGGAAATGTGGCAGGGCACAGAAACTCCCTCCAGGAAAAAAGGAGTGTAGAGTTCCTTCATCATCATCATCATCATCATCATCATCACTCCTCTCAGTGAGGCAACTGCTCTCAGTGCACACCCCCAGGTCTAAGCACTCATTAAGGATTGCAGCACAGAATCCAAACCTTAATTACAAGGCAGCCTCTGTTGTGGCAGGATAATTGGGAGACCCTGGAAGCCAGCACGTCCATGGTGGGTAATGCACTGAAACAGCTCTGAGTTAACACTGCTATAATTATCCCATTATATAGGGAATCATTTTGCTACTTAGAGACAAAGTCAAGGGACATTTTAATAATAGACCCTTTAGTCCTGTCTAGAACATGAAGGAGTTTATAAGCCTGTTTTATTACTCCTGGTACCCTTCTGCATAGAAATCACTTGTGTAACTACATATGTAAAAGATACATGGAATGTCATCCACACACAGAGAATCCCTGATGGTTTGGGTTGGAAGGGACCTTAAAGCCATCCCCTGCCATGGCAGGGACACCTTGTGCTATCCCAGAGTGCTCCAAGCCCTGTCCAGCCTGGCCTTGGGCACTGCCAGGGATCCAGGGGCAGCCACAGCTTCTCTGGGCACCCTGTGCCAGGGCCTGCCCACCCTCCCAGGTAACAATTCCTTCCCAATATCAAATCTAAACCTACTCTGTCAGTCTGAGTCCATTTTCCCTTGTCCTGTCCCTCCATCCCTTGTCCCCAGCCCCTCTCCAGCTCTCCTGGAGCCCCTTTAGGCCCTGGCAGGGGCTCTGAGCTCTCCCTGGAGCCTTCTCCTCTCCAGGTGAGCCCCCCCAGCTCTCCCAGCCTGGCTCCAGAGAGGCTCCAGTCCTGGGAGCAGCTCCAGGGTCTCCTCTGGACTCTCTCCTCATCCTTCTGTTCCTGGGGGACAAGGAGCTGGACACAGCATCCTACACATGTGTGCTCTGTGGAGACACCCATGAATTTATGTCTTCCCCAGGTCTGAATTTAAAGACCCACAGCTCATCTCAGGACATAAACCCTCATTTTTCTGTAGTCCCATCAGCTGAAAAGACCTTTCACTGCTTTCCCCAATTCAAAAGCAAGTCATCAACTACTAGAAATAAATAGCTCTGGCTGTCCAGGAACATTTGCTGGCACTCCCAGTGCCTTCCAACAGAGTGGGAACAGCAGTTGCACTGTCTCCCTGTGCACTGGCAGCTTTTTAAGCCATCAGGCTCCTCCCTCACTGGGTTTGTTCATTCACTGGAACAGAATCACAAACAGCCTTCAGACCTGTGTTTCCCCAACTTTTTGTTCCACTTTCAGTCTAAACAGCAAACCTGGATTATCAAAAACCCAGGAAGGTGTGATTCTGTACTCACAGAGCTTCTTCCATAACTCCTCTGTTATTTAAGGGGAAGGAAGTGCCAAATCATTTGATGCAAGGTCAGAGACCCTTCAGAACCTCAGCCAACAATTCGGCTCTGAGGTGTTGCTGGCTGTGTGTGGATTAAAATTCCCACTGGCCCCTTTTGCCAAGGGCTTCCCCAGATCCAGGGCAGTGTTCCTCCCACAAGGGTGTGCTAACAGCAGCCACTCACCTGTTTTACATTGTATCCTGCTTTTGCACTAGTTTCAATGAACATTACATTCAACTCTTTGGCTTTCCTTTCTCCTTCCTCAATGGACACTTGTCTGGTGAAGAAAACACACAGTTAGGAAAAAAAAACAATCAAACCAAACCCGGACAAATACCTAATAATTAAGATTTATTACTGTTCTGAAAGCATTTAATGGGGTTTTGTTTTCCTGCATGGAATGCACAGCTGCAGACAGGTATCACTACTTCAGGTACCAGACCTATTTCCAGGGCACACATGGCTCCCAAAGCAGAACTCAGCACTCCAGCAGAGCAGCCCCAGCAGAACAGTGCTCACCCCCAAATCCCTGTCCAGGAGGCTGTGCTTTTATGTCTGAACAATCAGCAATCACAGCCCAAAAATAATCATCAAAACCAAACTGTTTTAACAAAGGTCCAAGTGTCACCATCTCATATGGGAGGAATTTTGTCCTGTTTTTCCCTGGATATGTGTTCCACCCATTAAGCAGAACATTATTAAGAACCAATATTTGTAACCAGTTTATTCATTCAATGATGTGGGCTGTAGTCAACAATCCCTTCTCTCCTGACATCTGAACAAGTTGGTGATGGTTTTTCAACTCATTCACAGCACCGGGATGGAAATTTGGCTTAGCCAAAAGAAAGAGGGTTTAAAATTGGGATTTCTCTAGTCACAGAAGAAAAGCACATTTAGTCTTTAAAACAGGAGCAAACAGCAGCAGAGTAAGTAAGCAAAGCATGTGAAAGCTGGATTATTCCTCCATACCTCTTATCTGCTAGATCTGTTTTATTTCCCACCAGCATGATGATGACATCGCTGCCCCGTTCCGTTCTGACATCGTCGATCCACTTTGTGGTTTGCTGGAAGGAGTTTACATCTATCAGAGAACAGTGGAGAGGGTTATCACTGCAGCTGCCCCTCACAGCTCACCAGGAAATACACCTGGACTTGGGAAGAAAAGCTTCATATTCTGTGGAGTCGGCGGAAGTGGGTGATGAAGAATCAGTGAGTGGAACCCTGAGTCTCCCCCACTAAAGGACAAGGAAACTCTGGCATTAATTTCAGATGGGCAGGTGCTTCATTACAGGTGGATTCAGAGCCAGGGAGGGAACTGAGCCCATCTATACTTTGGTTTTGACAGCACCTAAAATGAAAAGTCTTATCACTGTGTTTCAGTTCCTTCTTTTTTAGTTCAACATGAAGTATTTTCTATAGGGAGTGGGGATTAATTTTTGCCCTCTACAGTGCTCATGGCTTGTGCACCTACAAAAGTTCCTACAGTTCCACTGCTCCTCAAAATCCTCAATCCCAGCCTTGCCTTTTTGCACACTTGAATCAATTACTTTTTATTTTCTCTAGGGAATCCCAGGGTTATACAACACAGCAGCAACTCCCGTGGCACTGAACACTTGCCTTCAAAACAATTTCTAAATCTTTGCATAAAACCAGAAGCAGAAATTTAACCTCTCCACAGGCACTTAATGCTACATCCCTGAAAGCTGCAAGGTAAGAATTCCAGACTGTATGGTGCTTGAAAAGTTGCATCCCACAGGGAAAAAGGAGTTGGAGGGAAGCTGCCACAGAGCTCAGCATTTGCCAGTTAGTGACACAAAGAGCATCTG
>VZTR01017737.1:19364-29378 GCA_013400775.1 Chaetops frenatus | reverse complement strand
TCTAATGGTTGGGGGGGGTGTGGCTGCACAAGTTCTTGAAAAAAGTTTTTATTTTTTTTTTTTTTTAATGGCTTCTACTGCAAAGTAATATATTGCATGCTAGACAGCCAAGACTTGATCACTTGCCAGTGTCTTAATTCTCTTTACTGCTTGGCAATATTGAATTTGCTGGGTCAGGAAAAAATTCAGAGTTCACAGCTAACCTGTAATTTTAGCTCGAAGGAAAGTGCCATTTTTAACAATTAGAGCTTTTCTAGGTAAAGCCCCTATTCCTGCTGTAATCTCCTAGTATTTTTAAATCAAAGGACAAGAACTTATGGATTTGTGTAGAATTAGGCCATTATTCTCAGTCAATTCTGGTTTAAAACTGAAATTATCTGAAGGTTTAGCTCCCCTAAAACACAATTTCTGCTCTTTGTCAGTGCAGGAACTGGTAAGTTAAGGGGTGTCTGGACTGAGGGGAGGGACAGAAGGAGCAGGGCTGAAGAAGCACTAATATTTTAGTTGACAAAAATGTACATACCTTAGTAAGAAATGAAAGAGCAATCGTTAAAGGGTAAGGGCTTAGTGGTTAAGTTTTACATTTTGCAGCATGTGAGAGTGGCTGATTCCAAGGAAAATGTGATGTAAATGCGTTCTCCCCGCCAGCCCCTGCCCGGATTTCGTTTGGTGGGGGAGGGTGGATGAAGTGGAGCGAGCTACAAAAGTCTCCAATTTGACAATTCAGATCCCCATGAACATGAAGACCAAAAGTCACAGGTGATGTTATGACCAAAAGGCAGATGGAAGAGTGCAACGAGAGCAGGCAGGACTGGAGGGCTGAAGAAAACGGGGTAAGGGAAGGGTTAAAATGATATTTGTCAGACAGTTTTTATACATCACAACAGCAGCAACCACGGGGCTTGCTGAAAACAAGCAAAGAAACCACGTTTTGGTCATGCCAGGATGAAGCCCCAAGCAGATGATGTGAGAGGACATGCAAAGCTAAGCTAGAGGATGGAAAGGGCAGAGTATTAGAAATGCAGAATTCCCCCCACTCACTTGTGATATCATAAACAACAACTGCAACAGTGGAGTCACGAATGTAGCTAGGAATCAAGCTCCTGAACCGCTCTTGACCTGCTGTGTCCCATAATTGCAACCGTACCTAACAAAATCAGTCAAACAAGCAAGAAAAATAAGAAAAAAGGTCAAACCCGGTGCAAAATACCTACTTGTGATATCGTAAACTACTACAGCAGCAGCAGAGTCACGGATGTAACTGGGAATGAGGCTACGGAAACGTTCCTGACCCGCAGTATCCCACAGCTGCAACCTGATCTGTGGGTGGGAGAAAATTAAAAAAGCCAAACTGCCACTAAAAATGAAAGAGTAAAGAAATGGTTTACTTTTTTTTCCAAAAAAGAGCTAAATAAAAAGGATCAACTCATGCAGGAGGTGCCCGGGGACTGGGAGCAGCAGGACACTGTCTCCTTACAGCAATCTCTCCCGAGGGGTAACAGCAGCCAGACTGGGGGGGGGGGGGGGTGCAGATAGCTCAGCTTCCCAAAAAAATGCTTCCCTTCCAAAAGGGGAGGAGTGTAATGGCTCAGCTCCCAAACTGAGAGGACCAACAAGAAAGCTAGGGCTGAAGTGATGGAATCACCACCCCTGGAAGTGTTCAGAAGCATCTGGATGTGGCACTTGGGGACGTGGGTTAGTGGTGGCCTTGGCAGTGCTGGGGAATGGTTGGGCTTGATCCTGGAGGGCTTTTCCAGCCTCAGTGATTCAGTGATTCTGTGAAATGTTCACCTGCGGTTCTCCCTACACGAGAGATTCGTGCTCTGCTCTCCTTCCTCAGAACTCACACAGGCAACCTCCAGCAGCATGAAGGATGGTTGCTGGTGGAAAAGCTACTCATGTCAGTTTTCTAAGGATAAAATTCTCATTGGAACTCTAAACTGCAAAGTAACGTGCACTGGAGAGGCTGAATGGCTCTTACCAGCAAGGTTCTGGAAGAAGAGGCAAGACACACTAAAAGCAATGTGTATGACAAGGTGTGCAAGAGCCTGTTTGGCCATGGAAAGGACATCTCATCCCTCAAGCACTTTCCATGTAATCCCATTTACTGGGGGTTTATCCAAACCCATTTATTGGGGGTTTATCCAGTCCCATTTATTGGGGGTTTATTCAGTACCATAAGCTTCTGCAGCACTGCAGTTTTGTTTCTGCAAATAGCTCAACTGAGGCTGAATTCCTTAATTAAGAATCTGAGCTCATTTTAAACCACAGCTTTGCTTTCACAGAGCAGTGATTTCCCTTGATGAGCTAAAACTGTACCAAGCAAGGAAACGAGTCTCGTTTGAGAGCTCATCAGAGGCCACCTTCTTTTTAAAAGAGTAAGAAGATGAAGCCAGCTATTAACTGGCCACATCTGGCAATTTGTATTTTACCTTTCTGTCCTGTGGCATCAAAAGCTGAAGGGGTTAAGCATGGTTCCCCTTCCTCCAGATTCCCACCAGCATTCACCCCTAAAATTATCTGTACCATCTCTTCCTTCACAGAGGGTGACACTGAAGCACCTTGTGCCACTCCCAAACTGCACCTGGGAACCCTGCACACCAAATGATGATTCCCCATTCCCCACTGCTGTGTCAGTCTGGAAGCAGCTGGGAGATGAAGGCTCAGCCTGTGCTTCCAAGTGATCTCACAAGTGTGGGCTGCACAAAACCAGATGCTGCTCCTCATTCCTACTGCTCACAGAGAAGAGCAACAAAATCTTACTCACTGTTCGATCCTCCAAGTACATGGTTTTCGATAAGAAGTCAATGCCAATTGTTGCCTGTGAAGAGATGAGAAAACCAACAGCTCTTAAATAAAACGACAGAACACCTGCAGTGATTTCTGCTGCGAGAAAAACAGGTCAGCTTTCTTATTTTTAAGATACAGCTTGATTCAATAAGCCATTTGTATAACATATCCACATAACCAGAACAACTCCTTAAAGCAGAAAAGGTTTCAAGCTTAACTTCAGTTGATGCATATTGGCAGTTTAATCCACACATTTATTTGGGCAGCAGCAGGGATTTTTATCCATGTTATCCATGTGACAAATGGGTGCCCCCCAGCTCAGGCAGGATATGTGGGCAGAATCTCCATGGATCTTCACTTTTCCAGGCAGATTAGGGCAGACACCTACATGATCCCTAACCAACAACCACTAAAGCTTGGTTCATCCTAAGGCAGCATAACTGCACCCAGACTTCCAGACACCAGTGGGAGCTTTCCGGAGAACACCTTAATGGCAGTAGGAAGCCATTCCCTGTGTCCTGTCCCTCCATCCCTTGTCCTCAGTCCCTCTCCAGCTCTCCTGGAACACCTTTAGGCCCTGGAAGGGGCTCTGAGATCTCCCTGGAGCCTTCTCCTCTCCCAGCTTGTCCTAGCACAACACAGGGAACCAGCAGTATCAAGGAGTGGATTCCAGCACTCCCTCTATCCCAGATTTTTAGTAAAATAGATTTTCTATGATATGTCACATATGGTGCCACAGCACAAGGGAAAAATTTCATTCCTGTTAAAATAAACACCTCCAATTGCAGGGTTTTATTCCAGGTGTTTGGGTTTCTGACACAGTACAGCAAGTTCTCGTTGACAAGACAGAGGGGCACAGCTGAATTCCTCTCATCCAGCAGCGAGCAAAAGGAATCCAATGCACAGCACGGATTTTATTAAATGGCAGCTTTCTATTTTTAACAGCTGAACACAAAAACCTCATGTTCAAATGATAGGTTTCAGAAAAATATGCATTCAAGATCTGCCAGAAATGTCCAGAACAAGTAGATCATCCCTGAACTCACCTCCTGCTCCAGTTAGCCATGATCAGGGTGTGATGTGCATTGGCAATAAATACTGAGGGGTCTGAGGCTCTCAGGGGTCTCTAGAGAATCCTGGACACCCAAAAATGCCTATTCTGGGTTGACACCAACAGGCAGTGTGATTTTGGCCAGATTCCTGGAGCTTTTGTGACTGATTCCTTCTTCCAGCTACAGCACAACAGGAGGTACAGCCCCACCTCAGTCACAACTCCAGGAAAACTGTGGGGTTTGGATGGGTGGCTCTGACCCAAGCCCACTAACACCCAAACTGGGCAGGCAGCACTGATGCCTAAATCCAAGTTATCTTGGAAGCCCTTAGGATTTCTCACTGCTGTAAGAGCCACCCACTGATTTTGCAATCATTTCATGTATTACATCAGACCACCCTCCCATGGTGACACCCATATCATCCTAAAGGGTCAAACCTCCTCAAGGAAGAACTAGGACACAAACTCCGTAAGGAAAAGGGGAAATCCTAAAAGAAAAATACTCTGGGGGAGAAAAAGAACCAGCTTAAATAAAAGAACTGCCTTCAATGTCCATGTAATTACAGTGGGAGGAATCTGCCTCAGGAGCAGGGCTGTGTGCTCCAGCCCTCCCACACTGTGAATCGTGGCTCTTCCCACAGCTCAGGGAGAATTTCCCATCTCGTTTTCCCAGCAGCAGCAAGGAGGAATTACTGAAGGAGGCAGGAGGGAAATCACTCAGTTCAATGAGATCCTTGGGTAGACACTGAGGAACGGGAGAATCACGTTTTCCTTTTTTTTTTTCTTTTTTTCTATTACCTCCTCCTCCCACCCCACTAAAAAAACCTTCCCAGGCACCAGGGAACAGATTTTTCTCAGTTTCGTGTATCCAGAACATCACCAACTGTAACCAAGTCATGAAACATGTTCTGCTTGGAGGAGACACACTTCAGGAAACTGAAGTATCTTGCTGCATTTTGAGCTCATGGTAAATTCTGGGAGTGGGCAACAATGACTCTTCTCCTGGACTGCACAATGCTAATTTGTAAAATTGTTTTCTAAACTTCTTAAATTTTCCTTTTTTTTTTTTTTTTTTTTTTTTTTTTTTTTTTTTTTTTTNCATTTTTTATGATTTTCTAGCTTGTGTCAACTGGTTGTTTAAAAGAGCTGGATACCTGCTATGTTATCCACACACAGGGATTAGATCTATGATGGTCTGTTAGAAAATGGTAGGGGAAAAAAAAACAAACTGGCAGACTTAACAAATGCTATTCCCTGGCTGTGCCTTGAGTATTCCTTCAGAACCACAGCTCATCCTGCTGCAAGCAGCAGATAAAACTCCTGGAGCAGAATCCAACCCAGAAGTGCCACTCTGGCAGGTGATTAAAATTAAGATTTTACAATTGGGAATTCCAAGGTCAGTGCCCCAACTCGTCTGGAATGACTTTTCCTGCAATGGAAGACACGGCAGCAGAGGAGTCTTACACAAGACAAAAATGAGGATTAATTTACCTGGTAGGTGTTGTCAAAGCTGTCATACATGAACCTGGTGATCAAGGAAGTCTTCCCCACTAAAAGAAGAAATAAAAACATGGATTCAAGGACCAATTTCAGAACAAGTTTTCTAAACAAGTGATTTAAAAATGGTTTACTGTGTCCAACAGATCCATGGTGTGCACTTAAACTTCCTGCAAGGACAAGAGCAGTTATGTGACTTTACAACTGTAAAGTCACTTTTTTTTTTTTCTCATTTCCAAGCATCAGTTTTACTCTTAAATATTTGTGATTTGAGATGAAAATTGATTTCATTGCTCCATTTTCTATCAAGTCATTCAGTAACTTTAGTTGAACTGAATGAATTTAACAGCCCCTACAACTAACTTTTAGCAACAAAAATCTCTTCACCCTCATAAAACGTGGGAATTATTCACTTTAAAACCCCACCATCCTCAAACACTTATCTTCTACTCCTCTAAGACCAACAACACAGCTAAGCTGTGTTCTCCACGCAATACTCCAAGGATTTTAGTTCTCTGCCAGGGTGACCATCCAGTGAACACAGGGATTTAAGGCAAGATTAAGGTCCCTTCCAACCCAAACCATGCTATGATTTCTGGGATGAGCTTTGGGGAGTTTTGCCAGTTTGTTTTAAATCTTAGCATAAGAGTGTCACCAAAATCTCCAATTAAGCAGCATTTTCATCTTCAGTTAACTCTGAAAAAGGGCTGAACAAACAGGAACCCAGCAGACAGCCTTGGAGAGATGAGATTTTTCCCATGTCAAAATCTGAATTCCCGTGTGAATTCCTAACATATTCTGCTCTGGAGGCAGAATCAGGTTTCCCATGAAGTTAAAAAGCTGCCTTCACCAAGGTAGAGCAAATAGTCCCTTCGCTGAGCAGGTTTTTGGAAGCAGCACATCCCAGGTGGGAATGGTTCCTGAATCCCTTACTCAGATTTGTCCCACGAATGTGCTGAGCAGCTCGAGCTGGTGCAGGACAAACAGCCACGAGCTGCTGTGGGGGAGGAGAGAATCATTCCAGACCCAGTGACAATCCTCAGGTGGCACAGACAAGCAAACCAAATCCCTCCTGCTGCAGCACAGGCTGAACCCCAGGAATTGATTTGCAGCATCACAAACGAGCTGGTTTTCCTCACGTGGCCACTGATGCAAACAGCCACGCTTAATTCTTCACAGGTCCAATCTCACCCAGGAAATTATTTGCTTTGGTAACTCACGACCCCTGAAGGACAATGAAGTGTTCCAGAAAATTTTTCCCTTCTGAGTGACATGTCTTGGATGGGGTCTGACCACAAACTGTAAAATATGAAAATATTCCGTTCATTCCTGGAGCCTCTCTACCCTACCTTCACTCATTTCACAAAAAGAGAGGGGAAATAAGGTACTGCTTGGCTTGTTTATATTTAAATATCTGCTTCAACCAACATTTGGAGAAAGCCTCCTAATAGACTTAGTTCCAAGACATTTCTTCTCTGAACAGACCCAGGTTTATGTTGACAGGCACCAGATCAAGTTGGTATTAACACCAACTGCTCACAGTTTTAATTCCATGAATACTGAGGCACTGCCATTCCTCCTTTTAAAAAACCCAAATGGACTCCTTTTAGAAATGCTGGCAGGAATGAAAGCCCACAGTTCCCACTGTATCTCTAATTTCTGTTCTGCCTTGCTGGCCGTATGTTCCTCGAATTCCCAGAAGGCATTAATTTGGGAGTGATTGCAAGCAAGGGAAAGGACAGAATCAGAATTCAAATTTATCTTGGAAAATGCCAAAATGACCTCAGGAGGCAAATGAAGCTCAGCAGGGAGAAGCAGAACAAGGCAATACATGGAGACAAGAACAACCAGCTGCTTAAAATCCAGATGGAAAACAACTGGATAAGTAATCTGGAGGTTACAGCCCAAGATAAGACACCCAAGACTTCAGCTTTGTTTCATTAAGATGTTGGTTTGGGGTTGTTTTGTTTTTTTTTTTTTTTAAATATAGTGAGTTAATTTAATCTCTTGGAAAAATTTCCACACACAAGTACGTCCAGGGCAGCATTAGTCAGCAATGCAATATCCTGTATGCCAAAATATTCCTGGTATGCTGCTGGAACAATTCCAAGGAAAAGGTCAATATCACATCCTTGGAGGGACAGAGGTGGGGGAGGAAATGCTGGGAATGGAGTTTGCTTTGACTGGCCACACTGACAGCTGTGCTACAGGAAGCGAGGGAGAATCTCAAACAATTCAGGAGCTGAGAAGGAACTTTTTGGCAAAAAACCAGGCAGCTTGCAGAGTTCACAGCAACCCGCTGAAAGGTGAGGGGCAGAAGTGACTTACTGCTCAGGAAGAGCTGTCTCCAGCCACTTTTCCCTCTGCAGATCGAGATCTAACAGCTAAAAGCTGAGTCCAACCACAATCCAAGCAGGAAGGGCATGGAACTGGGAAACTGAGGCAGTTAAACTCCAAAATGACTTATACAGCTGGGCAGTGGATTCTCCTCCCTTCCCTGGCATGCAGAGCAGTCAGGTATCATTCCACTCCAGGAAATTACATCCAAGGCACCCAAGAATCTTTTGAAGAGGAGGGAAGCCAAGTAAATAAGTGATTGACCAAAAAACCCATTTGTTTCAACACTGCACCTGAACGTCACTTCTGGACATTTCTGTCATTAAGAGGCTGAACAAAGGCTTCACCAGATGCGTTCTTGGCTCCTTCAACTTTCCATCCAACAAGAACTCTACATCAAACAGCTCCTAATCACACAGTTGTGCCTCAGACACCATTGCTTAAGTGCTGTGATTATAAAATCCTAGAAGGTTTTGGAAGGCTGCAGTGTGTTCCAGGACAAGAAGAAGTTGGCTGTTCTGATGTATAAAATTAGGAAACTCCTCAAAGGAAAGGTTTGATCACTGGCTCAGCACAGAAAGCAGCAGATGCCCAAACACCAACACCCTCCAGAATCAGCAGCTGAACCGTGGCAGCAAACAGCCAAATGCCCCAAGATGATTGAGTTATAAGATGGGAAGTTGTGAAGTTCCCAGCAGCGGAATTGCCATGAACCAGGAGGGGCTGAATTCCAAGCCTTCATCTCATGGAGTCACCCAGATGGACCCCCTTTGCCTGGCAGGGGTTTCAGAGTGAGAATTCAGCTGTGAGATGGGATCAATACGCTGATCTCGTGCTTCCAGCCACTCTGATCCGACAGCGGCAGCTGGAGACATTCCAAGGTCGTTCCATCTGATTCCTGCAGGCTTGCCTTTCTCCTGCTCCTGGGGAGATCTGAGTGTCCAGCAGCAGCCCCCAGCAATGACACTGATTAATGGTGGGCTCCCACAGCTCCTAACGAGGCTCTGGGGAGGAGGAGGGCACAGACCCATCACACAGCACAAATCGCCTCCCTGCCAGCACAGGATTAGAAGGGCATTTGTTGCCAGAGTCTGCAAAGGGCTCAGGCACCAGCCAGGAGTGCCCTACCAAGGAAATGTAATTGGGATTGTGCCACTTGGACTGTGGGATGCACCAGGAGCAGGCCTGACATCCCCCTCTCGTTTCCTTAGGCATATCATGCTAGAGAGTCACACCTTGTCCAAGGACTCTTCTGGAAAAGTCACATTTAAATTGCTGACTTCATCCGAGTGGTTGTTTAGAACTTTGAAAGTGTCAGCAATCAGGAAAAAAAAAAAAAAAACCAAACCAAGAAATACTTGTAAAGCGAAACAACTTTAAAAGTAATCAAGATGTCCAGCCTATTCAATTGGAAAACTGCACGTGGCCTCTCCCAGCTCTCAGATGTGGCCTTGGCTAAGAGATCCAACCTGCTGAGAGCCAGAGGTAAAGGGAGGAAGATGAGGAAAGCCTTCTTCTCACAACAGCAGATAAATCGCAGTGTAATCCCAAAATTTCACTTGCCCTTCACATGACTCCTTTCAGATTTGATTGAAGGATAAACCCCAGTGACACTACAACTTTCTTTCACAGATAAGCTCACCTCAAAATCTTCACTGGAATTATTTTTCTGGGAAAAAAAAAACCAAAAACAACCCAAGGCACCAAAAGGAAAAGCATAGCTAAGAACACTATCTTGAACTATGAATGCCTCAAAACCATTTTTAGATTTGTGTTTAAAAAGAAGCCCCAAGAGGAAAATGCACAGAGTTGACTTTAAATGATCTGCATGAGCCAGTAAGAATATTTTTAGGTATGTCATTCCCAGCACTGGAAACAGAAATGCTGTATTAACGTGATTAAAGCAGCTTCTTTAAAAAATAATAAAAACATCCCTCACCCTCCTCTGCTCTTCGCTGTCAAACTATGGAAATTTCACCTGGTTCCCTCAAAGCAAGAAACAAAACTCATTCATTATCTGAAGGCACTGACAGAGCCAGCAGACTGCATTTATCCGAGGAATTCTCAGTCAGATGAAGTTTATCCCAGTCACACTGAGAAACTCAGAGACAGAATCCAGCCTAGTCCCAGGGAGCAGAGGCAAAAGCCACAGTTGAGGAGGTCTCATCTCCTCGCTCTAATTAAAGGATTTTTTACCCTGGTTTTTATCCCCTATTGATTCCACTCCTGCTCTATTGTCAAACCTATTTTATTCTGTCATTTCTTTCCTGATGGGAGATGAGATCAGACCAAAGGACCACGTGAGCCAATTCCTTATAGTTTTAAGTCCTCAATAAATT
>VZTR01017737.1:0-19357 GCA_013400775.1 Chaetops frenatus | reverse complement strand
AAAAAAAAAAAAAAAATCAAGAAAAAATAAAATCAGAAATAAAGCCTGCAAAATATGAACCTTCTTGAAATCCATGCATGGACCCCTCTAAGTAGTACAAACAAAATGGTTCAAACAGCCCCTTTTAAGATAATTCATTCCCAGCCTAGTTAAAGATCTAGGTTATAAATTATACTGTGGTCCTATTATACAGATGTGCTTCTTTAAGAAGTAATTTAGGATTCTGTTTAGGAAGATAATATAGAATATCCAGATAGCTACAGAAAAACATGGAACAATTTAGGTTTAGTTCTGTATCATTTTTGGAATTCAAGAGATGCTCCATCATTTTCTACCTTCAATATATTTCATTTCATTCCTCCCAGAGAACAACTCACCTTGATTTGAGCTGATTCTGGGTTTGATACTCATTCCAGGCAGAACAAACAATGGCCTGGAGCTCGTGGCAGAGATCAAACACAGAGATCAGGAAATTAAAGCAGCCACAGAGAATCCGTGGCTTCGGAGGGAGCAGAGCACAGGGAGCACCCTCTGAACAAAAAGTCCCCTCAATACAATTCCAGCAGTTTTATTCCTTCTGTTTCAGTGGCATCTCCTCTGACAAAGGACGTTGGCAGCTGCATTGCTCCCCACAGAACCATGGCCAGTGAGGACATGCACACAAGGTGCTAATGCCAAATATTGGTATTCAGGTATTTCTTTAGCAGTTCAGGACACATTTTGGTCCACAAGGATAATTCTAAAATGCAAGAAAATAAAGCATAGGATCATTTTGGTTGGGAAAACCCTCCAAGATCATGGAGTCCAAGCATTCCCCCAGCAATGCCAAGAATTTCACTAACCCAAGGCCCCAAGTGCTGCATCAACAGGGCTTTAAATCCCTCCAGGAATGAGGATCCAGAGCTCTCACAGGGCTACAAAACAACACTCACATGGCAAACCTCAGCCCCAAAATAAGTCAAAGCCCTCCAAGAATTTACAGACAGGCTGCAGAACCTGCTCCTACCTGCTCCAATGAAAAACAGCCACAAGGATGCTGCTGGCAGCAGTTCATCCCTGATTGCAGGGGAAAGGAGAACAGACAACAGAGCAACAACCTCCAAAACAGTTTATTTGTGGAGGTTTTATGGCATCCTACCTCGAAAAGGAACTCTAGAAAGGCAGACACAATCAATAACAATGTCAAACAACTGCAGCTGGCCTTTTTAGACCAATGAAACCCTGCCAATCCTTAATTTCTTTTCAGGTCACCACCACAACAAAGCTTTTATTTTGCCTTTTAATTAAAAGCACTATTGAAAACTGTTTGATATAGTCCTGGATCAATTACTTTGGCTTCAGGGACTGCTGGCAGCCTGGAGCTCTCAATTTGAGAATCGCTGGCCTGTACCCACAGAGCAGAGGAGGAAACACACACAGAAATTCAGGGACTGGCAGTGGAGGATTCCCAGAGTTCAATTCCATTTCCAGAGCAGCCTGTCCAGCCTTGGTGAGCTACAGGGAAAGGTGGACTTGGGCCTTTCCCCGTTTCCCATTTCCATTTGTTAGCTAGCCATTAACAAAGCCACCAGAAATAACTCCCCACAGCCATCACCACAGTTATTCAAAGACTATTTATAGCAGAAAAAAATCCAGATTAAAAACCCTACAGAAACTGATGGGAGAGCGTGAGAGACTTTTGGAAGCTTCAGGTAATCCTGAATCATATGGATGCCCTGGAAGTGTCCAAGGCCAGGCTGGACAGGGCTTGGAGCAACCTGGGATAGTCAAGGTGTCCCTGCCCTTGCCAGGGGATGGTACTGGATGAGCTTTAAGGTCCTTTCCAACCCAAACCATTCTGGGACTCTGTGATTCATGGGAGAGTGTTGAGCCTCTTAAAAATAATTTATTTTTTTAAACCCCAGGTTTTAACCCCTTTCCAGATGATCAATAATAGCACTGTCCCAGTGCTCCACACAAAATGGGGATGAATTTAATGAGATGCAACATGTGATCAATGAACCAGTGGAATAACCAAACTGGCCTCTTTCCTCTGCCCTCTATACACAGCCCTGAATATTTTAAAGTACTAATAGATTCTGAAAAAAAAGTTGATTATTTGCTCGTTGTAAATTCAATTCCCTTAGTACTTACAAAGATTCTATCAGGACTGGACTTTTCAAGGAAAGATGAGACAGTTTTATTAGAGCTGAAGGTGGAGAAATGAATTTTAGCCATTCAGTGAAGTAAGAAACAGCACGGCCAGAATTTTGCTGCTGCTGAGGAAATTTCCATTTTCCTTTTACCCTGTGACAATCAGGTGCCTTGAACTTCGGTCGGCTCTTTGTGATGGGAGAATTTCTGAGCAAAACCTTTTCTAAAGCCTTAACATCCCAGCAATTCCCAGCAACTTCCCAAAGCAGAAAGTGTGACATCAGCCTTTAGCTCCCCAGCCAGCCCTCGGCACTGGTTAAAAAAAGCTGCATTTAGCAAACGGGAACAGACCCTAAGCCAGGGATAGGAGCCTGAACGGGTGGTGGGAAGTGCACATGAATATTTATGAGTGTCTGGTGCAGAGCAGCAGGAAGGGAAGCATGGAGTGGAGTGAACTGGCATGATGTAACAGGGAATAACAGGGAATGACACCTACCCAGCAGATGAAGACGCAGAAAGCTGTTCTGGGAATGGCTGGGATCATCTGCAGCTCGTTCCCACGTGCTGCAAGAACAGGGATACAAAGGAAGGCGCCAGGCCCTTTGCACAGGAGCACCGTTTTAAAGTCCCAAGGATGTGAAAAAAGCTGCTGTGATCCTGCATTTCACACGCTTTTCCTTCCCAAGACAGAGGGTATAACGTGATTTTCCTAACGGTTACACCAAAAAATATCTGCTCTGTTTGTTACAGCCCCAGGAAAACAGGGAAGTGCAGCTCCTCAAGGCTCAGGAAAATGTCCTCAAACAGCACCAGAGGTGTTTGTCACTCGGGAGGCCAAGATTCAGCCCTTCTCCCTGGCCATCACCAAAGACTCTTTGTAATGGCTTCTAAAAGAAATTCGGAATACTCATTTCAAGCCATGCCAAAAATTAGGTTTCGCACACATTTGGGATCTGCCCTTTCTACTGAGAAGCAAATAGGAAACAGAATTTTGTTACAACCCAGATGTCATCAGAGCAAAGGGGTTTTAGTTCCAGTCAATCTCCCTGGGCAATAATCCATGGAAACAAGAGTTTTCATGCCTGCCCCTTCCTGTCAGGCATTTCCATCATCTACAAAAAGGGACCAATTACTCCCTTATCTACAACAGCCAGTAATCAAATGATTAACACTTCAGTAACTGCCTTATAAAAAAGATGACTATGAAAATACGTGTTAGCCTGAAAAGCTCATTAATTCTCATTCATTCTTCTCTTTGGGCACCTCAGAGCACGTTCACAGTGCTGTTTTCCACAGTAACTCATCCAAAACAGAAGGAAATGGAGGCTGATGCACTTTTCTGACCTAGAAAGTGTTTTTTCCCAGGGTGTTGCTGACAGCAGTGCCCCCAGCAAGGCCTGGAATTCCACTCCCCAACTTTTCAATCAAATTCAATACGATGCAGAAATCAAGGATTTATTTTCTCTCTCTCCAAAGGATGCTTTTCAAAACCTACCAGTTCAAGGCTGGTTCGTGTCTTAAATCTGAAGTTTTCAGCCTTGCTTTAGATTAGATTTACATCTGGATAGAGACACACACTTGGGATTAAATCTAGCTGAACATTAGTCTCTGTAACTAAGAATGGAGAGCTAGTTAAAATTATTAAAAACCTGCTCTGTTTTTCCTTAAATGAGAAAACGTTCATTTTATTCCTGATCTTGCAACCATAGATTTCCCTGGTCTAATTCCTGCTGTACAATACTGCAGTTTGCTTCCAATATTTGGCAAAAGAGTTATCACAGAATGGGTTGGGTTGGAAAGGACCTTTAAGGACCATCCTGTCCACGCTCCCTGCTGTGGTTTTCATTCAAAACAGCTCAGGTGAAACTTCCCTTCCTCCAGGGAACCTGAAGAGCATTTCTGCCACTGCAAAAGATGTGAGCAGACAGTGACAAGTGGGAAAGCCCCTTGTTCCTCATGGTCACATCTCACCTGAAGATTCCTCCTCCCACTCAGACAGCTGAGCTGCCTCACTGGTATTTACTGGTCCACCTCCAGTGGACAAGAAATGGCCTCTAACAGGCAGAGCAGCAATTCTCCCAAAGGATCCTTCCCTTTACACAACCATTCCCAGGCACACTATGCAGAAACCCAGGAGGGCTTTACAGCTGACAGCTACATACTGAAGGACAACCAGAAAAAAGCCTGCTCTGCCACTGATCCAAGTACTCAGTGCCATATGGATGTATTTTATACAGTCCCTGGGCATTTTAAAACCAGCAAGAGAAGCAAATAATTGTCACTTGTATTTAAAGCTCAGCAGTAGCTAAAGGAAAAAGGAAGAGGCAGAAGAGAGTATTTTCTATTATCCATGTTTTTCTAAGGCAACATCAGCCTGTTTGCTGTCTTGAGGCAATTTAGAATCCTATTTTATTTAGCACTACACTTTTTTCTTGAGGGAGACAACTTGAGTTTTACCTGGTATCTGTATTTCTCAGAAATAAACTAAGGCACAAGTTAAGGCTCATCATGACTGGCCCCAAGGTAGAAGGCACAGCCTGGACACACAAAGCTGGAAAAGGCTCCCTTTTGCATTTTGGGATGTGAAAGGATCACACAGATCAATAAAAATGTGTGGAGACTCATTACAAGTTTAATGACAAACTCAGAACTCCTTCCCACTAAGCAAATCCTAATCAGCACTGGCAGAGTTGATAAAAGTAGAACAATATCCCTGATTATTAATGCACAGGCAAGATTTCCTTTGGGATCTGCACCAAGCCTTGTGACAGGGACAAAAATACCCAGTGATAAATAGCTTCATTAACTCTTGTGGGTTTTGTCAGTAATTAGCTCGACTCTTCCTCCCAAAATGGGAAATAAATGAAAGAGCACAATGCAAACAAATCTTGTTCTGTTTGCTCAGTCACAGCCACCAAGAAATGAAACAGTAAAAACAGGTCAGCCTCTGGTTCTGTCTCAAAATCACGCTTTGGAGTTTTTTTAAACAATTAAGGTGCACACTGAAAAGTTTTCATATAAAAACTGGGGTGTTTTTTACCATCCCATTGTAGAAAAGAATAAACAAGAGTCAACCCCTCACTGCTCAACAGGAAGGAGCAAGTCTATTAAATGTAATAATTCAACTTATTATGTCAATACAGTAAAGTAGAAATAACCTGGAAATGTTACCTCCTAAGCACAGCTATAAAAATTCATTTTAAAATCTAGGCCTTATGTTCTAGAGATGAAACCCCTTGTCTGGTTTTCTACAGAGGAATTCCAAGCCAAGGCTGTAGCGTAACCAGTGCAATTTTCACAGTTTGAAAGGTTTTTAAAAGCAACAGAGCCAAAATGAGTGTCACAAGTGGAAGACCTCCAGGCAATCCCAGCTCTCCTCCCCCAGGATAACACCAAGCCCCACGTGAGGAGCCAGACTCCCAGATTTCTGTTGCAGGGAACAGCTGTCATCTCTCATGTTCAGAGTGCTGAATCTCCCATCACTTCATACAGAAGGGGCAAATATTCTGATTAAATATGGCTGAGGGTAACTAAGGTCTGAAGAAGTAAAGTCCTGCCCATTTCTCAATGCTGGGTGGGTTTTTTTTAATTAATTTAGGTTGAACTGGTGTGGAAGCCAGAAACTGTCTTCCCTATAGCCAAGCAAAGCAGGAGTTTTGGCTTGGAGGAAGAGCCTTGGAATCCTGTGAAGAGCTGTAACCAAAATGCTGCAATGGGGTGAATGAAACACACATGTGAACACCTGGAACAACAGGGAATAGCAGGAGCAGGAAGGGAATCTCACAGGGTTGGTAAATGTGGTTTTATTCAAATGAGGAAAAACAAACCCCAGATAAGGCAACCAGAAGATCAAGATTTGGAGTAACTCCGCAGATAAGGAAAACAAAAGAACACGGAGACACAAGAATTTTGCCCAAGCCATAAGGGATAAGATGAAGCACCTAAAGGAAAGGTCCCAAACAGTTCTGACTCGTAAGAGGTGCAGGACAAGTACAAGAGCATGGAAAACCCAAAAGACACGATGAGCATCCAGCTGTGTCCCATCCTGTGCCACAGCATCTGGGCAGAGATCTCAGCCCTTTGGAGGACAGGGATCAGAGTGGGTACTTAAAATCCACACTACAGTGACTGTGAGGGAAATCCAGGTTGGGATGCCTTTCACTTCCATGCAGATGAGTTGAACACCAACCAGAGAACAGGAATTGTGGATGACACACTCACATTTTCAAGGATATTAAACTTGGTTAATTAACTGAAGGGCACTCACAGGCCACCTTTACATTTCAAAGACTTCTGTGCAGTCTCTCGTTATTTGCCAGGAATGAAAAAAACCTCCAAAATTTACAGACTCAGGAGGATATTTTTTCACCACAGCCTGAGGATTTTGCTTTCCTTCATATCTTACATAGTTAAGTTTTTCAAAACAGTTTCCAGTTAGGCTTCAAATATTCTCCAAAGGACTTTATCTTTACTGCTCATGAAATGCCTCAGAGCCCTCAGTCATAAATACTGGTAACACAAAACAGCATTTTACAAACTACTGTAAAGCACATCCCAGGGATCTTCTGACCAGGTGTGGGTGATTGTGGAGCTAAGGAAGAAGGAAGGTTTAGTAGGCCAGAAGTCCTTGTGACCACAGCCTCTACCCGAAACTTCTTAGGAGCAAGGCACAGCGAGTGGAGCTGTGGGAATTTTAGGTGGACCCAATCAACAACTCAGCTGGCATGTGCAACACACACTGGGAAAAGGAAGACATTCCATGCAAGAGATGTTATTGGGAAGCTGCTCCTACATCTCAGAAACGATTTTTTCTAAAGGTGATGAACAGCAGCAGCAGCAGCAAAGTCACCTCTTCTGGACTCCTCACTCCGGTTTTAAACACTGGGTTTCACCCTGGGGAAGATGTATTCCACAACTGGACTGGATCCCACCCCTAATATCTAGCTAGGTGATATTTCTAAGTACATTTCTGTGAAAAAAAAAAAAAACAAAACCAACCAACCACATTTAAAATCAGATTCGTGAGGCAGAGGAGTTGGAGGATGACTGGGGAGAGGAAAGAGGAACAGTGTAAGATCATGGCCAGTGACATCCTCTTCATTCCAGCTGCAGTTTAGTTGGGCCAGAGGACGAGGATTCACAAAACTCAGTTTAAAACCAAAGAATTAACAAATTTTATGCACCTCCATTAGTACAGACAGGCACTGAGGGAAGCATGTGGAAAACAGTTCTAGGAAATCCCACTGGAGAAAGATTAAATATATTTCATGTTCCCAGCAAGTCAGTGAGTAAAAGTTAATTCAGGCTCCAGAATGACATCCAGATGCTGAGGCAAGGCAGGGCAGACTCTGGCACTGCCCAGCTGTCTCCTGGCTGCAATTCCAGTGTGCTCCAAGTGGGAAGGGCTGAGCCATAACCAGGAGTTCAAGGGGCCAGGTGAGATTTACTATTTCCTTCTTCCCAAAACAGCCTGCTCCAATTATTGCTCCAGTAATCCCAACAGCACCACTCCAGATAAACATTGTCTTAGTAACTCAATTTTTGGACAAAGTATCGATTTTGGATTGTGGTGTTTGAAATTTCTGAACAATTCAACTTTGTTATTACAGCTTTGCTGTGAGCACAATGAGACAAATTAAATGGTTTTAGAGATACCTCCAAATATTCTATTCTATTCTATTCTATTCTATTCTATTCTATTCTATTCTATTCTATTCTATTCTATTCTATCCCATCCCATCCCATCCCATCCCATCCCATCCCCTCCCATCCTTTTTTCATTCCATCCTTTTTTCATTCCATCCTTTTTTCATTCCATCCTTTTTTCATTCCACTTGCTGCTCACACAAAAAATTGACCTATCAAGTTTCAGAGCCCAATACTGAAGTTTTATTATTGTCATGCACGGGTGGCTCAATATTCACTTTATATATGATGGCAGTTAAAGCCCATAGGGGTGAAGTCACTTTTTGAAGCATCTACTGCTTCCAGGCTCTATCATTCCAACTTTCCGTTAAAAATCAGCGCAGGACTGAGCAAAAACCCAGCAGGAGACCTTCAGTAATTAATCATTCATGAGATGCAATTTTTACATCCCAGTACTTTATTTTTAAATACCTAATTATCTGCCCGTAAAAGGCTCAAAAGAAATAAAATGCTACATATGGAGATCAAAAGTAATTAAGCCACTCTGGACAGACATTACGTTGGAAGGGTGGATCTGCTCCACCAGGAGTGGTTCTGGGAAGTGCAAATTCCACACGGGCAAAAGGGGAAGGAGCCAAGAGCTCCTGCATCAGCTGAAGCACAAGAGATCCCTTCAGCTGACTGCAGGATTTTACAGCCACTTAAAGTTCTCAACTGAAGTCAGAAATGAAATGCTACCAAACCATTTTGGAAAGAAGAAGCAGACATTTGAAACATGATTATGAATTTCTAGTTAAATACCTTTAACACAGTATTTGTTCCCATAACAGACCACATTCATGGGCAGTTTATACAGAAATCTGCATAAAAATCCTCAAAAAGAACACTGTTTCCCAAAAGTAACTTTTGTTAAATAAACTGCAAATGACAGGCTAATGCATCATCTAATACGGAAACACTCTCCTGGATTCCTCAGTTCTATATTCCTGGGGCAGGAGGAGAGAGGCAGCACAGAGCAGCAGGGATAAAGCTGGCAGCCACCTGAGAATGCATTTCTGAAGGCAAACATTCCCTGCTTTGAGCACTGGGCATTATCCCGATGCAAGTCAGACCAGCAGATGCCAGCATCCAGCTGAGGGAATCCAGGCATCTCTTCCCTGGATCACAAGCCAAATGGAGCCCTTGGAACAAGCTCCTGCTCTCTTCCCAATGATGTTTTGCCCTTGAAAGCACAATGAGCACTGCTAAGTCAGCCATTTCCAGCGAGGAATTAGAGAAGTTTCAGGAGACCCATTAAAATGCAAGGGATTACCATCCCTTTCCCCTCCCTCCATCCTTTAACTCAGTTAAATTTTGCCAAATGTTTCCCCAGCACCATCATTCCACTGGCAACACAGGCAAATACTTCCTCCTGGCTCCCTCCTCTCCTGACTCCCTACACTGCCACAAAGAAATTCCTGCTCTCTCACACTGTGGTGACAATTTTCCTGCTGGGGGAAGGAGAAAAGGAAAAGAAGAAGGAAGAGGAGAAAAAGATGAAGAGGAAGAAAGAGGAGGAGAAAAGGAAGGGAAGAAAAGGAAGAGAGCTCCATACAGCATCCTTCCCAGTGTTTCCGTCTTATTCCCACCACCTACCATCTCCTGGGCAGCACTGGAAGGATTAAAACCTGTCCTCTGCTCTTTCCACACAGGAGGTGCAGAACAGCTTCCACAGGAGCTCCCTCAAACTCCTTCTCCAGGCAGCCACACAGGTGAGTGCTTCTGCAGAAGCCAATTTGGACAAGATCCTAAAAGAATCCTGATTTAAGGTCGATGCAGCCTGGTTTATGAATAGGCAGCTTGTAAGGAAAAATACTGCCCAGAGAACACTGATGCAGCACAGCTCTCCCCCAGGCATCTGCTGATCTGAGCTGACAGGGATGGCTGTGGAGAACACCTGGGGACTGCTGCGAAAATAACCGAGCTGCACCGACACACACACGGGTTTGTCCACATGCTGCAACTCCCCAGCCAGGCAGAGGGAAAACAGCTGGTGTAAAATACAGCACATGGACACCAGGACATGTGCAAGGCAGCACAGAATCCTGGGGGCTTGGACCAAAAAAAAAAAAAAACCAAAACAAAACAAAAAAAAAAAAAAAAAAAAAAAAAAAAAAAAAAAAANGAGCTTGGACCAAAAAAACAAAAAAACAAAAAACAAACAAAAAAAAAAACCCCAACCACAATTTGGTTTTTTTAGCAACAGAAACCCAAAGCGGGTAGAACCTGAGGTCAACACAGCTGAAGGGGCTGCAGGCTCTGGGCTCCTGTATGGGCCCAGGCAGCTCATGGCTACAAATCCCTGACATGAAGGATTCCAGGGAAGGTATCCTGACACCACAATATCCTTTCCTCCTTCACATCTCTGCTCCTGAGCTGTCCCAGCTTTCCTCCTGGGAACTGGGGCAGGACAGAGGCCACCAGGCACTCGATGCTCCTGCTGCCTGCACTGCAAATTAAAACTCCAGGCTTAAAGGGTGTTAAACCAGGACATCAATTCCCAGCTTTTCAATGGGAAACTTCATCCAGAATCTTCCTCTTTTCCTCTGACATCTTCCTGACTGAGACACTGACCTCTCCATATGGCGTTTCAGCCAGCTGACAATAAACTTGTTCCTTCCCAGCTGTGCTTCACAAAAGCCTTGGGAAGAGGCCACAAAGCCTGAAGGGTCTGCAAACCCAAGGTCTGATATTCATCTGTGAGAATTTTAAAAATAAAAACAGCTAGTCTTTAAAAGATAGAAATTTGGTTCCAAATAGTGAATGGAACAAGTTTTGTTGGTGTTTTATTCTGATCTTTTCTAGATTAATAGATATTCCAAAAAGAATTGTGGGGTTCAACTACAGAAGAAAAAATAAAGTGTTTATACAAGAAATTGGGTTTGGAGCAAAAAATTCTTCAGACAAGAATCATCTACACTCCAACTGGGATACAGCATCTTGAACTAAATACTCTCCTCCAGCAGTATTTTCCAGAAGAACAATTCCTTCATACTAAGGACATACACTAGTTAAGTTCCTATTTAATTGTAATATTTAGTCTCTAAGACTTGTTTATAACTTCAGCAATTCCTTTTATAAATGTGCACAGAAAATATTTTGGGGTCTTCTGGTTGCCCTACCTAAAAACCAGCTTTAAGTGCACCACGGGGTTGGCTCTGGACTCAGGTTTTTAGGCAAGCAGCTGAGAAACATCAAATCCAGGGAAAATCACAGAGCTGTTTTGAGACATCTTGAAAACATCTCATGTAGGACACTTCTTTCCCTCCTCCACTTTCCTAAAGGTAAAGCTAAAAAGCCTTTGCTCTTCCTGGGATCTGGAACCAGGCAGGAAAAGCCAGATCTCAAATCTCTGCCTCGCTCTCAGCCGTGCAAGGCTTGCACAGACTAAACCACAATTTAAGAACACCAGCCATACAATCCCCCAGGGAAATTTTTCTCTAGATGGCAGGATTTACTGGAGGGAATGTGTAGTAGTTCACACAAGGTTCCTTTTGAGTTTCCTAAAATCTCTCTTGCATTTTGAAGTGAAAATGTAAAATTCCTAAGGCCAAGGAATTTATTTTTAACTGTAAATTACTCACTGTGACAGTGCAGAGTCCACCAAGCCTTGAAACAGAGGAAGCCTGTGAGCCCTCTGCATTTCACCAGAGAGGGGAGAAATATTTTAACACCAGACCAGCTGATGAGTCAAGATTGGAAAAGCTTTTTTTCCACTGGGAAAAGCTTTTTTCAAGTCTGCTGTTGCACTACAGCATCCAAATAAAGAGGTCAATTTTATGGGACATGAGCGTTTGATGTGCCTACTGTTTATGCAGTGTCAGGGAAAAAAAAAAGCCCATCCTCTTCTCCAAATCACATTGTGGTTTAAGAGCAACTAAAAATAAAAAAAAAGTGGAAGAGAATTACAGTCACGATTGTACAGTGGTGGATAAAAGCCACTCTGATGACTGTCCAGTGAAAAAAGCCCAAAGATAACTCAGTTAGGGAAGAAAAGTGGGAAGCTGGAAGAACAGAAAGAATAGGAACATAATTATGATTTGAATACATAAATATTTAATATTAAGAGGCAGCTGGAAAAGCTGAGAAGAAATTACAAAAACCGATGAGTGAGTCTGGAACTGAGGGACTGGAATAGACCAACCCTGCGAAAACCTCTTTGTAACGCATTCCAAGGTCAGGAAAAAAAAAAGAAATTTAAAAAAAAAGGTTGGGATTTCCTTGTGTCTTCAGCCACTGGCTCCTCCTTCAGCTGTGTCCAGCTGCTCTGCTGAAGGATTCACCTCCAGCTTTATCCCAAGCAGCAGCACCAGCCCAGCCTGAGTAAAGCCATCCTGGGTTTGATGTGGACACAAAGTGATTTTTCAGCCATTTTGAGTGAGCCAAGGACAAAATGCCCAAAAGCTGCTCCAGAAGCAAGTAAGGGGAAGGGAGGGAAAAAATAACAAGGTACTACAGACAAGGCAAAGAAGGCAGCAAACCTCTAGCATGAAGACCTGCCTACTGCTGCTGAGGAAAGGCAGAAAGGAGTCACAACTTCCTTGGAAAGAGAATGTTCTCCATCTCCTCCACCACCTCAGACATGTGCTGGATGATTCCATGGCCCAGCCAGTTCAGACTTCTCTGCTAAGCCTTCCTTCCATCAGGCCACTCAAAAAGATCTCCTGTCACTGACACCAGGGGCTCTCACAGCCAATTCTGTACCAGCAGAGGAGTACAGGAATGAGTGAGTGTTTTCTACTGCCAGAAAAGGCAACATCTCCATTAAAAAAAAAAAAAAAGGAAGCTGCAGAGAAACACTCCTGCACTCACATTAATCCAGTGCTGTGTGCCCACTCCTGTGCAGCTCCAGAGCCTCTGCAGGGCCAAAGTCCTAACCTGTGAACGGGAATTCTCTTTTCCCAACTCCAGCAGCAGCTACCTACACCCCCTGGCAGAGCCCACACCGACAGGGATCTTGTCAACCCTGCATCAGTCAGAGCTTGGAGCTTTGCCATGGATGCTGCACCCTCCAAGGGCCCCTGTCCTTTTAGCTACACATCTATTCCAGCTTTAATCCCCCTTCTCTTTGTGTTGCACGTATCAAGAACATTATGAAAATTAACTTGCTGTAACTCAGACCTAGACAGAGGCATGGACAGGAAGCACATCAGGAAGCATTTAGTGCAATGGAATAAACTGGCCCCCGCATTAATTACAGAAATGCTGGAGTGGGTTGGTTTTTTTTTCTGCAGCAATTGCTGATTGCTCCTGAAGAAGCAAACCATTAAAGGAAAGTCACTTAGCAGGATAGATGGCACTCATCTGTATGGTGCAAATGTTAATAGTACAGAGGTTTAAAGGGTCACAATTCAAGACAGAGAAAAGACCATCCGAAAGTTAAGACATTTTCTCATTACCAGGTTTAGCTGCCCCTTCCTGGTTCTGGCCACGCCTGAAGACAAAATAATGCTCACCAGTATTGCTCCAGTATTTCTTCCCAACTCCTCCAATTCCAGGAAAATCTGCTTTAGAGAGTTAAAGCAAAGCCTAAATTCTGTGTGTTGGTGACACCTACACACGTCTGGATGCGAGAACACCACGAGCCTGCAAATCTCGGAATAGCTGGGTGGCATCTCCAGGGGATACTGGCAGCTACTCAAGGCATGGAGACTCTTCCAAGTGAGCCCCAAAAACCCTGCTCATTAAAATGGCAGCAGCAGCTGCCACGGGTGGCATCAGGGTGTGCCCACCCTGGCTTGCAGCGCTCTGGCAGAAAGGACAAGCGAACCAGCCACGAAAACAGGCAAGTTACACCCTCACTCTAAAACTCAAATTAATTAAATGCACTATTGTGCTGGGCAGCTGAATAATTTCCTTCCCAAAACTCCTTTTTGCCAGACACAACAGAAGGCAGGCAGAAGAAAGCAAGGGGCTTGACAACTCAGAGCTCACAACAAATTTATTTACATTTAGTTTCACACAGTATTTGCTTCCCAGATTATCCTTTTTTTTTTTTTTGTGATGCACTAGGTTTCATTTGGATACGAGTCAAATAGTACTGAAATGCACAAAAAAGTCATTTTTTCCAGTTAATATCACTCAAATATTCCAGAACACGGTTTGAACATAAAAGGAAAATATCTGACATAAAATAATTGATGGAATTGTTCACTGTCCCTGGGCCCTTCATTATATTAGAGCCAAAACAGTTGGGTTTATGCTGAGAGGAGAACAAAGAATTCATTTAGCTTTTCAACTATGTGTGAGCTCAGTAAATAAATCAAGCAAAGAGACCTGAAAAATTCGACTTTCACTGCAAGTCCACATTTTGGCTGCTGTTTGTTTGCCAAGACACACGTTCTTCACTTTAACTACTTCCATAAATAATTTACATTAACGTGTCAAATCCATCATCATTTTGATGGTATCTGTTAATTTTCAAAACAGTGCTTTTACAGAAGCTCAGGAACATCTAGGTTGGAATAGACCTCTGAGATCATCAAGTCCTTGATCAGCCAAGGGTTGGACTCAATGATCTCGGAGGTCTTTTCCCTGCTCCATACCAGGAGAGATGCATCAGCATTTCCATACCTGTTCAGAAACACTGATGTATGACAAGGTTACTGTTCTTACAGGTTACAGGCCTCACAGGTAAATTTTGGAGGCTGACTTGAAAAATCTGATGATGTTCATGTTGAGACAGCAAAGTGTGGGTTCTTCTGAGCCACGTTTCAAAGCACTGAAGGGTTTAGCTGGCCTGTTTTGGTTGGTTGGTTTGGGGTTTTATAATCATTAGTGTACACAACAGGTACTTGTCTATGCATGAAAACAACAAAATGCCTTTCAACATCTGGACTAAATTAGCAGGTAACTAAAAGGCAGCTATTTCCTCACAGACTGATTACAGAAGACTGATTTTTAACCATCACTGAAGCTGAGAAAAACGGCTGTTAGCTCTGATAATTCCCAAATGCTACACTGTTTGCTATGGAGGCCTCAGATGAGCTTCCCTGCCTTTTGTTTCTCCATTAGTCCCACTTAGAGCTTCAGCAAAAGCCTTCAGACAGACAGACATCTGCTCTGCAGAACCTGCATCCAGTGCCAGGTACCACCAACCACCCCAAGAGCTGCAGATAGAAAATCCATTATGTCTCATCAAGGGAAAAGATGATAATTTCCTTCCAAATCCCACATTATTTCTGAGATGCAGAGAGAAAAAAAGCACAGCAGAGTGCAGAAAGGCACAGCTATTCCTCTTTTCAAGAACAGACACAGCTCCTTCAGAGGCTTCCACAAAAAGACAGGGATCAAAAGGCACCATGAGAACAGGCACCACAGAACACTGATGCCTTTTTCTCTGTGCTTCTTCCACATGTTGCTGTAGGAAGGGATTTTTCAGAGATGGAGAAGAGAAAGAAGAGAAATGGTGGAGTTCAAGATCCTTAGGACAGCAAGGAAGGGTCAGATACCAAGCACACTGCTCTATGAAAGAGTCCCAGCATGGTTTGGCTGGGAAGGGACCTGTCACCAACGAAGATGCTCAATGTGCTGATCCCATGAAGAACACAGGTGAAGACTGAGGCAAAGAAAGTCACTGAGTACCTCAGCCTTCTCCATATCCTGGGTAACCAGGACTCCTGTTTCCTTCCAGAGAGACCCCACACTTTTCCTGGTCTTCCCTTACTGCTACAGAAGCTTTTCAGTTTTTCTTCTGGCCAGATTTATTTCTATCAGGGCCTGAGCTTTCCTAGCCTGATCTCTGGCTGCTCATACAATTTCTGTGCATTCCTCCCAGCCTACCTGTCCCCACTTCCACCCTGTACAGGCTTCCATTTTGGGTTTGAGGTTGTCCAGGAGGTCCTTGTTCATCCACGCAGGTCTCCTGGTTTTCCTGCCTGACTTCCCCTTTGTTGGGATGCATTGCTGATATTCCACCTCCAGATGTGGAGCCCAAGTTTCATGTAGTCCAAACAGAACCCCAAACATCTGAAGGCCCAGCCACAGGAAAACCAGGACATCAGGAAATTAATGAGAGGGGAGGGGCTAAGCTTTTAAACCACCAGTGCAACAAGGTAATAGCTCTCTGGAGTTTGTAAAGCTGAGAATTCCTTGGAAACAAGGGAGTTTTAGGCAGCACAGGGATGAGTCGGTGCCTACCGTGTGCAGTGCTACACCAGCCTCATGTCACACACCAAGCACCTGCAGCTCCTCAGTTACCAAATGAGACACATCCCACTGCTCAGCAGTGCCTGTACCAACATCGTTATGCAACAGAACAGCTCATTAGTGCTTTCCAAACAGTTATATTTCAAAAGTTATTACACTTATTGTGCTTATCAGTGGGCTTTCAACATTAAAAATCTCAGCTCCTGATAAAAAAAAAAAAAAAACCAAAACCAAAAAAAAAACCAAACCAAAACACAACTGGGTCTAATTTCCTTCAAGATCTTATGTGGAAAATGCCAGCACAGGGAGACAACAGGGAGTTCTTTTGCTTTCTGAAGATGTTGGTGCCCTTCAGACCTGCTCGCCAATGAAAGCTGCAGTAGAAATTCACGTGACGAACAAATATTTCTGTTGCAGTGCCCCAACATTCAGTTCTGCCCACTCAACCAAAAAGAAGAATCCATTTATTAAGAAGTAGAGGTGTTCCTATGCAAAGCAGAACTAAAGAGGTTATTAATATTTGAATATGTATCACATTTACTGCAAGCTACCCCAATGTAGGTGATGTGTCCGTTCCCTGATGTGACCCAGAAACCAGAATTCCTTAAACTTGAGGTATTAGGACTGATGATAATCACCTGATAAAACCAGATCAAAAGCAGTAAGAAACATACTTCTCCATACACAATAGCTCTATCTA
Organism: Chaetops frenatus; assembly: GCA_013400775.1. Lineage (NCBI taxonomy): Eukaryota > Metazoa > Chordata > Aves > Passeriformes > Picathartidae > Chaetops > Chaetops frenatus. The sequence goes on along the minus strand of VZTR01017737.1, from coordinate 2,691 downwards.
ATCCCTCAGCACAGAGCTCTCCCTGCCTTTTCAGCAAAGATTAGCATATTTAAAACTGCTAAACTCTGTATAATCTTCAATCATTGAGAAAAGTAATTCAATTAAGGAGAGTGCTGGTGAAGCTGCCTTACTGCTAGCCAGCCAATGCCGTATCCCTGTAGAGGTTAAAAAAAATAGAGGTGGAAAGAGAGGAGAAGATTCTTCTGGCTGGGCAGGGATGATGTTGCAGGCTCGTGATGCACCCAAAGCCCATGCAGCAAGTCCCCAGGCTGGGCCTGGGAGGGGCGTGGGGGACACAAGCCCCAGAGACCAGGAGATTTTGGGGATTGAGGAGCGAGGAAAATCAGCATCTTAGCATGGGAGAGAGCGTCTGCAGCTAGTGGTGAGCAGCACGAGGCAGAGCCACTGCAGTCCATGCGAATGCTGAGGGATACGGCACTGAACTCCCACAATATGGCTGAGGAGAGCCGAGAAAACCACACGCTGCATCCACCGTGCAATCCCACTCTCACATGGAAACGGAACACCCAGGGATGCTTCCAGATCTCCCAGGGAAGGGCTGCAAAGCCTGCCCGCGAGGAAGCGCAGCTTAGATTCCCTCAGCCATAAGACCCACATTTATTGGCGAGGCTGTGTACAGTCAGCACAGGTCTGCCGTCAGCCAGCTCTGGATGCTGAGGCAGCGAGCGGCCATCGCAGCCCTTTGTACCGTTTCATTTGTCATCCTGAAGTCCCTGGGTGTCAATGAACCCAGAGCACTCAGCCTCCCCACCAGCAGCAGGAGGATATCTTTAATTATGGCCTTCCAACAGGGCAGAGAACCTTTCAGCTGAACAGGAAGCGAATGCAGCAATCCAGCGCAACAGTTGTACAAAGATCTCCTGGGTTATGAAAGCTGCTATCCTAAAAACTTGCGTTTCTGCATCTCCCTTAACCTTCCAGACAAAGCACAACAAGGTGTGAGCAGAGCCCACTCCAGCTCCCTTTTTGCAACACCGGATCCCTCTGCATTTTCCTCCAAATATTACGAGGGCGTTTAATCCTTCCAGGAGCCACTTGGAAGGCGAGCTCTGCATCCTTCGGGCAGTTTAAAAAAAAAAAAAAAAAAAAAAAAAATTACAGGGAATGACATCATGACAGAGCCATCTGAAGAGCCTCAATCCAGGAAGGGACGTGTCTCCATCAGAGGCAGACTCAGGGAGCTCCGTGTTGGAGCATGCCCACGCTGCAGCACCCGCGGGATGCGCGGACACGGAGCCGGCTCGGAGTCAGCGCCCAGCATCCCAGACAAAGGCAGGGCTGCAGCCCACCCTGCAGCTGCCAGTCCGGCCCTGGATTCCTGGCAGCTCCCACCCATCCCTAAGCCCCTGCCCAGGCAGCAGTTGCAGGGCTGGGAATATTCAGCCAGGAGGATTTCGCTGTGCTGTACCCACAGAATCCCTTCTCTCCTCCCCAGGTTTGATGCTATGACTGGGAATTACTTAAAACCCTCCAGTTTAAAAACAGATGATTAGCTGAGAGGGAGAAAAAAAAAAAATCCTAGAGGAAGCAGATATCTGACGTTATGTCTGCTAGGAGAGACAAGAAATCCACGTGCAAACGAAGAGCTGCTGAGATTTAGGATCTGCACCAGGTGCCACAACCTTCCATGGAGGTATTTGAAAAGCTTCACGACATTGAAGCTCAGAAATACAGGTAAACAAGCCAAGGATTTTGCAAATGCATTGCTAATATTTAAGATTCCTGTTATCAAATACCGGGGAAAAAACCAACCAAACAAAAAAATTTAAAAAAAGCCCAGCATTTTCTGCACATGACCCTCATCCAAAATCCTCATAAAATGGCTGGCCAAATAGCACCTTACCAAGCAAATCAGGTGACTTACCCAGAAAATAATAAATAATCAATTTGAACTCGTGCTCCCCAAATCCCTGATACGAGAAGAGCTCTTTCAATCCCAAAACCACAAAATAAAAAGAGAATGATTCAATGAACAGACCAAAGAAAACTGCCAACGTGCAGGTAAATAATTTCACCAGCAGCCTTATCACCAAGCCCATCCACATCTGAGTGAGGAAAACACCAAGACACAAGTAATTTGGCCAAAAAAAAAGCAAACAAACTAGTGTTTCATCATCTCCTACCACAGGGACCAAAGGTGGTTGAGGGAGCAAATACCCCGCCCTGAGACAGAAAATATTTTGCACCTATTCATTATGTCAAAGATCGCTCAGTATCTACCCAGGATTACACAAAGCACCTCATAAATGAGTTGTTGTTTTTTTGGGTTTTTTTTTAAGAAAACTTCCACGGGAAAGATTTGGAATGCAGCATTGGAGATAGAGGCCTTCCGCTGAGGAAGGAGGAGACATTGTTTAGGTTGGATTTTTTTTTTTTTCATTCCAAAGACAGGGGAGAAAACCTCACTGACTGAATTAAATATTCAGCGCGTCGCTCTGCCAAGACATAAGTCCATTATGAAAAAACGCTGTCTTTACACAGAAAACACAGCGGGTTGAGACTCCTGCCCCCCAAAAACCAGAGGAGCTGGGATCGAATGAATCAGCAACTGTTTCTGGAGATGGGCTTCAGTGGGTGGGGGGGTTCAAGCAGAGCTGAACCCCGCGGACCCCGACGAGGCTGGGTGGGTGTCAGGGACTCTCAGGGGGGTGGGTACGTGTCGGGAAGGGT
>VZTR01017733.1:44393-142191 GCA_013400775.1 Chaetops frenatus | reverse complement strand
GGCGGCGCAGCGGCCGCATGTGACCGCCGTCACCTGACCAACATGGCCGGGGCCGCCCCCGCCGCCGCCCGCCGCGGCTGAGCCGCCGCCGCCAGGTAATGTGGGGCCCCCGGGGCGGTGAGGGACCCGCCGGGGGGATGAGGGCTCCCCGGACCGGCCCTCGGGCCCGCGGCGTTCAGCCCGACTCTGTCGTGCCCCTGCCGGTAGCGAGGGCCCTGAGGGGCCGGGGCCGCCCTGACCGGCCGTGGCCGTGGCTCGGTGCTGGGTCCGTGCTCCGTGCTGTGAGCATCCTCTGTGTCGCCCCTGTGGCCCCTGGCCCTGGGGCTGCAGAAGTCCCCTTGTGTCCCCGGCACGGGGGTTGTGCTGCAGAGATCCCACCGTGTATCCCCTTCAGCTGCGGAGGTGCCGTTGTGTCCCCAAGGCCAGCCCTGGGGCTGCAGATGATCCATCATGTCCTTCTGTACGTCCCATCATGTTTCTTTTCACTTCTTGGGGCTCTGAATGTCCCATTGTGTTCCTCCAGCCTCGGGCTCAAGAGGTGCCATCACGTCCCACTCCCTGGCTGTGGATGTGCCTTTGTGTGTCCCCCCACCAAACCTAGGCCTGCAGAAGTCCCATCATGTCCCTTGCCCCCAACCCTTGGATGTGCAAGTCCCCATCGTGTCCCCCTGCTTGGGGCTGTGGAAGCCCTACCGCATCACCCTGCTGGGCTGCAGAGGTCCCACCTTGTCCCTCACAGCCAGGGCTGGTTCCTTCTCGCCCCCCACACGCTGACACGGTGACCAAGCTCCTCAAACCCGCTAGTTTTTAACCTGGGTGCCAATGGGGAAGTGAGACTTGCCGCAGGCTGGGGAGGGCGGGGTGGTTCTGCGCCGCTCCGCTGGCTCACCGCCTGCCTGGACCACCTTTCTCCCAGCAGAATCCAGCATGGAAAGCTTTCTGCAGAGCGTGGAGAAGGACCTGAACATTGACCGCCGGCAGCTGGCCCCTGAGAGGACCCACGTCACCGCCTTCGTGCCAGCCAAATGGCTGCAGAGCCTCAAGGAGCGCCGGCTGCTGCCGGCGGCCTGCCCGCGGCCCGAGGGGCTGAGCGAGGTGGAGGTCAGGACGTTCCTGCAGCACTCGGTGCAGAAACTCCCGGCGGGCTGGACACGGGTGGAGATCCATGGGCTGCGGAAGGCCTGGCTGGGGTACCCGCTGCGGGCACAGCCCCCTGACCAGAGCTGCGGCAGCAACATGGACACCCTGCACGGCTTCATGCAGAGCGTGGCCACCCAGAACTACCACAACCTGTGGGGCCGGGCTCATGGGCTCTACGCTCGGCCCTACTGGCGGCCGGACCCGCCGTCCACGGTGCCGGCGCTGGATGCCCTCCGAGCTGCCCTGCACAGAGCCTATGGCTGCCCCGTCCTCCAGGTGGGCAGGAACGTGCCTGGCACATCCCCTGCCAAAGAGAGTGTGCCCAAAGGGGTTTGCCCCAACATGCTGCAGGCCGAGGCGCTGCTGGAGTCGGTGGACATGCTGTACATCATCTACCCCTACATGCAGTACTGCCTGCACGACGTCGTGACCTTCAGCCCGGCCAAGCTGACCAACAGCCACGCCAAAATCCTCTTCCTCCTCTTCCACGTGCTGCAGGCCATGAGGGCTTGTCACCAGGCAGGTCTGGCTTGTGGAGATTTCTCCCTTCGGGACGTGGCTGTGGATGAGAAGCTGTGCAGCCGGCTGCGTGTGAACTTCAAGGGGTATGAGGGACCAGGGAAGGAGGAGAATCTGGAGGGTGGTCTGGAGCAGGAGACTGAGCGAAGCTGTGTACAAAGGCAGGAGGTGACGTGCAGTGCCTGCCAGAAGGACCTCCGAGACCTGGTGTTGCAGTGGGTGCACGGACAGGTCAGCAACTTTGACTACCTTATGCATCTGAACAGTTTGGCTGGGAGGAGAATGGGAGACCCCAATTACCACCCGGTTCTTCCGTGGGTGGTGGACTTCACTACCAAAAACGGCAAGTTCAGGGACCTAAGGAAATCCAAGTTCCGCCTCAACAAAGGGGACAAGCAGCTGGACTTCACCTACGAGATGACCAAGCAGGCATTTGTTGCGGGAGGGTCGAGTGGGGAGCAGCTCCATGTCCCCCACCACATCTCTGATGTCCTCTCAGATATCACCTACTATGTGTACACGGCCCGCAGGACACCCAAGGCAGTGCTGTGCTGCCACGTGAGGTCCCAGTGGGAGCCCAACGAGTACCCAGCCAGCATGGAGCGCATGCAGAGCTGGACGCCGGACGAGTGCATCCCAGAGTTTTACACAGACCCCTCCATCTTCCGCTCCATCCACCCGGACATGCCCGACTTGGATGTGCCGTCGTGGTGCAGCTCCTACGAGGAGTTCATCGAAGTTCACCGCATGCTGCTGGAGAGCCGGGAGGTCTCCCAGGACCTGCACCACTGGATCGACCTCACATTTGGCTACAAGCTGCTGGGCAAGGATGCAGTCAAGGAGAAGAATGTCTGCCTCCACTTGGTTGACAACCACACGCACCTGACGACCTACGGGGTGGTGCAGCTCTTCAACCAGCCCCACCCCAGGCGCATGGTGGGACCTGCCTACACTCCTGCTGAAGCTCCAGCCATTGCCCGGCCTCTGCTCCAGAACGTCCGGGAGACCGTGATTTTGGAGGACATCCAAGGCCAGGTGACAGATGTGGTCAACGGGCTGCTCCTGGAGGCTACTCCCAGTGAAACCACCTGGTCTGGGGAGAAAACCGTCGCTGGTGAGGATGAATTGGAGCAAGGCACAGAAGCCCTGGATTCCATTTCTGCTCCTGGTAGAGCCGCTGACCAGCCCTGTGCCACTGTGCCAGCAGCACAGCCCTCCACCCTCCCTGCTTATGCCACTGACAGCAAATCCTCGGGGGTCCGACCGCTCCGTCGGAGCAAGGCAGGGGCTGTGGATCAGCTTGACGTGAAGATCACACTTCCTGAAGGCTTCAATCCCCTCCAGGCCCTGGAAGAACTGGAGAAATTGGACAATTTCTTGGTTAAAGGCTTAAGCAGTGAGATGCAGCTGATGGAGCAGCCGTGGGAAGAGCCACCCTTGGGTCTCTCAGACCTCTTCCAGAGGGACATGCAAGCTTTGGGCATTCTGGTAGCTGAGATTGTATTTGCACCGAGGCTTCGTCCTTTGAAGCCTGATGCATCCCTGTTGGAGCGGTTCCTGATGGTGCGGAACCTGTGCCGTTACCACCCCAAGGAGATCCCAGCCCCGCTCCAGCACGTGCTGCATGTCCTGCTACAGCTGAATGTGCCCGTGGAGAAGCTGCTGAAGAGCAGGCTGGGCAAGGGCGCAGTGCAGTTGTTTGAATACAAACCCATCTCCCAGGGCCTCCCCCCACCCTGTCCCACGCAGCTCCTCAGCCCCTTCAGCTCCATTGTCCCCTTCCCCACCTACTTCCCAGCTCTGCACAAGTTCATTTTCACCTATCAGGCAAAGAAGATTGAGGATGAAGGGCAAGGCCGGGAGCTTGTTTTCCAGCTGTGGCAGCAGCTGGAGGGGATCCTTTCTGATATCACTCCTGAGGGCTTGGAGATTCTTCTGCCCTTCATATTATCTCTGATGTCTGAGGAAAACACCGCTGTCTATGCAGCATGGTACCTCTTTGAACCCATAGCTAAATCCCTCGGGCCCAAGAATGCCAACAAATACCTGCTGAAGCCCCTGATCGGAGCCTACGAGACCCCCTGCTCCCGCCACGGCAGGTTCTACCTGTACACAGACTGCTTTGTGGCCCAGCTGATTGTGCGCCTGGGGCTGCAGTCCTTCCTCCTGAACCTGCTGCCCCACATCCTGCAGATCCTCGCGGGCATCGAGAGCTCGAGGGAGGAGAGCAAATCCTTCCTCGGCACCGCCGAGGATGATGAGAGCGGAGGGGAGAGCCCGGTGTCATGTGTGTTTGGGGAGGAGATCAAGATGGACGTGGAGCGCAGCTCTGCTGCACTCGATCTCCTGGACTACACCTCTGGGGTCAGCTTCCATGACCAGGCCTACCTGCCCGAGGGTGAGGACTTCCAGAGCGGCCTCTACGTCGGGGAATCCCTGCAGCCCCAGGAGCAGGAATTGCTCAGCCTCGGCCGGCTGAGTGACAAGAGCAGTGCCAGCGAGGTGTCCCTGGGTGAGGACAGACCTGCTGATGGGGACTCCCAGAAGGACAAGAGCAGCTTGAAGTCGATGGACAGCAGCCAGGACCTGAAGCAGAGTGAGGAGTCGGAGGAGGAGGAAGAGGAGCACGATGAAGAGGAGCACAAGGACGCAGCAGTTGATGTGGAGCTGATGGTGGTCATGGATGCTGCTGAGGCCTCCGTGGATGCCACCCTGGCTGATGACAGCAGCGAGCCAGAGGATGGGGAGGGAGAGGAGCTGACAGATCACTCTGATGACAAAGAGCAGACCATACTGCTGGGTAAGACCCCGCCAGCATCCAGGCTGTTGGGCAGATCCTGGGGAGAAGCGGGTCCAGATTTGAGGGTGTTTGTGGTCCCAGCTCGGGACAGTGATGAAAACAGAGAAAGAGGCCAGGTCTGCATGTGGCTCTGAGAGTCAGGGTTGGGGCAGCAGGGGCTGATAGCTGATCTGTGCTGTGCTGGGTGCTGTCCTTGTGACTGCTGTTGTTTTGCAGACACAGCCTGTAAGATGGTGAGGTGGCTCTCAGCCAAGCTGGGCCCGACTTCATCGTCGTGCTTCATCGCCAGGAACCTGCTCCGGCTGCTCACGTCCTGCTACATCGGTAACACCTCTTCCCTCGGTCCCAGAGTGGGCTGTGCCCCCCAGTCTGTCTGCTGGTGGCTTGGGTGTGGCTGCTGTTTCAGCTCATGATGTGTTGTTCTGTGGGCAGGCCCGACCAGGCAGCAGTTTGTACTGAGCAGTGACGAGAACAGTCCCCTGAGTACAGGAAACATCTACCAGAAACGGCCCGTACTGGGAGATCAGGTGTCCAAGCCAGTGCTGGCCTGCCTGGTGCACGTGGCATATTTGTATGGAGAGCCTGTCCTCACCTACCAGTACCTGCCCTACATCAGCTACCTGGTCAGTATTGCCTTTTTCTCCTCTCTGTTGGGACAAGAGCTGTGTCCAAGCACAAAGGGTGTAAAAAAAAATAGCTCACCCTCAGCAGGAACCCCCTGCATAAAAACTGAGCTCAGCTTGGCTCTGTGGTGTGGGCCAGTGTGGGCTGAGCAGCTCTGCCTGTGTTGGCTGAGAAGGGCAGGGGAGGCACCTTCACCCCCTGTCACAAGCTCCAGACTGCTCCCAGCAAAGCACATTGCTGTGTTCATACCCCTCTTTGCCTGTCAGACCTTGTGAAACCAGAGAAAAAGCTTTTCTTCTGCTTTTCTGTGCCCAAACAGTGCTGGCACAAGGGTGGGATTGTGATAACAGGCAGGAGGAGCAGCTTGTGCTGCTGTGGGGTTGCTGGAGTGAGTGTTCACAGAGGTCTGTGTGGGTAGATAGGGGTGAAACTAACCGGTTTTCAACTGTATAAAAAGCACTGGCAAGGCTCACCAACTTTTCAGCTTGAAATTCATGGCTGAACAGCAAGAAGGAAACGTATAATGCAGCTGTTTGAAAAACTTAATTTTTTATTAAAAAGGAAAAAGGTTTTGAATGTTTTAAACATGCTTATTTTTCATACTGCTCCCTCTTTAGTGGTTGTAAACAATTTATTTATGGATTCTCATTTGAATGGAAAACTTCAATAGCTTTCTGATAATTTAAACATAGAGGAAAAGCAGCCACAGCTGTTCATTTAAAGAAAACAAAAAGGCATTGTCAGTTTTTCCAATGTTGAAGGGGAGATTTTCAGGGGAAAAAAATCCCATTTTTCAGCAAAATCATTCTCCACCCAGTTGCAATCATAGCTCCAGCTGTTCTGCTTTGCTTTCCTAAGCTCATTGCTTGGGGGCACGGAGGGGATTAATACCCCTGTGAAACAGCATTTGGCAACCTGATACTGGAGCGATAGAACTCATGGGTCACAAACAGGATAAAGTCAATCCTTCTTGCAGGATTTGGCAGGGTGGCTATTTTGTGAGAGGAAGAGCCTCTGTGATGAGCTGGAAGATGGCAGGTGTACAAAAAAATATAGCAGGAACTGGGAATTGTCTGTGGGTTTTGTTATTGGCTCTCTTTTCTTGGGTCTTTGATTTGTCTAGGAGTTAGGAAATAGGACAGTCTAGAAAGAAATATTTTAGAGTTGCTGCTGATGTTATTAACTCTTTGGCACTGCCATAACAGCAGCAGTACATTGTCAGCAGAAAAAAGATGTGCAGTTCTGCCTCATGAAATTATTAGCAGCTGGATTTCTAGAAGTCAGCAGCGGGTTTGCCTGTAATTTGTGCTTGGATATTTCATGCAAGGACTGTTCCTCTGCAGACTGTGGGATGAAGAGACTGATTCTTGCTTTTAAATTGTGTGTATGTAAGAGTTTCCCCTCTCTCTCTGTGCTGGCAAATGATGCTCTGGGGTGTCCAGGATGGTTTGGGCCAGTGTGGGGTTGTTGCTCTCCTTTCTGAGCTTCCCACTTGTGGAGATGTGCAGGGAGAGGCTCTGCAGAGGAAAGTTGTGAGCTTAGGGGTGTCATTCCCCATTTTCTCCAGGCTCATCTCTTGTGCTGACAGGTGCCTGTCAGTTCTTGGGCTCATCCCTTGAGTGCTAGATACATTTTGCTGTTGAGACTCGGTGCTCGGGTTCCTCTCCCAGGAGCTGTGACCAGCACTGCCATGCTGGGTTTGAGGCTGAGCTCAGGTGACCCCAGGGTCACCTTTGCTGTGTCCTGCTGGGGAGGTGGTGGCCCTGGCACTGAAGGAGTCCCTTTCACAGGTTGCACCTGGCAGTGGCTTGGGCAGTGTCCGGCTGAACAGCCGGAAGGAGGCCGGGCTCCTGGCTGCTGTGACACTGACACAGAAGATTGTGGTGTGTCTCTCTGACACCACACTGATGGACATCCTCCCCAAGATCAGTCAGGAAGTGCTGCTCCCAGTGCTGGGCTTCCTCACTTCACCAGCTGTCAGGTAAGCGCTGCAGGATCGGCACAAAATCAGGGATTTGGGAATGGTTCTGTGGGGGCCTTAATGCTCTCAGGGCTGGGGGGTGTTTCTGCCCTGATGTGCATCTCCTTGCACTGGTACACTGCTGAAAGCATTCTGATAACACAGAAAAGGCAGGAAGCATGAGGCAGAGAATGGGAAAAGGGATGTATGGAGGGCAGGCTGGTCATGGATGTCCTCTTCAGTTTCCCTAGTGGAGCCCAGGCCCGTGTTGTCCTGTGTGTGAAGACAATCAGCCTCATTGCCTTGATCTGCCTGCGGATTGGGCAGGAGATGGTGCAGCAGCACCTGAGTGACACAGTGAGAAACTTCTTCGGGGCATTCTCACTGCTGCAGGAGCTGCAGGACCAGGTCAGTGGTGTGGGAGAGGTCCTCCTGCCCTCCCGCTGACGTGGGAATTTGGTGGGCATACCTGACTGTGTTTGTGTGGTAAGAGCATCTCATCTTGGCGTTTATCTGATCTGGTTTCTCTTGTCCAGGGGTTGTCAGCAGAGTCACTGAGCAGCTGTGAGATGCCTGTGATGGAGGTGCCCCTTTCAGATGGGAAGCTGCTGGCCCTGGATCCATCTGTGCTGGTGGAGTTACAGAAGGTGTTCAACCCTGAGATGGCCTACATCACCTACATCCCCTTCTCCTGCTTGCTGGGTATGCCTTGGCCACCAGCTCCAGAGATCTGTGAGGGAGCTCTGTGCCCTGGGCATATGTGCTGGGCCTGAACTCCAGAGAAATCACAGCTCACAGGGCTGCTGGGGGAAACCCACAGTTCTACAGCATGGCTTGGGCTGATTCTTGGGTTGGGAGCCCACTGGGCTTCAGGCTGGTTCAGCTGGGAGCAGCATGTGGCTGACCTGGGGGACGCTGTGTCCACATCCCTGTGTATGGAGGGGGATGATGATGATGATGATGGAGACATTGCTTCACTTGCAGCCACATTGTCTCTGTCTCCTCAGGTGACATTATCCGGACGGTTGTGCCCAACCACACTCTGGTTGAGAAGCTGGCCAGCCTCCACCTGGAGAACATGAACCCCCAGAACCTGCAGGTCACTGGCCTGGAACAAACACCAAGTGTGGTGGGCTCAGACCAAGACCCTCAAGGGGCTGAGCCCTTCTCCAGCCCCCAAGAGGACACTCACTCTGGCACTTTTGGGAGCGTCCTGGTGGGGAACCGCATCCAGGTGCCGGTGGACACGCAGCGGGAGGGTCTGGGCTTGCTGAGCCTCAGTGCTGGCACTGATGGATTCGTTCCCAGCTCGTCCAGCGAGGAGAATGCCCTGAAGCACGACCTGCCCCGCAGCACCCACATGCTGTGTGGGAACTGGCTGGCCTACTGGCAGTACGAGATCGGGGTGAGCCAGCACGACCCCCGCTTCCACTTCCACCAGATCAAGCTGCAGAGTTTCTCAGGGCATTCCGGGGCCATCAAGTGCGTGGCACCGCTGGGCAGCGAGGATTTCTTCCTGAGTGGCAGCAAGGACAAGACCGTGCGGCTGTGGCCCCTGTACAACTACGGGGATGGCACCAGCGAGGTCCCACCGCGCTTCACCTACGCCGAGCACAAGAAGTCTGTGTTCTACGTCAGCCAGCTGGAGGCACCACAGCATGTGGTGAGCTGTGATGGCACCGTGCACATCTGGGACCAGTTCACGGGTAAGAAGGGAAAGGGTGAGAAACTGGAGTGAACTGGTCCAGCCCTTACAGGCAGGGGCTGAGTTTGGATGGCTTCCGTTAAAAACTAGCACAGAACTGGAGATTTGCTGTGTGCCTTGTCCTGCCATAGTATCTCTGCTGTCCTTTCACAGGCAAACTTCTGCGGACTTTTGATGAGTTAGACAGCAAAGTCCCCATCACAGCTGTGACCACCATGCCCCCTCCCTATCACAGCATCTCTGTGGCCAGCGCAGACTCCGTGCTGAGGTTCATCGACCACAGGAAGCCAGGCCTACAGGTAGGGATGTGGTGCTCTGTGAATCACCTTCCTCCAGCCCTGTGCTCAATGATGGGATCACAGCTGGCCCAAATCCCAAATCCAGCTGTGATGTCTCCGTGGAAACCAGCTTGTCCCTTAAATGCCAGCTCCCCTGAGCTTCATCCCCCAGCTGGACTGTCTCTCTTGCAGCACGAGTTCCGCCTGGCCAGCGGGGTGAGCGCAGGGCTCATCCGCTGCCTGGCCGTGAGTCCCAGCGGCCGCAGCGTGGTGGCCGGCTTCTCCTCCGGCTTCATCGTGCTGCTGGACACCAGGACAGGGCTCATCATGCGGGGCTGGCCTGCCCATGAGGGAGACATCCTGCAGATCAAGGTGAGAGGCTCAGTTGGCATCAGGGTGGGGCCTCATCAATCCTCTGAGGCTGTGCAGAGGATCCTTCCTTCAGGGGTTGTGTGCTTCAACCTTGCTCCATCCCTTCCTGTGTCCCTAAGAGGCTGCCCAAGCTCTCCTGCCCCGTGGTTAATGCTGCTGCCAGCTGCTCTCGGTCCAACTCATGGCTGCCAGAGTTCAGCCCTCCTGGGTTTCAATCCCTGCCAGGCAGGTCTGCTGCAGGGGCAGGGAGGAGCTGCGGCTCCCGTGAAGGAGTAAATGTGTTGCTTTCTCCACGGGGCTCTCGGCTTCCCTGGGAGAGTGTTGCTCTAATGAATAACTCTTGTCCATATTTACCCACCCCAGGGAGCAGTGCTGGATCTCCAGTGTCCTTGACCCAAATGTGGGTTAAACAAAGTTCAGCTGTGTGGGTTGTTTACCCTCTCACTAGCTCTGCTAATAAGCAGCTCCAGGGTTCTCCTACCGTTGGCAATATTTTCAACTGTGAGAGAGCCTCCCAATTCTCTTTCCTGAGAAGGAAAATAGTTTGGCAGCTCATTGAGTAGAGAGAGAGAGACTGCATGATAATCGTTTTACCCACTGCAGTAGTAAAAGATGAGGAATGAGTTGTGTTGGGTATCAGGGTGTTGCTGAGAAGAGGCCCAGCCCATTCTCTTGGAGGAGATTGCCAGCTACCAGAGCATCCTTTAGCTTGCAGTGTCCACCCAAGGCCTTGCTGACATGCTCAGTACCATCAGTTGCCTGGAAATGGCTTGGACTGTCCTAAGGGATTGCACTGTGACCATTGGATCACTGGCAGCCACCTGCTGCTCTCATGTGCAGCACCAGATTGTGAATTTTTACAGGAATGTTGGTTCACTGGCCTTTCCTCTCCTGCAGGCTGCAGAGGGCAATGTGCTGATCAGCTCCTCTTCAGATCATTCCCTGACTGTCTGGAAGGAGCTGGAGCAGAAACCTTTGCACCACTACAAATCTGCCTCCGAGCCTATCCACGCATTCGACCTCTACGGTAACGAAGTGGTCACTGGAACTGTGGCCAACAAGATCGGAGTCTACTCCATGCTGGAGTCCTCAGCCCTGCCCACCAGCACAACCAAACTGAGCTCAGAGAACTTTCGTGGTACACTGACCAGCCTGGCAGTGCTGCCCACGAAGTGCCACCTCCTGCTGGGCTCGGACAACGGCATCATCCGGCTCCTGGCGTAGTGACCCCCGGCCTGACAGCCTGTGGCTGTCCCACAGTGCTGGGCTGCAGCTGGAAGCCAGCAGCATGGCTTTGGGAGGAGGCAGTCAGATGTTTCTGAGCAGAGGATGCGGGGGGAGGTGTACTTGTTATGTCTCTAACCTCTTTCTGTATCTTGAAGAAGAAAAAAAAGCCATAACTGAGAAACCTCCGCTGCTGCTGGGAGAGATATTGGGCATTGTAGGTCACTGTCACCCCTGCAGAGAGGTCTGGAGCTTTCCTTACCACGTGTGCCTGATCCCCAGGGGACTGTGAGCTGCCCTTCACAGTAATAGGGACCACAGGTACCCTCCCCCCTTCAGTTAAAGGGTAAGAGGTGCCCCTTGACAAAACACAACAGTTGAGCTACTGCCACCTGCACTTCCCCTTCCCTTCCTCTCCTGAACCACTGAACAGCCTCACGGTCACGGCAGAAGCTGGGCCTGGGAACTGCTGCCTTTGGAGCTGCATCTCCTCCTCCCCTGGCTGGTGCTCAAAGCCCAGAGGAGATGCTCTGTGAACTTTAGGTTCTGCCAGCTGAGTTAGAGCCTGCATGAGAGGAGAAGAGGTTCACCAGAGCCCTTCTGCTGCCGTGCTGGCTCCATGGTGAGGACTGGAATGGAAGCCAGCCAAGGCACAAACCCCATCTGCTCTGCCAGTTCCTGTAGGAATGGGCTGCTGCAGAAGGGCAGATTGGGGTGGGAATGTGACTCTCTAGGGAGGCCAGAACTAGATACTTCCATGAGGATTTTGGTTTGTGGGGTAGGGCTGTTGTTGGTTCCTGCCCCAGCATCCTTCGATGATGTGAGAGGTGAGGAATGCCCTGTGTGCTGTGCACTGGCAGTGATCCTCAATAAATCCTTCTAATCCTCTCCTTCATGCTGGTCAGGCTCCTGGGGAAGACAGGGCAGAAAAAAGGTGCTCAGTTTTGTTCCCTCCTGCCCTCATAGGGTGAGAGGCAGGAGGCATGAATCCAGCATGGTCTCTCTTTGACCTTCCCTTTGGGACAGCACCATCTGTTCCCACCCCAAAGGCACAGAGGGTGCTCTTTGCCCCACCAGTGGGAGCAGTTTCCTCACTTCTGTTGCAGCCCTTTTCCCATCCTTCAGCCTAGTCAGAGCCAGTATCAGGGGAGCAGGAAGCTCTTACCTTGGGCAGAGGAGGAGCCTGCTGTGGGTTGCCCTGGGAGGCTAAAGGGCTTCCATCCAGCTGCCACCTGCAGCTGGGGAGGTGAGTGTTTGGGTAGTGCTGTCCTTCCCTACTCAAGGGGAGCTCTCAGTCCTGTGTTGCCTATTAGCCATTTGCAATAGATGTAAATATTTCATTCTAATAAACTCTTTGAAAGAGCTGCAGAGCCAAGTGTGTGTGTGTGGAAGCTCTGTGCTGGAGGGGCTGGGTGTGCTGGGTGTGCAGCTCTCCTGCTCCTCAACCAAAGTGACAGCTCCTCCTTTAGGCTCCTCTTGTGTTCTGGGGGAGCCCTGGATGTAGGATAGGACTGTGCTGCACAGGATATGCTTTCCAAGGGGAGGTAGCTCCCTGTGTTGCAGCTGCGTGTCTCAAATGTGGTTGCAGAGCTCAGAGCTGTCACCCATTGTCTGGGGTGAGTTTGGGAACCAAGAGTTCCTGCAAGGAATGGATGAGTGGAAGATTCTGTTGGTGCTCCCTGCTGGTCCTCAGTGACTCCTCTCGCACCCCTCTGCCAGGGGCAGAGGCAGCAAGGATCACCATCCCTTCTGCTTATGGCACAAATCCACACAGGGCAGGACTGCTGGAGTTCTGTTTGTCCCCAAGACTTTTCCTCTGTGCCCCAGCAGTGTGTGCATGCCCTGGACTCTGGGACCAGCTGCCCTGGGAGAACTCTGGAGCGTGCTGTGCTCCAGGGGAGGGACCAGCTGCTCTTGGCTCAGCCCAGCCTGGCCTGAGCCCTGTGTGCATCCACGGGGCCCTGGGCACCTGCCCTCAGTTCCCCAGGGAGGGAAGAGCTGGGGGTTTCAGCAAAGAAAATTCCCAAACCAGGGAGCCCTGTGGCAATAAACACCAAGCCCTGCGTTTTCACTGAAATTTATGGCTGAAAGAGAATATTCCCAGTACGGGGAGTGTATGCAAAGTGGAGCCACTTGCAAGTTACTTCGGCTGGTGGGAGTTTTGGATCTGGTAAACACAGTGTTAATGTTGTCTTGAGGGTACAGCAGCCCAAAAGAGAGTGTCCCCATCTCCAAAGCACCACAAACTCACTCTTCTCCCCCAAACAAATGTTTAACCGGATGCTGTAGGTCAATATTTGCCTGCCAAATTCTCAAAGGGGGTGGTGCCGAAGGTCGCTGCTGGGAAGGGGGGGCTGGACGAGAGCTCTGTGTGCCCCACGCAGAGCTGCTGGACAGGCTGAAGCAGGTGCCAGTTCCAACATGGGCATGAACAACCTCAGGTAAGGGGCAAATCAAAGGGTTTGATATAAATAAGGTCTCCTCCAGTCCCCTCTGGGAGAGCGGTAAATTTGGCAGAGGGTTAAAGGATGGGCACCACCAGGGAGGAAAAGGGGTTGTTTAGGGTTGTATGCGACTACAGGATTTGGGGTGGGGGAATGAAATGGCCTCATGTTATGCTTTGGCCAGTGGGATCTCAGCCCAGCAGTCGTGGGTGAAGTAAGGACTGCCTGGAGGAGTGGAAAGCAGGCCCAGGAATTTAGTGTGGCAGCCATGCAGGGGGCTGGGCTTTGGCGTGGAGGTTTTATGAGAAGGAGAAGATAGTTTATTTCTGTTTGAAAGGCAAAAGTGGCTGGGTGAAGCGTTGGCCAAGGGATGGGTGGGGTTTTGTCTGTCTGTTTTAACCCTGGAAGCCCTGCTCACACTGTCCCACACTGGAACTGGAGCATGGAGGTAGGAAGAGGCGGGGTTTGCCAGCAAAGGGGGGAAGATGAGTGCTGGGAAGGGGAGGACTCCCCCTTTCAGGACATGCTGCTGGGAAACAGCTCTGGTATTTCACTTCCTACCTGCAAATTCCCTCCCAGGCAGCACTTGCTGAGCACCTGCAGGTCAGTAGCCCTTCTCCCAAGAGCCTGGGGCACAGCTGAGGATGCTGTGCCTGCATCTCGGTGGTTTCCATGGGAAAGGAGCAGAAGGGCTCTTGTCTCCTTGCAGAGGCACAGTGTGTGCAGCACTGATTAGGGAAATACCATTTGCAGTCCAGAGAAACCAGGGCAGCAGGGTCAGACAGGCTGGATCCAAGCAGAGCCTGGCTGTGGCTGCAGCTCCTCTATGGGTCCCTGGTCCTCTCCGATTTCCCTGCCCTGGCACCAGACCCAGGAGCCCTGTGTTGTTTCTTTGCAGCATTGTTCATTTCCCTATAGCTTTCCACGAGCTCCTGTGCCAACCTGTTTGGCCAGGTTGATAATTTTCTCCCTGTAGACCTGAGTAGGCTGAGCTCACAGCTGGAAATAACTCCTCTCTCGGCTGCTCCTTGTGTTCCAGGAAAATGGGGTTCCTCTGGGGGCTGCTCAGCCTGGCTGCTCTGCACAGCCTCCCAAGGGTAAGTTGCTACTCCAGCAAAGAGCAAGGGAAGTGTGGTGGCTCCCTGAGCCAGAACATGGGGCAAATACCACCCACAGAAACCCTAGAAGGAAAATAAGTGGGAGGACACTGCTGGGGGGTTCACCAGCAAGGTTTCTAATCTTTCACCCAGCTAAAAGAGTTGTGGATGTTCTTATTACTCATATTTCTGTAGAAACTTTTCTTTTGGAACTTGACCTCAACTGTATTTAGTGACTGTGACTTTCAGGAGTTAACAGGAGGTTTTTGAAAAGCAGGTTTTTCCTCTCCCGGATCCCTGTCAGAACTGAGATTGCAAAACCCCACTGCTCACTCTCAAAAAGATCCATTATTTTGTGCCAGGCTAGCCTGACCCCTTTCTAAACAAATCCTGTGTTTGCAGTGTCTCCCAGTTCCTCCTCACTTCCACCTCCCCATGTCAGACCCTGCTGCCCCTGGGTCTACATCCCTGCCTTGTGAGGACTGCTACAGCCAGGACTGCAGTAGGAGCAGGGAAGACAAACTCTGGAAATTCAGATGGACCTGACTTTGTTTCTTGGTTGATTTTTTTCCCCACAGCTGGCACATGCCATTGACCAGCAGCATCTCTTCCTGGACAAAGATGGGAAGCTGAGGGTAAGCACTGACTGGTTCCACCCAAGGGAGCTGAGGTTATGCTGTGGGATTTGCAGTTTTTCCTGAGAAAGGATGAGCCCAGGCAGTGCCAGTGCCATGAGAAAGTCCATTTTTCTGCAGGCTTTACTCCCAGCTGCTGCCAATGCTGTGCTCCTTTAAGTTGGAAGCTCCACCCCAAATAACTGGGCAGAGTATGGAGTTAACATCAGTATTGGTGTGTGTCCAGGGGCTGGCAGGTGGATGATTTAACTTCTGATTGATAAGGAAAGGTGAGGAAAACCACCAGCTGTGAGGATGACAGGGAGAAAGATCCATAGCTGATCCAATCCACTGAGCCTGGGAAGTTTCAGGCCACGAGTATGTGAGGAGAGTAGAGGCACTGCTAAAGGCTAAAGCTTAGGAAAGTGGAAAATTAGGAAATTTACAGAGAAAAAGGGTGTAACAGAACAGACAGGTCAAGAAAACACAGATGCTTGGAGGAGGAATTGAGCCAAACTGGATCAGGGCTGTGACAGCAGCAGAAGGGGCTGACCAGCGTGAGGCATGTGGGCACTGCTAAAATGTGGGGGGGGAGGAGGTGAAATCAAGGCTGAGGACAATGGATCTGTAAATACTGAAGGCACAGGACATGCTGAGCTGGTGGGTCTTGCCCTCAAGCTTTTCTGAGAGCAAGGGGAAGAAACACTGCCAGACCCTCACTGGGTCCATTTTCACAGAGTACAAGACCTTCTCTTTTCCAAAGCCATTCCCTCAAGTCATTATCCTCAAGGTTAAAGGGAAACTGAAGCAAAACTACCACCAGAGCAGAGTTCAGCTCTCTCCAGTTTTCTCAGCCCATTTAGATGTGCAGTAAAAGCCTGTGGGGGTGTCACTGTGCTCCTGCTTTCCCAGTGCTGTCCTTGTTTCTCCCCAGGATGTGAAAAGCACTGGAATTGCAGAGTCGGATTTGCTGGGAGCCATCCCAACCCTGCCAAAGGGAAAGCTGGTAGAGTTTAGTTATGACAGCTTCCAGGAGAATGATGGAACCATGTCACCATTCAGCACCACCCTGCCAGACACGAGGGATGACTGGAACTCAGAGGATGAAGCTGTAGCTGGGGCTGGGGGTTGTCGTGGGAAGAAATCACCTGGAGAAAATGCCTCTTCTGAAGAGGAAGGAGAGGCTGGAGATAAAAGCTGTGAGATGACTTGGAAGAAGAGCCAGAGGCTGGCAGATGGCTTGATGAGATTCAGCATTGATCTCCTGAGAGAGGTGCAGCTGGAGTCCAACAGAACCAATGTGATCCTGTCCCCCCTCAGCATCACCCTCGCCTTGTCTCACCTGGCACTGGGTAATTCCTGGTGGCAAAACCACCATTCCCTGCCCTTCCCTGTATCCTCTCCCAGAGGCATGAGCAACCAGTGTGAAAAATGCAAATGAAATACAGTCCCTTCCACTTACCCTTTCTCCTGAAGCTTTAATTAGGCATTATTATAATTGAAGCTGCCCTCTGAGGCTCAGTCTCTCAGATTTCTCCAGCCTCTTTTCTGAGGCACAACTTGTTTCTAACAAGAGGCAGCCAGAGTAACATCCCTGTTTTCCACTCTGTGGGCATGAGACCTAACAGGAATTTGATTTTTAGGAGCAGCAAATCAGACAGAGAAGCATCTGCTGGAGGTGATGCACCTGGAGTCAGTGCCCTGCCTCCACCACATGCTGGGCACCCTTCGCAGGAGGCTCACAGAGTCCACCCTCAGCCTTGGGTCACGTCTGTACCTGCAGAAAGGTGAGAGGTGGCACAGGAGGGGCTGGACTGGTGTAGGATTAAATCCCCCAGTCACAGAGAGTGATGGAAGCACACTGGACACATCCATCTCCCGTATTTCCTCCTCTTGGGTAGTGTCATGCCACACTGAGCAAATCTTTTCCATCATTCCTCCCCTTTGCCAGGGTTTGAGGTGAAAGAGAAGTTCCTGGAGGATTCAGAGAAATTCTATGGAGCAAAGCCTGTGACCCTTTCTGGGATCAGTCAGGGCGACCTCATGGCCATAAACAACTGGGTAAAGGAAGCAACTCATGGGCAAATTCCCTCCTTCCTCCAGCAGCTCCCTGAAAACACAGTGATGCTTCTGCTCAATGTCATCTATTTCCACGGTGAGCTCCACAGGCCTTCCTTATTTTCTCAAGAGGAAATAGTTAGAACTCCAGTTTTCTGCAATCCCTGTGGCTGAACAGCATCTCCTCTCCTCGCTTCCTGCTAGGCAATCTGCTTGTTCTTGTGCATCTGCTGTTCCTCTTGCTTAGATTTCTTTACAGTAATGATTCCCAAATGCTTCACATGAGCTATAAATGTTACTTGACAGCAGAGCCAGGACACAGCAGGTGGGACCCGCAGTGTCTTTGCCTCTTGGTTCAGGATCCCAGGCAGTGGCATATCTTTACTCATCTACTCAGTGATCTTAAAGGTCTTTTCTAACCTTAACGATGAACCAGGTCGTTTGCAGCTCACTGCACACCCACCACAGAGCTCAGAGGCAGCTTCTGTGGATCTCTCTCTGACTACAGCACAGTGGTCAGCCACATCTTGCTTTTTTAATTCCCTGAGGGCTATGCACAGACCAAACACTTCCAGTGTAAATCTATAAATGTTTTACCTTGGTCTTGGTGCAGTGTTTCCCCCTCTGCAGCACAGAGGCAATACTCTCCATCTCTCAAAGCACAAACAGAGTTTCTTTTATCTCCATAGCCTTCAGTAGTCTCCCACACTGAGGCATGAGGATTAATCTCTGTTCTTTTTGTTTTTCCATAGTTTCTCTCTGGATGATAAGTTTCCTGCTGTTAGGGCTCTTCCAGCCTTGGTGCTGACTTCTCTTTGCTGTATTTTCACTTCTCTAGTCACTACTGGCCTTGTTAGAGAACTAGGAGGAGTGTCAGCTCAGCAGTTTCTAGTTTTCTACCCAAATTGAACTTTGTTGCTTTCAAAACTTTTATTTTTACAGGGTTTTGGACGAATAGGTTTAATGCAAGCTTCACTGGGCCAGACATATTCCACCTTGACAATGAGTTTGTGGTCCCAGTCGAGATGATGAAAGCCCACCAGTACCCCCTGAGCTGGTTTACACTGGAGTCCCAGGATATTCAGGTAGAGATCTCTCAGGAGCACTGCAAATTTTCATTGGAATTTCCTCTTGCTGTGGTATTTTACTAACTGCAAGCATTCTCTCCAAAAAACCAAATGTTTTTTTAACAGACATAGCACACAAAAATTTAATAATCATTCTTTGTCCTTGCTTCCAGGAAGAATTTTGAATCTTCACTTTTAATCTCTAGGAATATCCACAAAGAGATATTCCCACTAACTGGGAATTAATAGAGTTTTAAAGCCCTGAGTTAAAGATAAATGAGGAAATATGGAAAGGAATTCCCTCGGACAATGTGCTGTTGGAGTTTTTCAGAATCCAGAGTGGGGCAAGCTTGTGCATGTGGGCTTTCACTCTGCCATGTGTTCAATCTTTACCAGCCAGTGGCTAATACTAAAATCTAAAGCTGTTATCTGACAAATTCTCCTCTGGAGAAATCAGATCCCTCCTTCTCACCAGCCTGTCTTCATCCCAGAACAAGAGTGGCCCTGTAGACCAATTAGAAAAACACTAAATTAAAAGCATCACTTTCTGGACTTCCCTTCCTTTTCCCTAAATTCTTCTCTGGTTGGTTTTATTTCCAGGTGGCCAAGTTTCCCTTTAAGAGTAACATGAGTTTTGTGGTCATTGTACCAAACCAGAACACCCGGAACACCTCTCACGTGCTGGAGAACTTCCCTTACAAACAACTGTGCAGGCTTTTCCCCAGAGAGGTGCCCACCACAGTGAAGATCCCCAAAATAAAGTTGGACTTCCAGCTGGAACTCAACCATGTTCTCAGCCAAATGGGTAAGGCCTTGAGCAGAGTTTGCACAGAACAAGAGGAGCTGATCAATCTGTTTGCTGACACCAAAAGCTGCCACCCTTGTTTCTAAAGCTGTGCCTCACAGCTTGCTCCAGAACTCCAAACTCTCCCAGCTCCTCTTCCTCTCCTCCTCCTTACTCCTTGCTTGCCTGGCACCAAATGTTTTGCTCCAACAAGATGATACTACAGGGAAGGCAGCGTTCACAGCTTCTCACAGGCTTTACGAGTTCTTCCTGTTGTAGCCAAGACCAAGCTCCCCCTGTGCATCAATCTGGGTGTCTTACTTTGTCACTTAATTCAGTGTCCAGGACATGGAAATTGCCAGCAGAGAAAATGCAGATCACAAAACCTGGAGCTGAAATAAAACACCAGGCACTGCCTTTCCAGATGACAATAATTTAAGAGTTCACTTTGTTTTGCAGAATTGCTTAAAAAAACAATCTCTGTAGAAGTGTTTTCAGCCTATCTAGAAAGAGTCTTCAGATTGCTGCTGCTTTCTAAGGATGACTTTAAGTTCTTACACTACTATTCTTAAAGAGGTGGAGTTTTTGTTTCTCTTGCCTGTCAGGTCTCCAGTCCTCCATGGTGGGCAGCACACGTAACAACCAATCAGGGAATTGCTTTCTTCAAACAGCTTGGAGAAAACTCAGAGCTCATGACCCCAGCTTTGTCTCATTTCTCTGCAGGCCTCCATGAGCTGTTCACGAGTCCAAATCTCCAGAAGATCACAGAGGATCCTCTCTTTGTGTCCAGTGTGCAGCACCAGGCCACCCTGGAGCTTAAAGAAGATGGGGTGGAAGCATCTGCTGCCACCAGTGTTGTGCTGTCACGCTCAGTCTCTGCCTTCAGTCTCGACAGGCCCTTTGTCTTCATCATCTTTGAGGATGAAATGGGGATCCCACTTTTTATAGGCAGTGTCCAGAACCCCAGCCCTGATGCTGCTCCCCAGATCCGAGAGCCGCAGGACTCACGTGAAGCCACAGATGCTAATGAGCACCGCATGCCCAAATAAGAGAGGGGCAGAACCTGAGTGTTCTGGGACTCCTGCCTGACCCTCTGGACCAGCTGAGAGAGGCCTCCTGCCCCTCTGAGGCCACACGAGGCAATTCCTTGCTGTTTTCCTTTACAGATCCCTAGAGACCAGTCCTGGGATAGCCCATTCCAGCCCTGACGAGCTTCTCCAGGCTGGGGCTCCCCTCTGTTTAACCTGAAAAGCTTGCTCTGCCTGGATTTCCCTTCCAGGGCTCTCAGTCATGGAAGGGAGACTTTCTTGTCCCCAGACTGTTATTAGAGTCTTCATTAAGATCTTATTAGAGTCCCCTGTAGCCTGCAATCATCATTAGCATCTGGCAGCTTGGACATCAGCCAGGGATGTATTAATGTGGCTATTCCTTCTGCAGTTCCTGGGAACATGTCTCCCTCAGTGTTCCTCTGAAAACCATCTGTGCCCACCTAGACAACGACCTCCAGAGCACCTGAACTAGAAACCAGTTGCCTTCTCTAGGATGAGTCACAACCACTTCCAGGCACGGGCTCTTTTCAAAGATTCCCTTTTCCCACTCCTTGGCTATTTGGATCTGATGTAGGAGGCTCTGCAGTAGGAAACCCCTCCCTTTGGATCCTTCTCTCCAGGCCTTCCTCTAGAGGCTGGGTAATGCTAGATTTTTCAAGGAATATTTTATAAAGTGTTTTTTAGTAATTTTTATGTTGGCAGAATAATAAAGAATAAAGCAGAATGTATTTGCTGAAGGTGTTGCATTGAAGGACCCAGCAGGGAAAGGAAAAAGGCACAGAAATTGAGTAAGAGCAAAGATTGTGAGGAAAAAATCTGGGCATGACAGAAGAGAAGGAGGAGCTCTGGCAAAGGATCTGCTTTTTGCTACACCTTGTCACAGGGAACAACAGGGGCTGTGAGGTGAAATGGCAAATCTGTAAAGACTCTCCAAGGACTGAGTCCAACAAGTTTTGGGCATCTCCCCTGCCAAGTGTGCAGGGGATGGATGCTCGCTGGCTTTGTGAGATGGCAGAATTCCCTGAATTAGGGCATGAGCTCAGTGGCACAGAGTCAGAAGGGTGTTTGGCCTGTGAGCAGCAATGCAGGGGCATGCAAAGATGTAACAGCCCTTAACTTTTCTCTTGGGTAAAACCTGACAATTGCTGGGTTCTGCTCAGAGGGTCAAAGGTGCTGATCTGGCATTTGTTCTTCACTGGGATAGTCCTGGCTCCACAGGAGCACAATGCTCTGAATGGCTGGGACAGCTTCCAGGGAAAGGAGGAGAGATTTTGACACCTGTAGCTGAATACCACTGCTTTTGCCGTTTTGGCAAAAGACAACATCCTGTTATAGTTTCCCTTTGGTCTGAGGTGGGCAGAGCCCATCACACCCCCTGAGATGGGTCCTTTTTTCCAATGCAGCAGTGCCCCAAAAGCCCATGAAGCCCTGCACAGGGTGTCCAGAGAAGCTGTGGCTGCGCCATCCCTGGAAGTGTCCAAGGACAGCTTGGAGAAACCTGGGATGGTGGAAGGTGTCCCTGCCCATGGCAGGGGGGCTGGAACAAGATGATCTTTAAGGTCCCTTTCCAAACCAAACCATTTTATGATTCTATCAAAGAACCTTGGGGTCCCTCCACCCAACCAAGCCACCCTACCACTTAAAAATATGGGCCTAACTCATGACTACTTCTGTACAAAACAACTCCTGCCCATAGTAATTTCTCCTTCCAAACCCCCTCAGCTTCTAGGCAGAAAGGATAGTGCTCTGCTCTTGCAGTGCAGCAGTTAGAGAGCCCAAGGGCCATCCTTCTGGCAGTGCTTTCCTTGCCTGGGAAAGCTGCCTTCCCTCAGAGGAAGGAGCAGAATACTTCTGGGAGCCTCTGTCCCTGAATAGTCTGCACCATCTGCTGGCATAAGAGCAGGACTGACTCACTAACCATGAATTTCAGGGATGCAGGCGACTTTGGGGAATAAAAAGTCCTGGCTCCAACCTCCAATTATGCATTTCTTCCAGTCTAAAAGGGGAAGAATGGCCGAAGATAATGCCTACCCCTCTAACCAATGCAATGACACAAACCCTGCAGAACGAGGCTGTAATTACAGGGCTGTGCAATTTTAACAAGTAAAACCCACAAGAATTTAGCCTTTCTTACTAGAGGGCACAGCTCTAGCCCACAGGGAACATTTTAGCTTATTTATTTATACAGATTCATTCCTAGCATTCAGAAATACCTGTAACCTCCCTGAACGCCACCCTGTTGCCCTGCAACCTCTGCAAAATTTAAAGCTCAAGTCTTCTTTTTCACACCTCTGCCCTCCAGCTCCTGCTTTTCTAAAGTTTTTTCTCTTGTTCTCAGTTTCCTGAACAGCTTGGTTCTTATTTCCTATTTTCTGTCTTACTGCCATCACTCCTCCTCCAAGCTATTCTTGTCAAACTATTAATTTCATCTTATTTGACAGTACAGCAGCCCTCCATGACTGTGCTTCACTCAACAAATTATCAGTTACACCAACCATAAGACTCTTTTTCACTCCACTGACTTTCCAGAAGAGGCAGTTTGTAAAATGCAAAGTAATATTAATGTTTCTGCTCAGGAATTTCCACTTTGCATTGCTAAAGCTTTCATTTTGACGGAGCTGTATTCTGAAAAGACATGACTAGCACAGGGTGTCTGCTCTATCCATCTGCACCACTGGCTCAGAATATCAAATAAGTCCTAGTATCTTTAATATTAGATGTACTTTTTTTCCTTACCTAGAGCAAATTCATATCACCACTACTTCCACAGCAGAGGTGAACCCTGTCAGAGAGCATATCGAACCCAGACCAGAACAACAGGAAAATGTTTGTATTGATTTAACAAAAGTGATTTTGTTAGATGAGTTTAATGCACCATTTCAGGGATACCCTTTACTTACAGGAATAAAGCTGGCTTTGGTCTGTAATAACACTCTATGAAACTACCACTCTGATTTAAATGGTTTAAAACCAAACCTGTATTGAAACAGATGGGTTTTCATTTGGAGATAGAGATGAGACATAAAAACTTCTCTAGTGGTCCTTCCATAAAGGGCATTTTAACACCACAAACAAGGTATCAAAAAGAGATGAAAACCACCAGGAAACATCTCCACAGCCAACACTCCCGTTCCTGGGCTGAGAAGGGAAGAATAGCAAGTACCATTTTTTTCTCTGCAGATGATTTTGCACAGAGCAAGCTGAGAAGCAGCTGAAAGCAGAGCTGCTACCCCTCCTGTTAGGAGGGATGGCCTTTGAAGCACTGACTAATCACAGGGCACACCTGATCTGCTTTCCTGGCTTGCAAAACCAGCAGCTAATGCAGCTCTGAGTCCATCCTATCCCCTTTGCTGAGGGACTGGGTGAGCTCAGTGCTCGCATGGGAGGAGCTCCTCGTTACCTGCTGGCAGCGAGCATAAAGAGATGTCCCAGACTGGGGGCTCTGACATCACTGCCTTTCCAGCATTTCCAAAAACAGCTGGATCTGGTTAGCTACGTGTCCAGTTAGCCCAGTATCCTGGCTTTTCCAGCAACCAGTAACAAATGGCTAAGGGAAAAAAAGAGAATGACACTGGACAAGGAAAGCCCACTGTTCTCTGGCTGTATTGCCCAGCTGACCATTGGTAGCTTTCAGGGGACCTTTCTTCAGCCTAATTTGGTTTGGTTTGGGTTTTTTATCCTCAAATCTATTTATCTTTCATCTTCTGCAATATTTAGTTATAATGAGTTTTACAATTTAATACTTATTTAAAAATACACTCCCTTGATTTAAATGTGCATGGGTGGATGCTCCCCTTGAGCCTTCGATGGAAAGTAGTAATGGAATTCCTCTGTCCCTCTCCTTTCTCCATATCATTTATCATTCTGAAAGCTTCTACAAGATTCTCTTAATTCATCTTCTTTTTTAACAAGTCCTTGGCTTTCTAGCCTCTTTCTTTTCAGCCAAAAACTTTAAGCCAGTTAATGATTTCTTGTTAACTAGTAACTGTCACTGGATACAAGCAGTTCCCAGCATCTTAACTGCCTCAAACAACAGAATCCTGTTTCCACAGTCTCTCCATTAAATCTTGGACATAAATCCATAAATCCATTAAACACTGCTGCATTAACCATACCTCTGAGACAGAAGGAATTCCCTGATGTGACCTATGGCATAACTTCTGGGATAAAAGACTTCCTCAAACAGGGCAAGGAGTGTTTGCCTTTCCAACCTGTGTTTTACCCACCAGGCTGCCCTTAGCAGGGGGATTTGTTTTGGGGAGAAAAAAGGGTTGAAAAATTAGTGCAATCCAGGGTGAGGGTGGCAGTAGCAGAAAATGGGAGCAGAGCACTTTAAGAGAGCCCTGGGAAGCTGTAACCTGAAGCCTGCCGAAGGCTGGGCTGGGGGAAGCAGCAAAAAGCAGATGTGGATGCACCAAACTCGCACTGTCCTCGACTCGCACCCACTGGGAGACCCCGACAGCAGCGGCCGAGAGGAGGCCCAGGTAAGGGACAGCTCAGGGACAGCTCACCTGTGTCACTGCCAGCGGCCAGGGGAGCACAGGGCAGGGGCTGAGGCTGGGCAGCTCTCAGAGAACCTGAGAAATGGGAAGAATGGTTCTTCTGCTGGTGGGATTCCCACCTAGAGACCTCACCGAGGATCGGGAGCCACCAGCATCAGCTTTGCTCCCAGGGCTGAGCTGTGCTTGGGAACTGGGGTGGGTTTTCTGCCTTTCAAGCATCTGCCTTGCAGCTGGGAGCATGTTTTTTGTCTGTGATGGTGTGGCAGTCAGATCCTCTGGAGCTGGTGGTTGCAGGATGCTCCAGGAGCTGGTGCTGTGGAACAAGCAGAGCGAGCAGTCTGAACTCATGGGTTTTGTTTCACAGCACCTCTAAAGTCAGAAGTGTTTATAAATGATGTGAGAGACTTGTACCACTGTAGGTGGAAAGTAAAATATTTCCTTTGCACCTGCAGGCCTTCAAAAATCGACAACTCCAGACACAAAGTTCCTTCTCAGCTCATCTATCAAAGTTTTCTTCCTGTACCTTTTGACTGTAACATCACATGCTGTTGCTCCTTCTCTTCTCCTTCAAGGCAGCCACAGATTTTAATTTCATGCCTGAAACCATCCCACCTCTGATCCAACCAAATTCTTTTCTCTGCGTTTCTGGCTGTGTGCTAAGAGAAATACAAATAGAATCCAGATGTTCAGGCCAATTCAAACGCAAAAGGCTTTGTCTTTTTTAAATGGAAAATGTTTCTTGGCAAAGTCTGAGAAATATGAAGCTGGTGACAGTACTGGCAAAAACAATACAATCTGCAAAACCAATCTCCGCTCCCATGCTCCCAGGAGCAAAGTGTAGCTGGAAGCAGAGGTTGTGCTGAGATTATTTTCTTTTTCTTCAGAGAAAAGGTTATACTCCATGGAAAAGCTTCATCTCTAAGCTGGACTGGGCCAAACTTCTTCCTCTCAGCATGCAAGAGTGCAGCTTGGTACAGGCATCCTCCCAGAGCCCTCGCTGAGGCCTGTTTAACTCGGACTCATGCAGGGCTTCTGGCACCTCTCTTCCAGTGTGGTGCCTGTTCATTGTAAAACTGCAATGATAGGAGCAATCCCAACACCATATCCATTAGCATACCACCAGATCCTCTTCATCCACATCTTCTGCACCAGAAACCTCACCTACTCAGCAGCTGGGACGGCAGCAGGTTGCAGGATGCAAGTGCACAGGGGAAAGAGGGTACCACTTCTGTGTTACACTGGCTGAACACAGATGAAAGCTTAAAACCTCCCTGTGCTGCCTTTTTTCTCCAAGGGAGAGCTGTCTCCAGAAGAAAAGGCAGGACAGGGAAACATCAAACTGCCTTTCACTCTGCCTGAACAGGGTCTTGAGCTGGGGCTGTTGTTGCCACGTGTATTTCTAGCAGCAGACATGTGTTCTTTGTAGCTGAAGTTAATCTGAAACACATGTTCTTCCTCTGATTTCTCTAGTTGCCTGGATGACAGGGGTTAGTTAAATACAACCCTCTTCCTTTAATTTCTGGGAATCTATCTAAACATTGCTTCAGACCAGCCTCAGTGGCGTCAGTTCTCGGGGGCAGGACGCTTCAGTAGCTCTGGTTTACCCACAGCAAAGCGCTGGGTCACTCAGTGCCCTCTGGACCAAACAGATCTCTCTGGAAGGGCCACTCATCCCAGTACTGGAGCAATGAAAAGTGGATTCCACAGAAGGAACAGCTTTGGAGTGTTTGGTGCTTTTCTCCCACCTCCATTAAAAATATCAAATAAGCCAAGCCCTGCCTTTCACTTCTCTAGGTTTCCTTATTGTCTTTTAAGAAAACTCTTCTGTTTTACTTCACCAAATTGCAAATAAGCAGCAAAGGACAGACACAAGTACACATAGACACAAGAAACACCAAACTAATGCCTGAGGCAGGTAATTTGTATAACAAAGCAGTAATCAGTCAGTGTTGCATTCTGCCCCATTCAAAAATATGGATTTGGTACCTTTTATAAATGACATCTTGAACTTTTTGAAGCCTAAGACTCAGAAGTAATGACTTGGTGCTTTTCTGGACCTTGGCACTCGGTAACTGCCAGCATCAGTGTGGTTTGGGCCACACACATCTGCTTTTGTGCTCAGGCACACCCACACCATGTGCTTGCCCAATTTTAAAGTCACTGGGGCCACTCTGGCTGAGTACTTCCAACTAGAGAGAGAAACCTGGCTCACATCAGGTGTGTGTTTCAAAACTGGCAGCACAAGCAGCAGCATCTGTCCCTGCAGCTCCTGTCACAACCAGGTACAGTGAACAATTGTGGTAGAGATGTATTTACCTGGTTGCTCGAACTCTCTCTGTCATATTCTTACTCTGTAGGTCCAGGCATGCAGATTCCAGTGGTTCTCCTTTTCCTGGGTCTCTTAACTGTCCCAAGCAGAACCCAGAACTCAGCTACTGAGCAGGTGAGTAGGTGAGAAAATATGCAGAGAGTGAGGGGGAGAGGTGGGGAGCAGGTAATTTAATTTTAGAGATTCTTACCAAGGGATTAAGCACTACCCTCCAAAATTACTGGGATTTTATTTAGCAACATGAGACTAACTCCTGCTTTACCTGGATAAAACCACAGTAATTACATCAGGGGATGACCACAAGGCAGAATTTCAAACTCAGAGCAGCCTTTGGCCTTACAGTAATTGTTCCTACACTCTCTATAAGATTAAGCCAGTATTTCTGTAGATCATAGGAGAGTGTCTGTAGTTGTTTGCCTTTGACCAAATCTAACCAAAGCACTCCCTGTACCTGCCAGAACTCTGCCACAGCTGATGGAGCCAATGCTGGTGAGGAAGAGGAAGATCCATTCTACAAGAGCCCTGTGAACAAGCTGGCAGCTGCAGTCTCCAACTTTGGCTACGACCTGTACCGCCAACAGTCCAGCCGGACAGCCACGGCCAACGTGCTGCTGTCTCCCTTCAGCCTCACCACTGCACTTTCTGGCCTCTCACTTGGTGAGTTCTTTGCCCCATTTCCACACTCACCCTATGGCTTGACAGCCCTTCCCTCATGTTTTCCTGGTCGTTGGCAGGGGCTGGAGAACGAACTGAAAATGTGATTTCTCGTGCTCTCTTCTACGATCTGCTCAACAAAGCTGAGGTCCACGACACCTACAAGGACCTCCTGAGCAGTGTGACTGGGCCAGAGAAGAGCATGAAAAGTGCCTCCCGGATCATCTTGGAGAAAAGTAAAAGTCCTTCTTCCCCTCTATAAAATTTTACCTAAATAACCTTCAGCAGTAGTTATTTTGGTGTGTGTGTATATATAAAAACACACTGAGTAACACAGCACTAAGAGCTCTGGCTTTGACATCCTGCTGAGCCAGGATGCAGACAGGGCATGGAATGCTCTTGCTGCTTCAGAAAAGGCCTGGAAAGCTTGTGTGCACTTAAATAAAAGACATTAGTGACAGAACAGTTAACTCACAGAGGACCTAAAAGAAACTTGCTGAGAATTTTGCCTTCACTCCAGGCTGCCTGGCAGGTGCTGCTGGCTTCCAGGAACCACAGATCACATTTTCTATTTGTGGTAACACTCAGCCATATTCCTTTGTTTAATTCCTTGCAGAGCTATTTGAAATGTCTGCTTCTGGCATGCAATAAACATCTGCTGAGAATGCTAAGAGCTATCTTTTGGAACCTGCTGGTTCCAAGAATCCAATAGGTTGAGTGAGCTGTACTCAGAAAGCAGGCTGGGGAAAGAAGAAAGGCTGATGTAGGAATGGCTGTGTCCAAGCCTTCAGTTCTTATCTCCTTTTTTCAGTTTTCAGAAGAGAGTTATCCCATACTCCAGCATGGGTGGCTGTAGGATTTGGATCAATTTCCTTAATGTGGTTTCAAATATTCTTCAAAGCAGATTTCTGTAGACAAACAGCCACAGATATTTCATGAGAGACCTGCTGCTGGGCTTTGGATTGCCACCTGCTGCCTTGAGATTGTTGTGATAAGGAAGTTAAGCTGCAGTATCCATGTTTTTATTCCCCAGGACTCAGGGCAAGGCCTGGATTTCACAGCCAGCTCGAGAAATCCTACAAGATGAGACTGAGGGCACTGAGTGGCAACACCCAGTTGGACCTCCAAGAAATCAACAACTGGGTCCGACAGCAGACAAAGGGAAGGATTATGAGGTTCATGAAGGACATGCCCACAGATGTCAGCATTCTCCTTGCTGGGGCTGCTTTCTTCAAGGGTAAGAATTTTGTATGCTTGGACATAGAAAAAGTTCATTAAGCACATGTTAGAGGAGATGTGAAGGAATGCTCTCACTTCCAATAAAGCAAACAGGCTGTCAAAGCAGCAGAGTATGAGAAGAAAGTGTTTGAGAATGTTTAGTAAAGAAGAAAAAAAAAGCACACTACCGGAACAAAAATAGTCCTGAGGGAGGAATTATTACTCTTGGGAAGCTGAATCTTGACCGGTTTGCAGTAAAAGACAGAGAAGAAAGTCTAAGCTCACAAAACTCCAATTACAGACCATTTAGGAAAGGAACAGCTTAAAGTGTTCTGAGCCTTTTTACCACTGTAGAAGGAACAGTTTGATACTAGAGAGCTGTTCTTAGACACACTGTACGCCAGTGTCCTGGAGAATTATTGCTTGGAGACAAGGAGCAAAATAAAGGGTGGGGAGAGAAGCACTTTATATGCATTGACACAACTGTTACCCTTTAAAATAGTTTTGTAATTACATAAGTAGGCATCAACTTTCCAATGGCTACTCCACCCATACACTGGCTTGATTATTTATTTGCCATTTAACCAATTCTCAGATGAAAAGGTGGGGCCAAGGATGGCAGTAAATCAGTAGCTCCAATCAGTCTATTTCTAGCCCTGTTATGCCTCAACTCTTAAAGCACAAATATTGTATATTAAGGCACAAGCTTTTTCAACCACAGGCTGGTTTTCACATGCTGTTATTCCAGAAAATCCTCCATTTTCTCTCTTAAAAAACAGGGATGTGGAAAACCAAGTTTGACACCAAGAAGACTGCCCTGAAGGATTTCCACCTGGGCGAGGGCAGAACTGTGAAGGTGTCCATGATGTCAGACCCCAAAGCCATCCTGAGATATGGTTTTGACTCAGAACTCAACTGCAAGGTCAGACAGCAAACATTGCCTAAGATCTCCTAAGCCTACTGAGGAGCAGGTTCAGGTACACCTACCTGTTAGCCCATTCCAGCCTTGCTCCTCCCATCAGCTACTTTTGCAATCCCTATTTTGAAAGGCAGTGTGTTGGTTCTTAGGATATCCTGCTTCTACCCTGGCTATGTCACAAGCAATTCAAAATTTAAATTATGCCCAGGTCCTACCAGCCTGTATTACTTGACTTAAAGTTGGGCAAGAAGGGCATGGCACACCTCTCAAAACCTTTCCATCTCTACCTCTTTCAACCAATCTTTCCCTGGAGCATGAGCTCAGAGGTGTTCCAGTGGGAATTCCCCAAGGCAATGCTGCAGGATTCAGCAGGTGAGAGAGCACTTGCCATGGAATTGCAGAAAGAGCGAAAAAGGATGGATGAAAGCCTGGGGGAAAAGCCAGAAGTGTCAGGAAGCATCATGTCAGATAAAAGCAAACAGGGAAAAAGATCAAATGTTAACTGAAAATGTTGAGATTCCAGCCTGAGAATCAGGCCTGGCACAGGATGGGTAAAACTTTTCATTATTGATGTGACCCTTTCTTATCTCTCTCTTATTTCTGGCCTTGCAGATTGCCCAGCTGCCCCTGACAGAGGGAATCAGTGCCATGTTCTTCCTGCCCATGAAGGTGACCCAGAACATGACTCTGATTGAGGAAAGCCTCACTTCTGAGTTTGTCCACGATGTGGACAAGGAACTGAAGACAGTCCATGCTGTGCTAAGCCTGCCCAAACTAAAGCTGAACCATGAAGAGGCACTTGGCAGCACACTAAAGGAGACAAGTATGTGCATCACACCCCATTTGCAGGCTGCAGGGCTCAGAGCAGTGGTCAAATTGCTTCCTGCTCTCAGAATATGAAGCTGGTATGAAGTACTGACTGAAGTATGGTAGCTTAGTTATGGTTGTGGAGATTTCACCAGCAATTACCTTCATGCAGGACTTCTCCACTTTTTATCACATCCCTCCACCATGCTCATACAGTGCAAGACTGAGGGTGAAGTTCAGTAGAAGCTGCTTCTCCCTGTTCCTCCAAGCCCCTTGCTCTCCTGGATCAGCAGCAGTGCTGCTCCCCCTTCTGCAATCCATGCCTTCAGCTAATGGAACTTTCTCTCTTTTCTCCAGGGCTCCAATCACTTTTCACATCACCTGATTTCTCCAAGATTTCTGCCAAACCTCTGAGATTATCTCATGTGCAACACAAGGCAATGCTGGAGCTTGGTGAGGATGGGGAAAGAGCCACACCAAACCCTGGGGCCAATGCTGCTCGCCTGACCTTCCCCATAGAATATCATGTGGACAGACCTTTCCTTCTTGTACTGAGGGATGACACCACTGGAACCCTCCTGTTCATTGGCAAGATCCTGGATCCCAGGGGTGTTTAAATCCCTTCACAATGATCTAGAATGGTAGGGCCCAAATGGAAAGGGTGATATTGGGAGGGATACTGGCTCCCTGCTCTGCTGCACAAAGACACAACTTGCAAATCTTACGCCTTCATGCTGCAATAAAAGAGCTTTTGCTATTAATCTCAGCAAGCCCAAGTATTCTCCCTTGAAAGGTTGTCTGCCTACACTCCCAATTTTCCCAGATGGGGAATGCAGTTTGGTGTCCTGAAAGCAAGCATTATCTGGTGTATGCTGCATTGTTCCCCATCCTGTTTTCCAACCTGACACCAGCTGTTGATTCTGAGTCCCTCATCACTGACAGATCTGTGCTGGAGTTCTGCAGTGCCCCCTTTTATAGATTGTAAGTTTGCACTTCCCAGGCTGTTGCCTCACCGCTTCCAACCATTTCCATTTGACACTGGCAAGAAGGAAAGTGCCTCACAGTATTAAAAATAGAAGGCAGCGTGCTCTGGATGACTGTATGTTCATAATGCTCAGGGCACCACACAGGGGAGAGTCACATCTCACACAAAAGCAACTCCAACATTTGCTTCCAACCCACACACAGAACTTATACAACAGCCTCTGTTCCCACCATACCACACACACACCTCTCACGTTAGAACTGGTCATTTTATTTACAACAGCCTCACTAAAGAGCATTTCAAGACTTCATTCAAGTTGCTGTTACACGTGATTTTCCAGCTTGTACTACATGACTACCTTACCACATGACACTTAGCTTTGATGAAAGATCATATTGCAGTTTCCTTTGACAGGGAAATTAAGTCCTCTGAAGGATGTTTCTGGGAAGCTCTGACAGACAGGCCTTCATCTCTTGTAGTTCCTGGATCTGAGCACTCTGAGGACCAAAGTGCACTGACAAAATCCCCTCTGCTCTTTGAATCGTGCTCAGAGCTTCAGAAACTGCAAATCTGAAATAGGAAGATAATAAAAACAGAGCATGCAAAATACTTAACTCAGCTTCTTGACTTACACAACCTTTAAGCCCTCCCTAACAAAAACCTAAACCTGTTCATGGGTACAGATTCCACCCTCCCCTGCTTTCCAGCAGCAGGAAAATTGTGTCTGCTTGAGCTGCAAAGGGAGGATGAGGGGGAGAGAAAGGTAAGGAGATGGACAAAACCTGAAAACATTATCTTTGAGTATATAGGTACCCACCACTTTATCCCTGCAGCTCCTGCTAAAATTAATTTTGTTAAAGGGAGTTGTTGTGAGATTTTCAGAAGCAGTCAGGGTATTTCCTGGCCAATAAAGCAAGAGGATTTCATTCCCTCCATTGAGAAGGTGTCAGCAACATTATACAACTGAGCTGTAAACACCAAGGGTGATGAGCTGACAGAATAAAACAATTGGACAGGGAATAAACTGAGCCAGAGAGAAGAAAAAAATAGACAGGCACAAAGCAGAGAAACAGATTCCAAAGAGAGGAGCTGTGCCAGACTGCCCTGTTCCCTGTGAGACACCCTCAAGGTGCCTTGATATTGTCTCAGACACACAGGAGTGGTGCAGGGCAGGGACAGAGGATGAAACCAAACTCACCCATTGAAGAGGATTTGTGCCAGCTTGAACAGTTCATGGCCTGTTTCTACACTTGATGGCCCATGGTGCATTTCCACAATCTCAATACTCTTCTTCAGGTGTCTGGCTGCTTCCTGCCACTTCCCTGATGGAAAAACAAAGCAAAGCAAAAAGTGAGAAATTAATAAATACTTCCTAGAGTTGCTGCACCCAAAGAATCTGACAGAATTAATCAAAATGTGGTGAACTCTGTCCACAGAACCAGGACAGAGAATCTAAAAGAACATGAGAGTACAGTATTGTTCACTGGCTGCTGGGAACACAGGTTTGGTGTTTCTGAGAGCCCTGCTAACAAAACTAGGGAGAAAAATGAAAGGGCCAGTTCAAGAAAAAGCTAGTCATGTTAAACTCAAAGTTCAGGAAACATGGGATTGTGAGAGGACAATGCCATACCAAGAGTAGCATAGACCTGTGCCAGATGATCCTCCATCTCTCCCATCAGCCAATGCTCTGGAGATAAGAAGTTTTCAGCATCCATCTGACACTTCAGGAGCATTTTGATAGCCTGATCTATAAAAAAAGGTTAAAAAACTCACCCTGTGAGTCAGTCTCCAGTTTTCCATGACCCATGAAATAAAATCAATAAACTGTGGTCAGTCTCCAGTTTTCCATGACCCATGAAATAAAATCAATCCAATCTCATCTTTGCATGTTACACAGCAGATTGGGGTTTGGTTAGGATTCAACACTGACTTCATCTGCACCTCTGCTTATTCTACCCCAGTATTAGCCCAATTCCCTCCAGGAAAACAAGGCCTGGGAATGTTCAACTCCTATGTTTCCCTGATCTTTTTAATTACTTTACTATGGAACAATATGTGACTCAGATTAACACCTGGATCAGGGGTATAAAAAATCTAAAGCTCAAGTCCCCAGGGACACCAGGCCACATGTCACAGGACCTCGATGGCGTGAGCAACAGTGCCATCTCATGGTTCCTGTCCCGACCTGGGGTCCTGACCTCAGGGCACAAAGCTGAGCCTTACCAGCCTTCTCAACTCTCAGCAGGTCTAAAGCTTTCTTGATTTGTTGCTGAAGGTCCTGTAAACGGCCAGACAGGTGCTCTCTGCTGGCTGAGATTGCACAAGCTTCATTTGAACAGCGAAGTGTATCTTCTTCCCCCTGTGGAAATCACACCTGTGATCATTCCTGCTCAACTCAAAGCTTACTCTCCATCTGCATTAGAGTTACAGAGATGCTAAATAATTTTTCAGTTGTATTCATTAAACAAAGTGTAAATTGTTATCAGCTTATTTATAAGAAACAGTGAGATACTGTCTTAACAGGGGCTTTTGGCTTCCAAGCAGGGATCAAAGTAAAGTCTTCACCTCTTGGCTTGCCCAGACCCAAACTTTACACACCCCTCTAAATGCACAATCATAACTATGGAGAATTACCTGCATTTGAGCCTGGCACTTGGGACAGCAGAATGAATTTCTGATGGACACCACACTCTTGACACCAGACTCCAACTCCTCAAGGCATGCCCAGCAGTGACACTCAAAGAAATACTGACTCAGAAGCTGCTGTCTCTCAGCAACCCTCATCCTCCTCTGGTGAGGCCCTGCAAAGGATGGCAAGGGTAGAGATCTCTCAACAGCTACTGCCCTAAATATCAGAATAAATAGATTTTTGTTACAATTGAGACTAGATATATTTTGGAGAGGATAACTGGAGACTTAAAATCTAAACAGTGGACTCAGGAGATGAAATGCTGCGTTGATCAAGGCTGCTAAACAAACACTCTGGCAACATTAGATGAGAATTATATGAGAATTATAATATAAATAGCCATCAGCATGATAAGGAGAGGTGAATGATGTCTGTGCCTTGAGAAAACACATAATTAGGGCTTACCATAGCAATGCAAAACCTCTTGGCCACTTGGGATTGACTGTGATGCCCTGACAGTGGCAGCTGTCCCACTGAATGACACGCTGGTATTGGGGCAGCATGAGTGGTTCAGGAGGCTGAGGACAGGGAAGAAGGCTGTTGCCAGCCTCACAGGCTTCTTATTTACAACAGCCCCATCTCCAGGCCCTGGGGACAGAGGAAAACCAAGCAGGTTGAGATTGAATGCTCACAAACCCACACAATTTCTGCAATGAGCACCATGACCGATGGCAGGCAGCAGCAGGAAGGTTCCTGGTATATTGCTGCAATAAATAACAGCCAAACACGCTCTGCATGTACACCAAGGAACAGGCCAGCATGGGACAGGTCATTAAATTTTAAACAAGTCATTTCCATCTGCAGTGGGAGCTTTTTACAGCTGATAATTCAATCTCTTCACTTCATACAAGCTAGATGGGCAAGGATAGGACAGGAAAGAGGAGCTACTGGAGAGGGTTCAGTAGAGGCCACAGAGGTGATGTGGGGTCTGCAGCATCTCTCATGAGGAGAGACTGAGGGAGCTGGGCTTGGTTAGTCTGAAGAAGAGAAGACTGAGAGGGGATCTCATCAATACATAAAAATATCTCAAATACAGGTGTCAGAGAATGGTGCTGGGCTCTTTTCTGTGGTGCCAGGATAAGGAGTAATGGCCATAAATTAAAAAACAAGTTCTACCTCAACATAAGGAAGAAATTGTTTCCACTGAGGGTGGCAGAGAACTGGAACAGGCTGCCCAGGGAGGTCTGGAGATGTTCCAAACCCACCTGGACATGTTCCTGTGTCACCTGTTCCAGGTGACCCTGCCTGGGCAGGGGATTTGGACTGAATGACCTCCAGAGGTCCCTTCCAATCCCAACCATTCAGTGACAACACAGTAGAGCTTAAATTTTTTTTAATCTTACCCAGCTCCTGCATTACAGTGATTGCTTGTGCATTACACTGCAGCTGCAACATGTGCCTCAGCATTGCTTCTGCCATAGTCTTCAGCTCTGGGGACAATTCAGCCGAGGTTTTTTCACATATCTTTGGTTTGGACCACTGCTGAGGTGATTCCTGACTCAACACAGCAGCCTCCAGGCCAGCTGCTTGCAGCTGTTTGCACACAGCTACCACACTGAGCGTGCAGAGGAACTTGTGCTCAGGGCTGTGCTGCTCGGTGTGGGGCAAAAGGTGGAACAGAGCTTGGTAAGAACTCTGGTACCGACCATTGCTGTCACAACCAGGGACACCTCTGCTACCAGCTCCTGCATCTGGTGCCTCACTGAGAGGTTTGCATCTTGCTTCAGCATTCTGAAGGTCCTTGTCCCCACGGTGGGACCACCCCACCAGCCTGCTAACCTCTGCAAATCCTGCCAGCAGCACAGTCCTCAAGGCCACGTGGCAGAAGACCCCCAGCGTGAGGAGCAGTGCTCCCAGGGAACACTCTGTCTTGTGGTACTGCTGCCATGCCATATCTGCACAGTCCTGACTGCAGTACTTGGCATAACTGCAGCCCTGGCACGGCACCGAGGCCTGGAGCTGCCTCAGACAGCGGTGGCAGTAAAGATCTGCGTTGGTGGCTCGGGTGTCCCACGCTGTGTCACCATCCTGCAGAGGAAAGCTCTCCCAAGGGCACAGCACACTCACAAAGGCCTCCTCTTTCACCAGGCTTTGTCCTGGCACGATGTCCTGGGAGGCCACCAAGTGACGTCCTCTCTGGGCATCAAAACTCAAGCTCAGAGATGAAGATGCACCTGAAATAAAGCTGTTCTCTTTCCAGATCTCTGACTTCCCTTGAATGCCACCACGTCCTTCTCCTGCAGACTCTGGACACTTCTCTTTCTCACCTAATTTAATCTTCAGCTGACTTAACTTTTTTAGCCGTGTCAGGTGTGTAGTCATGAGCCCATCCAGAGCAGTTTTACTCTCCAGCACTCCAAGGGTATCCTGTGCATCCTGTAACCTCCCCAGGCACAGCAGACACTCAGCTTTCCGCAGCAGGACCTTGGGCAGCAGCCTGTCTGGATAGCCATGGCTTTCAGCCCTGGCAATATCCTCCAAACAAACCTAGGAACAAAGACAAGGCCTTTCAAGTGGGCTTGAAAACCAGCTCATGCTCTTTCATTCCACCTAAGACAATCTCATGGAAACATTCTGTGTTAATCAGCAAATTCCATGTGCATAACCAACCTGCTGCCCAAATAAAGCATCCAGACACGGAAGCAAAGTAGGAGCCCTTCAGAGAGTTGAGTTATGGATACTTTAAGCACAGTTTGGGAAGAACAATCTGATCTGCTGTCTCTTGTTCTAACAATCAAACACCTTAGGGGCACCCAGGACCTTGTGGGGTGGGTGCTGTGGGTGCTGCCCTGGTCCCACTTACCTCAAAGTGCCCCAGGTGGAAAAGGGCAGCGGAGCGGTTGGCAAAGCACAGGGACACCTCGGGGCTGCCAGGGAGCTCATGGGATGCTGCCTGCAGAGACCAGAGAACTGCTGCTGCCTCAGGGGGATCCCTCACAGGACCCTCTCAGCAGGGCCTGCAGGATCCCCTCTTTGGGGATCCCCTCACAGGAGCTGCTCCTCGCCCCTCACAGGAGCCCTTCAACCATGAAGGGCTGCAGGAGCCCCTCTTGGGGATCCCCTCAGGGGATCCCTTTGGCTGTGAGGCCCTGGGATCCTCTCATGCCACACCTACCTTGGAGTAGAGCCTCAGGGCAGCCTGGTACCGGCCCTGCCTGAATTCCTGGTTTCCCTGTTCCCGGTACCAGCTCGCAGCCTTCGGCTTCTTGTCTGTGGGTGCCCGGTGGCACAACTGCACCAGGGCTGCCTCCTCCTCGGTCCTGTGGGCCAGCACCAAAGAATCAGTTTGGAATCACCTGGTCCAGCCTCCCTGCTCAAGCAGGGTGATCCTTGTGGCACACGGTTGTGTCCAGAGGGTTCTGGAATATCTCCAGTGAGGGAGACTCCACACCCTCAATCTGTGCCAGTGCGTGGTCACTGCACAGGGAAGAAGTTCTTCCTCATATTCACAAAATCACAGGATCAATTCGGTTGGAAAAGACCTCTGAGGTCATCGAGTCCAGCCTGTGACTGACCCCCAATTTGTCAACCAGACCATGGCACTGAATGCCATGTCCAATCGTTCCTTAAACANGCCAGCACCAAAGAATCAGTTTGGAATCACCTGGTCCAGCCTCCCTGCTCAAGCAGGGTGATCCTTGTGGCACACGGTTGTGTCCAGAGGGTTCTGGAATATCTCCAGTGAGGGAGACTCCACACCCTCAATCTGTGCCAGTGCGTGGTCACTGCACAGGGAAGAAGTTCTTCCTCATATTCACAAAATCACAGGATCAATTCGGTTGGAAAAGACCTCTGAGGTCATCGAGTCCAGCCTGTGACTGACCCCCAATTTGTCAACCAGACCATGGCACTGAATGCCATGTCCAATCGTTCCTTAAACACCTCCAGGAACAGCGACTTCAGTACCTCCCTGGGCAGCCTATTCCAGTGTTTAATCACCCTTTCTACAAAGAAATTCTTACTAATGTCCAACCTAAACCTTCCCAAGTGAAGTTTAAGCCTATGTCTTCTTGTCCTATCACCAGCTGCCTGGGAGAACAAGCCGCAACCTCCTGCCAGGTAGAAAATTCTTACTTTACGCAGGTGGAATTTCCTCGGCATCAGTTTCTGCTCGTTGCCTCGTGTCCTATTGCTCGGTGGAACCGAGCAGAACCTGGTGCATCCTTTGACATCCCCGCTTTATTTATACACATTAAGGGAGATGCTCCAGCCCCCTCCTCCCCGTCACTGGCCTGCGCGGGACCCGCGCCACCCCGCCCGCGGCTCACCGCAGCAGGTCGCAGCCCAGCCGCACCGCGTCGTGAAGCGAAGCCGCCGACAGCCTCTCCCGCAGCGCCGGGTCCAGCGCGGCCCAGAGCCGGGTGGTGCGGCCCTGCCACTCCGCAACCGGCAGCGCCATCACCGCTACCGCGCCTCCGGCAGCGCCAACACTGCCATGGCGGCGCCCTGCAGCATCCCTGCAAGGAACATAGAGATACTTCCGCCGTACGGCTCCGGGCAGCCAATAGAAGCGCTGTGGTGACTGGTGACGCGCAGCGTGACGTCAGGCGGCGCCGGAAAGAGGCGGTGGCGGCAGCGGCGGCGGGAGGATTTGGCGGCAGCGGCGGCACCATGAGCGTGCGGCTGAGCGAGGGGGCCATCGCGGTGAGCGGCTCGGGGCGGGCTGGGATGGACCTGGTCCTGCTCAGGGTGGGAGGTGAAAGCCGGGCCTGGGCACCGGGTCCGGCCCGGTCCCGAGGGGAGAAGCAGGCCCGGAGCGGGGCCTGGTCCCGGGGGGTGGTTCTGGGCTAGCAGTAACGGCCACACCCGCGTCCCCGGCTCTTCCACGGCAGTGCCCCTTCAACTCTTTGCGTACAACCCTTCACAGGTTGGACCCGATGGTCTCAGAGGTCCAGCCTCATTGATTCTGGGGTTCTGTCACTGCGGGTCGCGAGGCGTTCCCGGGCGAGGCGGTGGCACCTTTCTGAGCGTCTCTTTCCTTTCTCCAGGCCGTAATGCAGGGGGAGGATGTCTCCAAGCCCGTCCTGCAAGTCATCGTGAGTACTGTCCCTTTTCTCCTGTGCCAGCTGCTCGGTGACTGCGTGTGGGCTCCTGAGTGCAGCCAAACTTCCTCTGCAGAGCAAGGCTGTTCTACTTTTAATTCTCTTAATTTAATTCTACATTACTCGGGTTATGCTGTTGATATTACTGTTCAGAACAGCTGAATAGATAAGTCACTTTCTGGTTTTGAAAAGTTTCTGGACAAATATGAACTGACAGCCTGGGGTTTTTTTCCCCGCAGAATACACGGGCTATTGCCACAGGAACTGGGCCCCCACGTTACCGAGTGCTGATGAGTGATGGGGTGAACACCCTCTCCTGTGAGTATGACAAACTGTAGGGAGGTTTTCTTAAGTGTGGAGATGCCAAGGGTGATAATGTTGCTGTCCTGGTGACTGGGTGCAAGGTAGTGAAATGAATATTGAAGGAGAATGTGGTTTACACTGGGCTACGGATTCTGAAGTGTGCAACTGCATTTTGTCATTTAGATGAAATCTTTGACTTTTGGAACTTTGTGAAATATAAGCAATTAACTTGCTGTAGGGTGTAATGAAAATACAGAAACCTATACATGTAACATATATTTTAAAGTAATTTAGCTTAATCTTCCTCTCACTTCTTTGACATACAAGCATTCTAGCTATCACTGCACTCTGAAGAGTGGGCAATAAATACAGCACTGTTTATGGTCAGTTTTGGTGAACCACAGTCTTAGTGGTTGCACTATTTTCTCTATCTTAAATTGAGCAAGTTGTAGATCCAGTGCAATACCTGACTGGCTGGAAAAGCTGTGGCCAGCTGTGGCAGCCCCTTTTAAAGCTGGCATTGTGAATTACTTCAATATTTTCCTTCTGCTCCTGCAGCATTCATGTTGGCAACACAGCTGAACTCCTTGGTGGAAGAAGAACGCCTGTCAGCCCGGTGTATTTGCCAGATTAACAGATTCATTGTCAACAGCCTGAAAGATGGAAGGTATTTGTGTTAATCTTTAAGTACAGCCCTACAGAAAGGCAGCTGCAGCTGAGGGCTCTGTCCTTTGTGACTGAACAGAGGCCAAGTGTTTTTGGTTGGGATTACCTGAAAATGCTCAGGCTTTAGGGTGCAAGAGAGAAGGTCCACAGCACCAGTAACAGAAGAAATAAATTGCAGAATGTGACTCTAGTGGGATCAGATGTATCTGGTACAGTGATTTAGTAATACAAAGTTT
Source organism: Chaetops frenatus (assembly GCA_013400775.1). Taxonomy (NCBI): domain Eukaryota; kingdom Metazoa; phylum Chordata; class Aves; order Passeriformes; family Picathartidae; genus Chaetops; species Chaetops frenatus. Next base: position 102,106 of record VZTR01017733.1, on the reverse strand, counting down.
CCAGTTGCAATACTCCAACTCGGGCTGGAATACTCCAAATACTTGTACAAAGCTTCCTTAAAATTATCTGCTGTTGAAAAGAAACAGTGAAGATAGCTTGTTACTCAGGTGTTGTGGAATGTGGTCTTTTATTAAAATTGAAGAGACAGGAGGAAAATTCGAGGGGGTGGGATACTGCAAAATGAGAAGGGATCCAGGGGAAACTATTACAGAAAAACTTTGTATGTATCTATCAGGATATGAACTGAGGTTTGTGTTCTTTCTATTCAGTGCTTTTTTTTCTGGGAGAAGACAACTTTTGAGGCAGGGAATATATTCTGTCTTCCAAAATCTGGCATGGTTTTGCTACTTTTAAAACACAGTGGTTTCCCAAGCTGGTTTTGGTGCCTGTTCAGCCTGCCATCACCCGTTCTTGATGCAGTGTGATGTTTCAAGCTTAGTTGTCCATCAAGAGAGGGCTTAGTTGACAGTGGAGAGCTTTGGTCTTCCAGATCCTTCATCCAAAGAATCTGCCCCTAATACTTGGTTCTCTCACCTGCTGCAAAGGATATTCAGAGATAGACTTGCAGAGGGAGTGAAAGGCTTTTTTTGCTGTCTGCTCTGTGTTTTAGGAGGGTGGTTATCCTGATGGATGTAAATGTCCTGCAAACTGCTGATCAGGTCGGTGGCACTATTGGCAATCCCCAGCCATACAATGAAGGTGAGTATCTGGAACCAAATACTTCTCTGTGAGGTCTGAGAGGCTTTCAGCTTCTCTCTTTCGCTTAAAAAAGCAGTCAGACATGTTCAATTTTTTCATGCCTGAAATAGTGGTGTCCATATCTTAAAAATCCTTTTTGTTTGTGTCACACGAACTGGAGTTTTTTCATATTTTAATAAACCCTGCACCATGGCTGAGGCTTGAGTCTCTCCATGGTATTTGGAGCATCCATACCTTATAACCTTCACAGGTTTTTATTGTAGTGAGTGGTCTCTACCTTGAGTTCCAGTAAGTAAGCGGAAGCTATTTTATGTCTCCTCATAATGAGTAATCAAATAGATTGTAATCTCTCCTGTCTGGAAGGAAAACAGGAGGAGGAAGATGGAATAATGATCTGTAAAAGTCTAAGATGGCGTGGAGGGGATGAATAAAGAATGATGAATCTCTCTCTCTCTTTTCTATGTTCATTTGATGCTCTTTAGCTCTCATGTTGTCAGGCAGTGGTTGTAAAACAAAGGCTGCACCACACCCCTAAACTGCATAGTTAAATTATGGAACTTGTGGAGGTAGGTGCCAAAAATTGGCACCGGTTCAAAAAGCAATTAGATGTGAAAGAGAAATCCATTAAAGGCTGTTAAACATAACAATACATCCTCTGCATGAATGTTAGGTGCAGGAAGCACTAAAACTTGGATTGTTCCAAGTACATAGATGAGACTGGTATGAAAACAAGGCAAACACAGAATTCCATAAGCATCCATTCCTACCATGCCCAGCTGAAAGAGGACTGAGGCACTGGGTGCACCTGGATCTGACCTGCCATGAATCTGTTTGGGGCTGTTATGTTGCATAAATAACTCTGTTCTTCACTTTTGTGTGCTGAGCTTGCAGCTCTCATGCAAATGTTTCTTTAATTAAAATATTTTTTCCCTCCGAGAGTGTTCAAAAGTCTGTTTTGCTCTTCCAATTCTGATCTTTTAAAAAGGAGAAAGAATAATAAGCACTTAAAGAAAATATTTGAACAGCTCTGTCAGTGATGTATACACAGATAATGGCTGGAATATAATAGCAAACAGCCCTTGCTGAAGATTTTTTTTTTTATCCTGAGGGAAGTGAACTAATACATTTTTATTACTGAGGGACCACACATTAGTGGCAAGAGTTTTCTGTAGAATAGTTTGGACTAACAGTGGTGGTAGGTACATTGCTCTTCTGGTTAAAAATCTACTTTGTTGCAAAGGCAAAGACATCTTTCTTCATTAACTTTTTCCAAGGGAATTAAGAGGGGCGTTTGTTAAATGAGCCTACAGAATCCTTTGTTCCTTTGATAGTTACTTAGCTAATTGCTGTTTAAAAAATGTGTTGACATCTCAGATTTTATGGTTTAATCCCACAGTTGCTGTAGAGACCAAGACTTTCAGAATAGCTACTGAGCAGACTGTTTTGTGCCTTTCTCCCATTTCCCTGCTTATGTGATACAAGAGCTTGTGAACTATAGTGTTTTTCAGTTATATTGTTGCTTAGAAACCACTGAGAACGTGGTATCTGACAGAACTGAGCTGAAAATATACCTTTAACTATAAATTCTGGTAAAATTACCATTACTTTGATCAAAGTTGTGTTCTTCATTTGGACTTACAAAAATACTCTGCAGTGAAAATTTCAAATCTAAACTCTTTTGGAGATATTACAGGTCTGTGGTCATAATATGTGTGGGCTTGCACTAGATAAAAGATGCCAAATAGGATGTGGTGTATATTTCATTTTAACACTGGTCTTATTCTGACGACTTTGTACCCTTTTATTTGATACTAAAATAAGGTTTCTGATACAGAAAATGGTAATAGTTTAGATTAAGTAAGCTTAACCCAGCCTTGCTCATCTGCAGGCTGCAAGATTTGTCATGAAGGCCTTGATAAAATGGCAGAGGTGTGTATTTCAAGTTGCATATTCTCTAAGTTCCTGTATATATTTAGAAATTGTATTTTTGAGGGACACTCAGCTAACGCAAAATGAGCATCTTAAATGTGCTTTGTGATTTCCATTAAAAAAAAGTTCTGGTATTTTAAAAATGTATCTTTTAGCCCTGCTTTTTGTTTTCCTTGAAATACAGATCTCAGACTGCCAGACCTAGGATTAAGGAATATTCTTTCTCAGGCTGCAGTAGCACAGTGGGACCCAGGGGGGTGAGAATCTGGCTTTTGGCCACTTTACATGGGAGCAGTAGGTGGTTAATCTGCCTAACAAGGAAGCTGGAGACACAATCTTCTTATTACAAATCATAAAAACTTTTCAGGCAGCCTCTCATAATAGTATTGAAAATTAAGACTGAGCAGTTTAGTTCTTGTTGAAGACTGTATGGTTGTGTTATTACTGTCGTTAATCTCATTCAAATTACTCTGATGCTGGACTTTCTTTTCATTATGACAATGACTTGCTACTTATGTTTAACTCCTGTCATTAATCTTTCCATGTTGAAATGTTTATGTACTTATACATTCACTTGAACTCCTTATTCTTGCCCTTCTTACTGCTGTGATTTAGGTGTGTGTTTTTTTCAAGTGCATTTTTTCCCCCTTCTCTCCCTTCCCTGCTGCTCAGTTCTGGGGCAGGTCTTGTGTCACAGCCCTGTGGCAAAACCTCTTGGTGACAAATTATTGGAAGCTGAAGGCTCCTGTTCCAGTTATTGCCTTTGAGTGGGCTGTGGGGCAGCTGCAGGCAAAGGTCTTGGGTTTGCCTAACCCACCACACACAGTAGAAACGTGAGCAAGTATTTCAGCTGCTTTTTTCACCTCCTGCTAATAAAAACTAACAGCAAAAACCAGGCAGCCTCCTTGGTTTTCTGAGCACTTTAAGTGATCTGTAGGCCACCAGCCACCAAAAATCACAGTTTAGGAGTCCCTAGGCTCTCCAAGCGAGAAAATTGGAGAGATATTTCTGCTACTTCTGTATTTGAACACATGCACAGATGTGTGAATTTATTCTTACTCTGTTGAGAAACACTCGGCTGTGGGTAGGCAGCCATTAAAATGTGAATTTTTGTTTCATAACGCACATGTGTTCCAATGTATGTGGTGGTCTTCGGTTTGGTTTTCAGTGGGGGTTTTTTTAATCACAAATTCCTACAGAAAAAAACCCATATTTGGAACAAAAGTAGCAAGGAAACCTCTTGCTGCTTCATACCCACATTCTGTTCTTCCTGAATATTCCTCCCCTGACCAGACATTTTTCTCTTAATGCGTTTTGTTGGGTTTTTTTCCACCTTCCCTTGCACAAAATGAATTTAGGTGTGGAGTGCTGACCCTCTGAGCACCTGAGGCCACTGAGCAAGGGGGAGACCTGGCTCCTCCATCTAGTGGAACCTGCAGTAAATACAATTTTTGCTGTTTGACGTCACGCAGTTGCCAGGGAGACTGTCACCAGTTCACCGATGTGACTCTACTGCGGCAAGTTAGAGGAGCAGATTGGGGTTTGTGCAAGGACTTGGATTCTGGCTTAAAAATAACCAGAGGGTTACCTGTGGAGACTGTACCACATCAGGCAACACCACGTTGGGGTCTCTTTGTGTTGCTTCTGCTCCTTTCCCGTAGTTCGGTGCCATCCCTCCATCCTGGGGTTCTCTGCTCTTGTTCCTTGTGGTGCTCTACAGGCTTGGTCTGACCTTCTTTTCCACTTTCTCTGACCATCTTCCTCTTCACATCGCAAATCAGGGTTTTTTTGCCTGCTCAGGTCCAGGTCTCCTTGCAAAGCAAGACCTTTGAGGATTAGTTGTGTCCAAAAGGACAAAAATGTTGGATATTTTCTCATCTAGAGGCAAATTATATTGTAAAGGAATTCAAATTTTGAATGGTAAATGAGTCTTTTAATGGACTTTTACTTTAGATAGGCTTGTCTGCTCTTCCCCTTGTAATTTATCATTAATTTAAGGCAGGTAAAAGTCCTGGAATCTAAAAAAATGGATGGTGTATACTTACTATGGCATCATTTGGCTCCCTAAGCAATTTACTGCTGTGTGCCAAGAGGGGCCCTGGTGAACTCTGAAGTGATGTCTCCATCACCCCCACATTAAACATCTTCATATTTCAGAAATAAAATGCAGCAGGTGTTTTCTTTGTCTGGGGTTAACTTCAGGTTTGACTTCACCCAGTGGATTTTTGGCCCTTTCTGAGTTATGAGACAGAATTCTCTACAGTTTTTTATCTTAGCTGTTAGGTAGGAGCAGAAACTACCTGTCAGAGCAATAGCATCTGATAAACACTGAAAAGTTGTCAAGATTACTTCAGGGCTGTCCTTTTAAATCACCGTCAGCCCTGAGTCCTTTCCAAGTAGAAAGCAGTTGCTTGAGGAAAGAGATCTGACTGGAATTCCTCCATGGTAATCATCTTCAACAGATAGTGTGCTGCTCCTGTGTCTTAACACATCTGGATTTTAGCATGTTTTCTGTGGTGTGGTTTTTTTTTTTTTTTTTTTTTTTTTTTTTTTTTTTTTTTTTTTTTACTTGCAAGTCTTATTTCCTACTTATTTCCTACAAGGGTGCTTTTAATTACTGTGCTCCCTACTCTACCTACTCTATGATGTCTTTCCATTTGACTACCAGGGCAAGGGCCGCAACGTTCTGCAGCTCCAACAGGAAACCCAGCACCCAGCAAGCCACAGCAACAAAATGGGAATTTTTCTGGAGGAGGTAAGAGCCATCCTGGGCAGGAATTCCGATTTGTGATCAGTGAGAAACTACAGCTTCAATTTAAATAAATCCCTTCTGTAGTGGTGTTGCACAAGAAACACTCCATTGAGGAGTAACCCATAGCTTGACAAGATGAATTCTCTCAAGAGAACTCTGTACTTGGTTATAAAAGGGGTAAAAAATTGTCCCACTTCCCTCTTCTTCCCCAAGGGGGGAAAAAACCCTAAAAAACCCCAACTTTATTCAGTTTACACTGCATTCTTGAAACATTGCTCTGTGGACACCCAAATTAGGCTGCAGTTTGGAGCTGGCCACCAAATGTGTGTGTTATCAGTGCTGAGATTGAGGCCAAACATTTCATGCAGTACAGGACTGAAATTATTTGATAGTACATCTAGAAATGTGTTTTTTGATCAAGATTTCAGTGAGATACTGAAAGATGTAGTCAATTTAAATGTCAGCCCATAGACTTTTTTTTGTAAGCTCAAAAGTTGTCAATCCTAATTCTTGGTGCTGCTTTAACTTGTCTGTATTCTTTACCCCTGTGTTTAGGAAGAACTTTTAAATAGTAAAATTTTGACATTTGCTTAGAAACTTGCAGCAGAAAACAAGCTTCTCCTTCCTTGCTTAAAGCTGATCACAAGAGTTTTGTGCATAGACATTGACAAGATTGAGTTTAGAATTAGCAGTAGCACTTTATGTGAGAAAACTGTTTGTGGGATGTTTTCTCCTTAGTTGTTCCCCCAAATGGTGCCTTGATCTAAAACTTCCCATCCCTGGAAGTGTTCAAGGCCGGGTTGGATGGAGCTCTGGGTAAGATTGTTTGTGGAAGGTGTCCATGTCCTTGGCAGGTGGTTGGAGTGAGTCCCTTCCAACCCAAACTATCCTGTGATTCTGTTATTTTAGAGAATTTACTGCTAAACAGTTGTTTGCTGCTTAAATTGTGTTCAAGTGGTTGACTCTGGATGCATCTCCACTTCAGTGCAAGCACTCTGAAGGTCTGAGAATGTCTCTTCTGCAGCATTTTGCAGCCTGAAAAACACTTGTGACCAAGAGCAGAAATGATGCAGCAAACTCCGAGCCCCTCTGTGGTGCCCACATGGCACAGGGAGCCCCAGAGTTCCCTGGAACTTTGCCTGCGTGGCTCCCCATGGCATGGTGGGAAAGTTCAGCACCCTGAGTTGGTTTTAACCTGATTTTTGTGTGCAAGGCTGAAATCCTCTCTGCTCTGTTGTGGTTTTTGAAAGGTCCTGCTGCTCCCAAGTACCACGCTCCCTCCAACCAGTTTGGCAAAGCAAGTGTTCCCAGCACCCTGAAGACACCTGGGGGGTCTCAGGCCAAAGTGGTGCCAATTGCCAGCTTGAATCCATACCAGTCCAAGTGAGTCCTTGTGGTTTGCCAGGCCTTGTTCTTGTCACAGGCATGAAGGAACAATAACTTTGTTTTGCCTTTTTGTGTGTGAGTCTCTGTCAAATAATTCATTGAGTTCTTTGGACTTTACTGGCTAAGTTCAAACAAATCAACCCGACAACAACCACAAAACCACCCTGAGAAACAAGCAAACAACCTTCCATAGAAACAGTGGTGGGCTTTGTTTTGGTTTTTTGGGGTTTTGTTTTGTTGTTGTTTGGGGTTTCATTTTTGTTTTGTTTTGTTTTGTTTTTTTCTGTGGGGAAGGGTGTTCTCTTATTTTCTTTCTTTATTTTTTGTATCCTTCTAGACTGCATCAACATTCTTAACAATCTGAGATTTGTCTTGCCATTGTCTTGGTGCAGCTGCCCTGCTGAGCCTGATAGGTTTTTAATATTTCAGTTGGAAATCGATTGACTTGTCTGGGATTTTTTTTTCCTAAAGCAACCTTCTTTTTGGTAACTTAATGATAAAACAGCTCAGTAAGCTATTCACTTTGGCTACTGAGCTGTTGAAAAGCATGAGGATGTAATTATTTAGTGAATGACATTTTTAAGTTATGCAAACTGATTTGATTACCCAAGTTAAATGCGAATCCTATAATTGAGCTCTTGAGTTCTGGCATGGCTTTTCAGAGCAGGCAAACTGCTGTGTGAGAAATGTACCCTAGAAGAGTAAAAGATTTGAGGCCTGCTTCTGTGCAGAAGGATTGTTCACTGTTATTATCATACTGGATGCTTTATGGCTGCTTTGTTGCCTTCTCTACAACTTTCTGCCTTTAATGGTCTAGGCCATTAAAACAAAAAGCAGTGCAAAGAGTTGCCGAGGTGCAGTGGGAAGATTCTGGCTTTTAAATAGTCACATTCCAGTTTCAAAGATTTGTTAAGCCGATCTCTTCTCTAAAAAGATGAAGAGAGATGCAGAACAGTTCTTTCTTGCGTGATTTCAGGTGGACCATTTGTGCCCGTGTTACCCAAAAAGGCCAGATCCGCACGTGGAGCAATTCTCGTGGTGAAGGAAAGCTCTTTTCCATAGAGCTGGTTGATGAAAGTGTAAGTGTCATATGTTGAGACAAAGATAATGTATGCCAGATGCTGATGAACCCTTCATAAAGACAGAATAGAGGAAATAAAGTGCATTTTTCGGAAATGATTTTTTTTTATTACAACTGAAACTTGTATCCCCGCATTCATTAACTTGCGCATCAACGTGCCAGTTTTCATCCAGAATGAAGTCTTAAATGTGCAGTATTGCTGATTATTTTTCATCAAAGTCTATAGTGTGTGACTGGATTTTTGCAGCTTCAGAATAGAGTTGTTTATGCAAACTGACAACCTAATACTAAGGGTTGTGGTGGTTTCCTGTAGATTGAGAGTGACGTCTCCTCCTGGCTGAGCTACACCTTACAAAACAGGGAGTGAGAGGAGCATTGCCTCCAAGTTACAAGCTTTCAATTTTCATGAGGAAATTGGAGTGCAAATTATTGTAACACTGAGAAATTTCCTCTGTGGTTTGTTTGGGGAATGGTATCTGGTTAATCTAACTAAACTTGCAGTTTATCAAACCTCTTATCAAATTACATCCTTCTGTTGTGAAAACAAACAAGATTCTGCTAGATTATATTGAGTGTAAAATGTGAGGTTAATAATGTAACATGTTGTCACCAGGCATTTGTTTTCTTTGCATAGTGTCTGTATTCTTTTTTTTTAAAAAAAACAACCCAGTGTTTATATATAGTGAGGGTATAATTGTTATTAATTCTTACTTATAGACATATCTGAGTGGGAGCCATCACAATGTACTGTGTGCTAACTTGTGGAGCTGTGGGGTGTGTTTGAATTTTATTTTATCACTGCCAGTTTTACTGGCATTTTCAGAGGTGTCTCTATGATGGATGTAGTTCTTATGCCTTTTATTCTGAACTACAGATGTACTAATGAGACTTGAATATGAGGTTTGATTGTCAGGTGTAGAGTATGTCATTTTAGCTCTAACTACAGATGTGAAGAGAATGTTGTTTATTTCTCACACACCTGCAGCTACCCTGGCAGACCCCACTGTCTCTGCAGGACTGCTGCCACTTAACATTGCAAAGATTTTTTTCTTTTTTTTTTTTAAATCTTTCTCCATGCCAAATTTAACTTCTGACCAGCTCCCCTATTTTCCTGCAGGGTGAGATTAGAGCTACTGCATTCAACGATCAAGCAGACAAGTTCTTTCCACTCATTGAATTGAACAAGGTATGGTAGCTTTGTGCTTAGACTGACAGGAGCTGGAAAAGAGGAACTTGAGCCTAGCAAGGATTTTTAAAGGTGAACTCAATCTATTTTCCCTGACTACTGATAATATCCCCTGTTTCATTGCTTTCTCCTGTAGGTATATTATTTTACCAAAGGCAATTTGAAGACTGCTAACAAGCAATATACAGCTGTTAAGAATGACTATGAGATTACATTCACTAATGAGACTTCAGTTGTGCCCTGTGATGATGCCCAGCATCTTCCATCTGTTCAGTTTGATTTTGTATCCATCTCTGACTTGGAGAACACGCCCAAAGACTCGATTGTTGGTCAGTCTAAGTAGAATAATGGCAAGTTCTAAAGCTTTGAAGTTTTATTTTTGTGTCCTGGATATTGGGCAGGTAGTGAGCAAAGGCTGCTTGGAGTGTTGTGCTCTCTTAATTGAAGTCATCCAATGTTGGTTGCCATTAAAAATGTCTCAGGCAGTTTTCCTATTAAGATGTTTTTGCCCTGTTTTCTAACAATATATAACAATTATTCTTCAAACTTATGCTTCAAACGAAAGACAGTAGGTGATAGTTGTTTATTGTACTGTGATCACTGTTTTCTACAGAAAAAAGGCTGAAAGAAAAATGCCCTTGCTCAGCACGTGTGCATTTCATACCTTCTGTGGTCTTGCTTTCTTTCACTATCTAATTATCTCTGTAGTGATTTTGGCATAATTCATTGCATCCAAGTCCAAGTTGCATGACTGTTTTGGCTTGCTTTGTGAAGTATTGGAGGTTTGTTTTTCTGTAATTTGTTGGGCAGAGTACTCCGGAAAAATCAGAGGCTTGGGTGGGGGCGAGAGTTCTCAGGTTTCCGAGGCACAAGATGCCTGTGATTCAGAGACATTCAGCTGGGAATTTTAAAGGTAGATGGGTAATATTAAAAGTGGTGTCTTTTTTAGGGACTACAAAGGGGATTGCTTTAGATCCTACCACCTGAACATGCAGACTTGTTTAAGTTGCAATTTATGATTGCAGAGTTGTGTGAAGGCATGAGCCAGTTGTTTCATTGTGTTACAGTCACTTTGAAGGCTCTTGCTTGTGCTTTAAAAGCAGGTGTATGTTACATGATCAGGACTGAAGTCCTTTGACAGAATGTGATGGGAAAAGATAGTACAATGCCTTGATCTCTCTAATGTGGTGAGGCTTACATTCATGAATATCTTAATGACTGCGTCAACAAAATTAAAGCACTGAAGAGTTCTGTAGTGGAACATTCCTACCACAATACACTTAATTTCCATATCAGATTTCATTTCAATAGAGAGCTGGGATACAAGGTAAAAATCTTGACAGTAGGTTTGAATTCTTCTCTTGTGATCTTGTATTCCCCAATTGTGACCCTTGAGTAACTCTAAATTGTAACTGTTTCTCAGATGTAATTGGAATTTGCAAGAGCTACGAAGATGTCACTAAAATTACAGTGAAAGCTAACAATAGGGAGGTTTCAAAGAGGAACGTGCATCTGATGGATACGTCAGGGAAACTGGTGACAGCTACGCTGTGGGGAAATGAGGTATGTGCTCTCTTACCTGTTCTTAACAAAGCTTCCTTGGTGTAGGGTGAGGAAGTGCTGTTGTCACCTGAGATGGGCACAGCACTGACACAGTCCTGGGTGTTCAAGGATCAGGGGCCGAGAGAAGGTGAAAGACTGTCTGGTTGCATTCAGGTGTGATGTTCTTAACCTTTCCCTGACAAACTGCTGACATGATCTGACTAATGTGTTCTGAACAACTGCAGACATTATGTCTCAAGCCAAAATACTGAAGTTAAAGGGCTCCTGGTTTAGGAAAGGGTATGAGCTGCAGTTTGATTAAGGAAAAGCCTCGTGGCTATGGCTGTCTCAAATGAGATGAATTTTATTTGTAGGGTAGGATACATGTTACCCTGCATAAGTTGCTGTCTAATGAGCAGGTTGAGAGGCTCTGTCTCAGACTGGAAGTTCAAAGCATCAGAGCCTTGGAAGTGAAAGTTTGAACGGTTGCAGTAAACTGCTTCCTTATCTTTTTAGCAGGATACTTTGTTTTCCACTCTTGTTTTAGATACTTAGGGATTTATGTGCCAATCTATAAAATGGGAGTGATCCTGCCAGCTTGACAGTGATGCTTGATGGCTAAAGGATCAAGTGCACTGATACTGTAGGGAGCTAAACACCGTTAACCATCTCCTGATACAAATGAAGAAAACTGAAGTTCAGTATCACAAAGCCTTAAGATTGAACTAGTTTATAATAGGAGAGACTCGTAGTACACAATTCCTGGTATAACTCTTCCAACAGAGATCAGGATCTGCATTTTGCAAAGTTAAATCTGTTTGCTTGCTTGTAGAATAGAAATATCAATAAGCATTGAGAGGGAGTGATGTATGGCTTGCAGCTGGCACAGTTAAGGTTAGAATCTTGATGTCCTTTACAACAGTCACTGCCATGACTGCTGGGCTATGTTTTCTGTTCTTTTTGTATCTCATGGGTACAGTGAGTACTACTGCAACTCCAGCTCGTTTGTTATCTTTAAGCACATGGTCCTCTCCTTGCTTGCTGAGGGGTGTGGGGTCCATAAAATCTATACCTTTCAAACCCTCTCTCATGCCATGAGGTTCTTTGTTAGTGTCAGACTACTCAGGTGATGGCAGTTGAACAGCATTAGAGCAGCTTTATGAGATAAAAACCAGCAGATGGAAAGTTGAGTAAAAATGTTTGGTCAGCATAGTTGCACTTCTGTGTAAGTGGTAGTAAGATGGACATGATTGGCTCAGTGCAGCTGAGTAGATTGTTTCATCTCCTGAGGAGTGTGATAGGAACAATTAATTTTGTTTCCACTCCCATAACGCGTCTCCCTTCCTAAAATCCTGGTGTAAAATGGCTAACAGAGGAGACGAATCCTTTTTAACAAACCCAGGGTGTGACTTGAGGGTTCTCTGGTTCCCCAGGAAACAAGGTGTTAGGACTGCACAGGAAATTGTCACCTACCTTTGCTTAAACTCCTAATGACACCTTTCAAAACCTTACCTTTTAGATACATTGGGGCAGTTTGATTCAGGTTTGGTCTTTTGTCATGATCTGTGAGTTATGACCACAAGTTCAGTACCTTTCCTGTAACATGCTGCTGCTGCTCTCTGTTTTTTCACACATGCAGGCTGAACAGTTTGATGGTTCCAGACAACCTGTGATTGCCATCAAAGGAGCCCGTGTCTCTGACTTCGGTGGCAGAAGCCTGTCTGTCCTGTCCTCCAGCACAGTTGTCATCAACCCTGATAGCCCAGAGGCTTTTAAACTCCGAGGATGGTACGTGTGTATTTATGTTGCTTAGTTTCAACCTCCTGCAGAGTACTTGTTTTATTTTGTTTCTTTGTATTTGAACAGTGTGTATAGCACTGAGGGAAGGTGGCAGAGGGAGTGGCTTCCAGGGCTGCAGAAACTTCTCTGGATTGCAAGCCCTAGAGCCTAGAAGGCTGTCCTTAAGTTGTTCAATTCAAAAAACTTTTAATTCCATGACAGACCTTGAAAAATTGAAATCGGGGTAGTGCATGCTGACCCAAAACCTTGGAAGGCAGCATGAAATCAGGCTTGACCAGCTCCACTTTCTGAGACTTGATCTGAGAGAACAGTATTTTTTTCTACAGGCTTTTCCATTGTGTGGAATCTGATATGCACTCAGTTAGTGTGGAGGGACTATTTGACATCTCTCAGTGTCTAGTTCTTGCCAGATATTTTTCAGATAGCAAAATAACTCTTTTATTGTCAGGAAAACAAAGCAATTTCATTGTTGCTTCTCCTGTAAGTAGTTGTTAAATTGTCTGCTGTAACTATGAATGTGGTGAGATGTGGTGTGTTTGTGTGAAGAGGGTTAAGTGCCAACAGCATCAGACTTGTGAATCCTGAGTCTTCAGATTCCAGTTACATCACCTAAATGTGGATGAAATAAATGGCATCCTCCATTTAGCATTGAGCTCTGGCTCTCCCATACTTCAGAGGCTTGTTGGAGATAAAATTGATTGTGGGTCTGAGCTATTACTGTCACACTTTAATTAAACTCAATTTTTGAGTCTCGTTGGTGTGTTTGTGAAATCACAAAGCCCATCACAATGGGATGGCAGTGCAACCTTTTGCTGAAGAGCTGTGCTTTCTTATTGTAACAGAGGAAGCATAATCTTTTCAATGCTATTTGCTTTTTCTTTCGAAGCTGCTGCAAAGATAATGGTACCATGTAATTTAATTTTAATTATGGAAATATCTTGATGCCCTTAAATCTTGTTATCTGCCTGCCTCTAAGAAGTGTGCAGTGTGTGGTTTGACCACTAGCTGGCAAACAAATTGCAGTTATATAGAAAAAAGCTGTCCTCCTTTTGTGGGATTATAAAATACTGTGCTAATTAAGTCAGACTATTAACTTATTCTGAAATGCTATTTTTGTTTGCAATATACACATATTACTGTAATTGTTTCCTTTGCAATCATTGATAAAAAATCCCTCATGTGTCCAGCACGTGAAAATAAACATAAGCTTTTGATAAGTCTGCATGGTCTGCTCTCCAAAAATAGAAGTGCATCTCTGTGGTTGCAGGTTTGACTCTGAGGGGCAGCTTCTGGAATGTGCCTCCATCTCTGATGTGAGGGGTGGGCCAGCAGCTGGAGCAAATACCAACTGGAAAACTTTGTTTGAAGCCAAATCTGAGAATTTGGGACAAGGAGATAAGGTACAGCATGGCCACTCAGTACAAGCTCTGTGTATTGGGGAGAAAATAAAAAGCAGGGTTTTATGCAGGTATTTTGCTTATTGAAGTAGTCCAAGTGTTGAGCAGTATGTGTTTGCTGTCTTGGAATTAATGCTATTAATTGATATTATTGTTTTTCAAATAAATCCAAGCTTGTTGCTGATGTTGCAACATGATACTTTGTTTGCAAGAGAATTCTGTGCCTTGTGTAAATGAAGGGGGGATGTTTTTACCCCAAAGATGTTCAAATAAGCAACACAAAATGTTCCAGGAGACAAAGGTGCATTAGGAGGAAGTGGTTTTCAAGGGTGCACACTTGGTCAATAGAAAAGCTGGTAATAAAGCCCACATATTTGGCTTTTCATTCCAGAAACCTCTCTAGGCTTATACTGCTTTTTATTTTTAATTTTTTTTTTGTCTCAGACTTAAGTGCTAAGCTGTTTGGGATATACAAGAGCTTCTATGCATGGAAAAATTCCTTGAAAATCATAGAATGATTTGGGTTGGAAGGGACCTTAAAAATCACCTCTTTCCAACCCCCTTATCATGGGCAGGGATGCCACCCCTTAGATAAGGTTGCTCAGGGTCCCATCCAGTCTGACCTTGAACACTTTCACTTTACCTGTAATTCAGCTATTTTCTCTGACAATTTTTGCCCATGCTTCTTAAGCAACCTCTATTTTTCTGCTGAAAGGCTTGACCGTGGTCTTAAACCATTATGATGATTATTTTAGTGTAGTGAGTGGGTATTTTGTTCTGTAGGCTATAGTTTAATCAAATGCTTATCTGTAACACTACACAATAGGCTTTCTGTTTTTTGTATTGGTTCCCAAAAGAAGCGTAGGAAAGTGCAGAATCTTAATCCTGTGAAAAAGTGCAGATTTGAACAGACACAATGCAGGAAACTCCAATTGCTAGGTCTTCTTTAGATAAAGCGTATTTGATTCTCCAAAGGAAACACAAAATAATCTTGCTGTAGGGACTTTATTAACATAATGGAAGCCTGAAAATTATTGCAACAGAGGGGTTGATTTACAGTTTCCCAGTAATCCATAGCTGCTGAGCTTTCTAATCCTAAATATCCAAGTATGGGTGCCTTGCTTTTGTAGTTAATTCAGAATGGGGAAAACATTGAGTATTTTGAGGCTAATGTTGCACACTCACTCTCGCAGGCAGATTATTTTAGCTGTGTGGGCACAATTGTACATCTGCGCAAAGAGAACTGCATGTACCAGGCATGTCCCTCTCAGGATTGCAACAAGAAAGTGATAGACCAGCAAAATGGACTTTACCGCTGCGAGAAGTGTGACCGCGAATTCCCCAACTTCAAGTACCGCCTGATGCTCCTGGTGAGTACCCGGATCAGATTTCAGGGCGTTTCCTGCCACGTTCCCAGCACAATCCAAGCAGAAAATCTTTTGAGGGAACAGCGAGTCGGTGCTGTTTGTCTGTGCTGCCTGTGAGTTAGAGGGTATTTAGTTGGTTTGTCTTCTGTACCTGAGTGAGGGATGTTTCATTGAGCTGATTAGCAGTTTGTTTTCCTAGTGCTCCAATTAAAAGCTTTTCTCTTTGCCAAAAAGTTGCTGCTAGCTCAGTTGATTCTGGTTTCCAAGTGTACTATGCAGTGCAGAGTACAGATGGCCTCCGCCTCTTCAGTAGTGAAGATAAACTGAAGTAAAATGGCATTTCTGGAGAGCAGTAATTGCACTTTTGCAGCTGCTACCTATATTTAGTACAGTTTTTTTGGTAGGTATTGTTCTGCCTCGTGCTTTAATGGAGCCTGCTTCAGAAAGTTGTCTGGGGATTATTATTGTGATGCCCACTTACACCATAGGCATTGAACCTTCTTCTGTTTTACATTATAAATTAGAGTTGTCCCTGCTTCTTAGAAATGCTCTGCCAGGTGGACATGCAGAGAGAAGGGAACTATCCCTGCAGCCTCCCTAAAACACAAACTGCTTCTGAATAATTTTTGTCAGATAACTTCTAGGAACACATGAGCTGCTTTACATAGCAGAGTCATTCTTGTAGAATATAAAAGGGATGCCGAGGCTACACTCAAGGCCTTCAGAACAGTGTCTCCTGTTTACCCATTCCTAATTGTAAAAGCAGCCAGGAAGTTCATGTGAGGCTGGAAATTGATCTTTTAACTGTCTTGTCCTTGAATGTTATGATAGTTTCCTCATAACATAACATAGTGTTACATGAATTTATGCTCAAGTACTCAGGTATGTGCAAAGTAAATGCAGTTTGCAGACTTGACTGCTGTCACCCTTGGTGGTTGTTGTTCTGGGATAGCTGTTCCTGCTCACAGCTCATCAGTGGCAGCAGGACACAGCTGAGCATCCATCAGTGTTGTGCTGCTATGATCTTGTTGGCCTTTCCCTGTGGTTCAATCTACTGCTGGTATTAACTTCTGTTAAGTTATGGACATTCTATGAAGCTAAAAGGTAGGAAGTCACTGCTTTCTACCCTCAGTGATTTAAAGGACATACAGGTCAGGCTCTGAGAGTTACTGGAAATTTAAAACTCTCAATAGCTCTGAGATATTTTTTCCTTTTGTGTTGTCTTTTGTCTTTCTGGAGGAAAAGGCAACTGGATGAAATAACCTTTTGGGTTTTGTTGTTGTATTCTAGGTGACCATTGCAGACTGTCTGGAATATCAGTGGGTGACTTGTTTTCAAGACACAGCAGAATTCATTCTTGGGCAAAATGCAGCTTTCCTGGGAGAACTGAAGGAAAAGGTCAGTCAATTAGCTTATTGTATTTTTACATTGTATTGACGTTAAACTAAGTTTCACACATCTTGTGTTGGGCTGCCCTCAGATTCCTTGGGTTTTTATTTGGTCCTTTTGGTAAGGAAATATTCTTGTCATGTGTTGAAGGCGGCTCTGGCAAAGATGTAAGGTTTGTGTGGAACACCAGTGCTGATCCACCAGAGAGCATGGTCTGGTATTTGTGTGTGAATGTATAGCAAATATGGCAAAGGCACTGGGGCATGTTCATGTACTTGCTGTGGCAATTAACAGCATTATTAAAACACATTAAAATGCCATATGAAAAAAAAGGGATGTTCTGTTTCATTTGTCAAGGATTTGATTTGCCCTTTCTCTGGGTGATAGGCCAGCTCAGCTCAGCCCAAGCTTATCCTCCAGATGTTGGCCTTCAGTATCTTTTACAAGTTCACAAATCATTGCTTCTCCCTAGCCTGAAGTTCTTGGCAGGGACTTGTTTACTCTCCTCAGGATTATTTTCCACAGGCCATCTGCCTGAAGAACAGAGATTTGCCTGCTTCCCCCCATAGTTTGCTCCCACAGTCAGTCTGTCTACCCCTGAGCTCTTTTGGCTGCTGAAAGCTGGAGATCAGCCTGTCCTGATCACCTGGGCCTGGAGAGGCAGCAGAACACCCAAGGGTTGTGCCACAGCCTTTGGAGGACTGAGAGCCTCCACATGTGTTGGCTCCAGCAGAAAAGACAGCCTGTTTTATCATTGTACCTAGATTGGAAGACTCTGCACAAAAACCCTGGTTTAGCAATGAATGCTGACAACATTATCCCTAATGCGTTCCAAAAATTTGTTTACAAAACCAAAAAGTTCCAGAACACTTTGTATGTATCTTTGTTAAGTGGGCAGGAAGCTTTTTGAACTAATGTGTGTGAGCCCACTTTTGAAGACTTTTTTTTTCCCCTACCAAATATCATCAAGACTTTGTGGGCCTCATGAAAACCACAGTTTGTAAAATGGGTCATTGGCAGAGATGCTGAAGTGATCTTCCTGTGACAGATTAGAACAGTTTTTAAGGTTGTAAGTCATTAGACACTAATAGGCAGTATTATGTTCCTTTTGTCACTCTGTGCTTTTCTGATGCATTTTCCTTTCTTCCAATCAAAATAATCTTTTCCTGGTTTCTTTTTTTTTTTTTTAACTTGCATTCCGTATAAAAACTGTGTGGCTTTGTTTTGTTTTTAAATGATAATGTGGAATGCATGATAAGTTCTTGAATTGCATATGAGCCTTGCTGTGCTCCCAGGCTAAGGCTGGCTGATTCCAGGACTCCACAGATATCCCAGTTGTTGGTTAACCCAATGCTTGGCTGTGGGAGGGAAATGAAGCAGGAGGGATTGTTGAGGCTGTTGTCTTGAGACACTGTTGTAGACCTCTGTTTCTGGAAAGTAGGGCTATTTTTCCTGTAATATGGAGTGATTTTTGGAAATGTTCTGCACTTTGGCTGTCAAAGGTGAAGGGTACAAAGCTTGTGGTTGTGGGATGCTGAGTTTTTGTGGTATTAGGAAGGCTGGACACCTCTGTTCTGTAAGAAGATGTCTTGCTGGGGAGATTCTAATTGGATGTGCTTGCACTTTGCATTTCCATTTTCAGACATTCTTAACTTGTCGATATTTTCTTACTTCAGCCGTGCTTAATCTCTCCTAGAGTTTAAACAAAATATCTTAGTTGCTTTTAATGCTGAAGAGAACTGGGTGGGGAAGGAGAAACAGCAGATCCGATGTACCAGTACAAACATGTAATGTCTTTTGAAGAGCTGCCTAATGGAAATGGCTGAGGATAGAAAATGGAACATAATATGGAGTGAGCCCTTGAGCGAGAATGCTTTGTGTTCCAGGAGAAATTGGTTTTGATTTGACACTTTTATGAGCCTTTAAAAATGGTACTCGATGCATTTGCAGTAAGCTTTTCTTAGTGGTTTTTCTCTGATAGAGCTGATGCAGTGTCTTGTGAAGTTGGTGGGAGTCTTTTCACTGCTCACAGTATGGATGGAGTTCGTGTACAGCCCGTGACCACCCTAAGCAGAGATACATGTGCAAGGTTTTTCATCTGCTGCTTGCCTGTGCTTGTTAGATACCAAAGGAGGTAATGTGGGGTAGCAGTGACTGCTATGCTGAGGGCATTTTCAACTCACTAATGGTTAGCACAGTTTGTGACAGAGCTGCAGAGAGGAGCTAAATGCTTTATTAAGCGAGTTTTCTTATCCTCTAATCCATAAGATGGCCAAAGGAAGGGGTTTTAATATTCAGGAGGGATATGCCTAAATTCTGTAATCTGTGAACCTCGCTGCTCCTGTTCACCTCCATTTGTTGTGCTTTTCTAAACCCTAGGAGAATCACTGTGTAGTGTAAAATAGTGCTGCACACAGTGAAAAACAGCAGATGTAACACTTGGAATGTGAGTGGAACTTGGGTGGGTTCAATTCCAGATCATATGCTCTGTCTGCTGCTGGAGTGACTGATCAAGTCAAGTGCATCTGCTAGATAAATGCATTAATAATTACTTGTCAGTATCATCAGGGGGATGCAGGATTTTTTTTTTGAATGCCAGCAAAGGTTTTTACAACTCATATTTTTACAAAAATAAACTTTTTTTTTTTCACAGTCTCCATGACTTGCCTGCTCCTTCTCTACTGTTTTGACAAAATGTCTGTTATAAATGATGATGATGATGTTTAGTGTTCATATGGTAATTAGAAGCAGCTTATGTTATAAATATGACACAGTCTTCTCATGGTTATTAAAGCACGTTCAAAACATGGATCTGCTTTTTTTTATAGAACATTCTCTTAAATAGGCCTGTGTCAGAATGTGAAGGATACATGCAGCTTTGATGGATAAGCAGAAAACCAGAATGCCTAATAAGGCAATTAATAGGAAAATAGTTAACTCTGTCAGTGTTTGTGATCACAGCACAACATCAGAATTAGCCAGTTTGGCAGCTCCTGTAGATTTGTAGTGGTTTTGCTCCTTATACCTGCTTCCAGATTCAGTGCAATTTTATGTTTCTTTGTAAGAAGCTCAAAAGTTGTCTTTTTTTATCTTAAAAACTTTCAAGTTACGAGTTTGACATCTAAAATGTGATGATGGAAGACTCAGCTCTGCCTGTGTGGGCCAGGTAGTTCCATTGTTTTGCCAACCTCCCCAAAAGCTGAGCTGTTCTCCAAGTTCATGGCACTACTGGGAGTCTGGAGTGTCTGCAGCTGATCCCTGTCTTTGTCCTTCCCTCAGAACGAGCAGGCTTTTGAAGAAGTGTTCCAAAATGCAAACTTCAACACCTATGAGTTCAGGATCCGAGTGAAACTGGAGACTTACAACGTAAGTGTTGCCCAAAAGGCCAATAATGTAACTTGTGGCTTTTGTAGTTGGACTTGTCTCCATAGGAGGTGACTTCCTCCTCTTATGTTTGTGGGGAGAGGTTTCCCTTGCTCACAGAGAACAGAAGATTCCAAAGATCACACAAATTCTGTCAGTCTTGAGCACTGAAGGGGGGATCCTTGCTGCTCCCTCTCAGGCTCATCAAGAGTGGCTGGTTTCACATGAAAACAACATATCAGCTCTGGGAGCCGTGTTGGCACTCCCAGCTAACCCAGACAGCACGAGCAGTAAGTTGCTGGGGCAGAAGGAGGTTGGAACCAAATGCCTGGAGTGTTTCATGTTCTTTTACATGCTAAGATTTCTCTTTTGCAGGATGAATCTCGTATTAAGGCCACAGCAATGGATGTCAAACCTGTGAACTACAGAGAGTACAGCAAGAGGTTGATTGCCAACATCAGGAGAAATGCTCAGCTGGGGTGAGGAGGCCAGTGCTGGCTGATTGAGCCTAGAACTTCCAGGAAAAACTCAATAGATAATGTTACAATGTCTTTTTCCCCACCCTGTGTGTGACAGTTTGGTGTCAGTTACACTGTGCATGGCAGCCCAGCATAGTGGGCTGAGTGATTTGATGCATTTCTCTGGAGATGTGCCCTGCTAGGTAAGAGTGCACTCTGATGGCCATGATTCTGTAGCCTGTGTTGGTCTGTTAAACTCTGACAGCCCTGAAGAGGAATCTCTAGACAGATTGCCTAGGTCTTTAGACAAACCACTCAGAATGTCTGAAGCAACTTTGCTCTCTTCCTATATGTAAAGCTGAATTATATAACCATTTTATCTTCTTTGTAAGGAAGTAGTGACAACCTTGACACTTTGACTTGTTCAGCAGAGGGTAGGAGGAACAGTGTCATGGAGCTTTCAGATATGGACAAAAGAGAACAGGTCTATTAGTACAAGTTAGTTCCCTTCCATAGAATTCAAAGGCTTTCACTTTCCACAGGTGCCATGCAGTTGTTAATGCTTGGAATGGCAATATGGTAGAATTATTAATCAAAGACATATCTCTTATATCTGAAGAATATCCTTCCTTCAGGGTTTAATAGACTGAGTCAGATGGGTCTGATATTAATCAAAATTGTCTCTTCTGAGGAAGGCAGATAAGCATTGACTCTCCATCCCCCAGGGAAATCCAGGCAACTATAAAGCATTGCTTTAGTTTTCTCTTCAATTAATACTATGGATTTCTGACTGATTTTTTTCTTTGGCTCACAATTCCTGCCTATACATGTTTTGTATGTTTGTATGTTGAGTTTCTTTGGTTTTATTTGTGATGATGTTAATCAGAAAGAAGTCTTTAAATGGGGGGAGCTTTTGTTTCAATAAACACTGTTTAATTCCAGTGTAGTGAATTTTGCTTTCTTTGAACACCAAAGACTTCTCATTACTGGAAAGCAATTAATTAGCTTTCATAATAAGCATTCACTTGAGGGAGATGTTACCTTATTACAAACTCTAAGGTTAGACTGACGAATGGAGACTTCTTTGCCTGATGTTAACAGCATGGAAATGCAGTGATATTTTCACCATTTCTGTGCCTGAGAATGCTGATGAGCTGGCACTTCTGGGATTTTTATTGACGTTTACACAGCAGTCTAAAACTAACCAGGCTTTGAGATTTGTTCAGACATAGAGCTAGTACAGAAAACAGTAATTATGCTACTGGGCTTTTCAGTCAGCAGAGCATGCTAGCTCTGTGTGCTCCTAATCACATTAATTATGTGTTCCCTGGCTGCAGCTCACAGCTTGGCATTTGCTGCACAGCTCCAAGCATCCAGGCAATGCTGCAGTGGGTCTCTGGTAGCAGAAGTGAGATTTATTTATTTATTTTGCTCTGTAGAGCACAGTTTCTTCGTGTATTCAGTTGGTGCCCTTTATTTCTTGTGATTTCCTGTTTGTCATCTCAAGTCTTGGTGTTTAAGTACTGTAAATGTCATTTCCACTGATGGACATGAAGCACATTATTCTGGGCCCATTAATTGCGAACACAACCTCTTCTTTTTTGGATTCTGAGGATCATGACTGGGTTCTTCTGCTGACGTCTTGCATTTTTTTTATTGAAGTGTTTGTTCCCTCTGACCTTGCTTATAAAGCATTGACTAGAAAATTACAGTCTTCAGCACAGTTCTGGATTGACAAATGGTAGGTTAGTGGTGATAATCCATCTTTCCACTCTGCTAACCAGTCTTTACTACTGTTCCCTTCCTATCCCTCCTACCCAGTTTTAGGAGACTGGGAACAAGTGGTAGTGCACAGTGTTCCTTGAGGCTCATTTCCAGTTCCTGGGCCCATCCAAACACACCAGGAAGTTTTTATGGGTGTTGTTTTTGGCAGGTGCTTGCTGCTCTGAGTGTTGCACACCTGCCTCTGCAGGGGCAGCTCCTTCTCCCAGAGGGAATTGCTGCACATCCATTTTGCTGGGTTTACTGTGCCATCAGCCAGAGCACTAGAGCTGGAGGGTATCAATACTCAAGAGCATTAAGGCATCTTACAGGATCAGCTGAATGACCTTGAGAACTGGAACAGAAAATCAACTTAAAACAGTTTGTGTGAAAAGCCATTTATTTGAGGACTAATAAAAAACAACCCTCTGCTCTAAAGTGGATGCTCATTAGTGACTGAAGAGTTGGAGGATTTTAATCATGCTTTAATCAGCTAGTATATGATAAAAACATCAAGCTATGTGAGGCAAGGTATTTCTAGTGTAGCTATACAAGTGCCACAGCATTATATAAGCTTCTGCTGTGAGATCTCATCTTGAATGCTATGTGCAACTCTGGCCTGCAATGTGGAGAGGCAAAAAAACTCAGCTGGGGCGAGTACAGAGGAGGACTACACTGCTGAGTAGGAGAATGAGGATCTTTTTTAGGAGGGGCCTAGAAGAGCTAATATAGCAGAATGAATCCTGAGAGGGGCATATGATTTCCCACTTATGTAAAAGATAGATGCCTCTATCTATCTTGCCTTCCTTCCCCTGATTGTAAGCTAGAACTGCTGAAGGTAACTGGTTAATAAATTGTTTGTCAATCCAAGGAAAGTGGAGTGTCCAGCTGAGGAGTGAGGGCAAGGAATCTGGAGGTGTCCATTCTCCTCCCGCCTCACTGCCAAGTGGCCATAGCCATCCAAACCCTGGTAGATCCCTGCAGTCACTGGCATGAGCCATGGGAAACTCCCCAAAGGCTCTGGGCTCTTCTGACTGTGCTAATTAAGTGGACTCAACAATGCTAATTTGGATTATTAGCAAACTAGCCTGTGCCTTCCTTCCCCTCATCATAAATCTCCCCTGCTGCCATCCAGGTTATTCTGGATGGCTTCAGCCATTACCTGGGCTGAATATGTATTTGCTCAATTGAAACGATTCTGGAATTGTTCATAACTGGATCTCTGTGAGGTGAGGATTCCTGTGGCTGCTCGTGTTTTGCTTTAAATGAAATGTACACAACAGAGATGAAATTGGGAGGCTGCTGGTTTGGAAATAGGCAGGTTCCAAGGCAATTACACAAGAACATCAAGTTCTGCATGGCCGAGGGAAGATCTGGAGCGTGCTCTGCCGGGCCATGTTCAGGTAGTTTGCTGTTTGTCTTAATTCCCTCTGGTGGCATTGAACTGTGTTTTCACTGGGCGTGAATGTTAAATGAGTTGTTAGTGACCCCTTACGGGCCCCTGGAGAGCACATTCTCTTTGAGCCAGACTGAGTTTTTAAGATGCATCAGGTGGTTTGTTGTTTGTTTGGGGTTTTTTGTCCCCGAAGTGAAGCTTTGAGGAGTGATCCATTCTGGGAGCTGCTGCAAGGAATAAATGGTGGTCAGGAGATGGATCAGGAGTGCTGGCTGCTTGCTCTGTGCTGTGTGTGCTCTGCCTGGCAGCTGGGATGAGTGTGTGTATGTGGGGGCTCTGTGTTCCAGCACGACGGGATTGTCCTTTTAGTGCAACGGGTGTGAGAGTGGAAGCTGATGACTCTGATGTTTTGATTCCTAATTCTCAGTGATATTTACATTTGCTGCCCAAGATGCAGCGTAACATCTTGAGGAGGGAATATTAAATTTCCTTCTGGGGCCTTATTTTGGTCATCTTTCCCTTTGGCCTTCTTGTTTCCTAGCCCTGGAACAAGTGGCCAGCCCACACGGCTTCTCCCTTACCCCTCAGGCAGCTGGGGAGAGATGGGAAAGAAAGGGAAATTTCACATCACTTTGATATAAAAGGCTTAGGAAAAACGTGAAATGGAGTGGGCTGCCTACTTCCAAAGCTTGTGTTCATGGAAAGGAGTGGTCTGCAGCATATTAGGCATTATAAATACTGGAGTAGGGCAGTAAATATCAGTAATCTTATTACAGGGATTGGAAATTCTCTTTAATATATTATCTGTGAGGATGCAAGAGGCCCACAGACCTTCTCGCAGTTTTTTAAGTCTGTTTTTTTTGTTTACATTTTTGCATTTCAATCATATGCATATTTTTTTTTAAAAAAAGTAGTTCAAATCACCAGATGGATTTTTCATGAGGCCTGTTACGAATTTTTCTTTGTGTTTTATTTGGATATTTAGGTGTCTGTGTTTGGGGGGTAGGGTGTTGTTTGTTTTTAGTTTTTTTCCTGTTTATATTGCATTGATTTGTTGTTAAATTCAGCCTCTGTGCCATGCCAAAAGCATGCCTTTGGGAGTGTTCCTTGGCTGCTTGTTGTGCTTTTCTTTTTTCCCATCCTTGTAATTTATTTAAAATAAACTGGACAAAAACTTACAAAGGCTATTTTTTTTAACTTGTCCCAAACATTTTGCCATTTAAAGGGAGATTTTAAACAACAACAACAAAAAAATTAAAAATCAACAAAACCAACAAAAAAGTCACCCTCCTCAGCTCCTTTTCTGTTGCCTGATGAGATTTTCTTTAAGGTCCCACATGAGGATGTTACCTCTCATAGGGATGTAAGTCCCAGGGATAGCCTAGGGTAGGATAAAGGCACTTGGGAAGCTGCACTGCAGAGGATGCACCAGTAATGGGCTCCTTGCTCTGAGAGTTTATCTTCAGAAAGTTGGCAGAGCAGAGCTGGTTGCTGGTTTATCTGATGGAGAAATGAAAGATGTGAACATTTGTCATGTCCACTCTGACATCACCACTGAGCAATTAAGAGGAAGAAATCTAATTTTTTTTGCCATCAGTTTAGCTCTCGGAATTCCCTCATGGCTTATTGTACAAAAGGCTGAAAAATAAGAGTAATAATCCGATTTTTGTCTGTTTCTAGTGTTTTATGTTTTCCATTAAAGCCTTGCTGCTATGCTGCACTGACTTTTTGAACTGCAGGATCAAAAAATACTCTTCCTTTTGTTTTTGGTGAAGACCAACTCTGAAAAGGATAAATATTATTGATTGAGGTATTTAATACACTAATGAAACCCACAATTATTGACTGAGTAATTAATATACTGTCTAAAAGTAAAGTTTGACAGCGCATATAGAAAAGCGATATTGACTTGCGCTTCTTTGGCAAGGAGCCCTGCAGGTTTTTATTTATAGACACTGAAACACGTTCTTCAAGTAATGATTCAATCCCACTTTGTGATTGCCACAAGCTAGAAGGCTGCCCTTCTTCTTGCTGACTGTAAGGCTTTCCCATTAGCTGTGGGGAAGAATTTTCAGCCTTCAGCTTTCGCTGCCTCCTCCATTAGGTTTGGGGCTGGAGCAGCCCTGTGCGTGGTGCTGGTTTTTGCAGACTTTTCCAAGGAGCTCTCTGCTTTTTGTAAGGAAGTTTGGGGGCCTTTTTTTTTTTTTTTTTTGACCTGCTTTCAGGTTTGTGAAGCTTGGTGAGTGATGAAAGCCTGAGGGAACCAAGGGACAGCTTGGCAGAGCTGGGAGAGTTCCATTGGACAGAGGGTTTCCTCAGCATAGCTGCATTTTTGTTCTCAAAGCATCTTGTGGGGCAGATGCTCTGGTTTAGGCTCAAGGTGATACATGGTTTTGCTCTAAGCTTAAGTGGCCTTTCTTAAGCCTAGCAACAAGATTAATCTTCCCCCTGAAGTGAGAGCTATCTGCAGCCTGAGGTGTGTTCTTCCCTGATTCCAGGGTTTGGTGATGCTCACGCATCTCCTTCAGCCTTGCTCCTCTTCCCCTTGCAGCCCAGCCTTGTGTTCTTTGCTGCTGCTCAAGTTGCCAGAGACTGCATTTAGATTGCCAGGAAGCTGAAGCTGCATTTATAAATGGCTTGAAGTTGTTCGTGTGCCCCTGTGAAATGTTAAACTTCTTAGCACCAGGTGAAGTTATTTACATCCAACTCAGAAGCTGATAATGAAGGTTTTTTTAGATTTCAAGTGATTTAAAAAAAAACTTCTAAATCCCAAGTGTATCAGCTATGTGGTAATTGGAGCTTGTGCTGTCATTAAAAATGACAGCTTTCTCCAAAAACATTCGTAGTGCTTGTAAAATGCAGCTAACATAACCTATATTTAACTTGTATTAGCTAGAATTTCCTTTCTGTGCTTGCTTTCAGAGCTTTGGTGCAAATACCAAGGTCCTGCTCTATTCCTCAACCATGAATTATTTTACCTGGTTGGAAGAATAGAAAGCTTTTAACCAGGGTTGGACAGAGGGTATCTGTGGTTTTCCCCATAGAATTTTTTTTTCCTGGGCTTCTGGTAGAAGCTATTCTTTGGGCAGAAATAAACCTTAAGCACTTATGTGTGTGGCAAGAAAGCCCAAACTGCTGAAGGCTGGGACAAAGCTCCTGCTCCCTAACCTCCTGAACAGCTCTTTTTTTTTTCTTTTTNTTTTTTTTTTTTTTTTTTTTTTTTTTTTTTTTTTTTGTCCCTCTGCGGTCAGTCAGAAACATTTGCATGTCAAATCGTTAAGGCTCTGTCCCATAATTGAGATGCTGGGTGGCAATCTGCTCCCCTCCTCCGCCTGGAAGTGTTCCACACAGAGCCCTCTAATTAAACAGAAAATGGTTTGTCATGTGTAACTGCCTCTTCTGAATGTAACAAACTCATTTCAAGAGATGCCAACACCATCTTTATAGCTGTTTTAATAATCTTCTCTTGAATCAGAGAGGGCTCTAACCTCGTATTTCACTTCACCTGCTGTTTATTTTGCTGTTTGGTTGTTGGTTTGTTGTTTGGTTGGCTTTTTTTTTCCCCTTGCACTGAGAATGTGTCGACTTTTTTTTCTTTTTTTCTGCGTGTGTGTGTGTGTGGAAATCCTCATTAGAGTAACTGAGTTGAAGTCTGTGAAACAGTCAGTTAGGGCTGAGGCTTTTAAGCTTTACTATTTACAGTGGGAGCACGTGCGGGCTTTCGGCTCGGAGCCCTGTCAATCTCCTGCGTGGCACGCCGGGAGGGAGCCCAAAAACCTCCGCTGCTGGCCCCGTTTGCTGGGGAACGGAGGTGTTTAGGCAGTTTCCAGAGCTAACATCTATTTTGCAGACAGATGTGCATGCCACAGCCACCCTCCACACATGCCTGTAATAGAAACCATTAGCTCCCCGCTCCCCCAGCGCGGGGGAGAGCTGCAGTGTGTTCTTAATGCATGAAGTGTGGTCTGGGTAGGACACAAATAGTGTAGCAGATTACCAGGTGAAATTGGCTTTTACCTCTCCCCCATCCTTCTCAGACACTTTCCTGCCAAACTTCAGCTTTTAAGTCGGTGCTCAAAGAAATTCTCCCTGTGTAAAAGGCCTCTTGCTGCCTTTTAAATTGGCTAATGTTTGGCAGAAAATCCGAATAGCGGGTACAGTTATTTAGTGCCTTCATTACTTACTGCCTGGAGACTTTCTCTGATATTAGTGGCTCCTGTTTATTCAGAGTGTGCTCGTGTATGCCTCTCTCCTGACAGCCTTTTAGGTAAGGGAAGACCTGTAGAAGATCAGGGTGCCGTGGCACAGCTTTGTGTCCTGGGACAGTGCTTTTAACTTGGACAGCTCCCATCCCCTGTGCTGGAAACCCAGACCCTGCCTTGTTGTAACAGCTTCCTGCATAGCAGCACTGGTTAGATGAGGAGCAGTGTTCTCCCAACAAGCCATGTTGTTAACATCCAGCTGGGATGTGAAAATCACTTCTAGGTTTATGTCTCTAAATATTGCGAGTATGATGCCACCATCTTCAAAAAGGGAAGGAACAGCAAGCCGACTCCTGTCAGTTTGTTAGAGCATATTTATAACTCAAATGCTAATTTCTGCTCTTGACTCATAATAGCTTCTGAATTCTGAATCTTTAAATTCCGGATCTCATGTTTTGAGGTTAATCCATTCAGATAGATTGGGAAGCAGAATTTATAATTTGGAGAAGTAATGTCAGTCCTCCTTTGCTTCAGTCAGTCATTCCATGTTGGCTATAGGTCCCACCAGTAAGCCACTATTTGACCCTTCCTTATAGACTAGTCAAACCCAACATGTTCATTTTATCTGACTTGATCCTGCTGTTCCCTTCATACTCATACCTTGGCCCATGAGCTTAAGAGTCACAGGAGCTGGCTGTCAGCACACTTGCCTGATTCTGATTTAACTCATTCAGCTTATTGTGAGCCTTAACCTATTTTCCGTGCTGTCTCCAAGCATACAGCTTCTGCAAAGAGATTAATAATTCAAAAAATATATCTTTAGTCTTCAAACCTCTCCCAGGCAGTAGTGCAGACCTAGGGGGTTTGAAGAAAGGAATGGCATTAATATCCCACCTATTAGTGGACATGGTCTTTAGCATTAGCCCTTAAGCCAGCCTTTGCAGTCAGAGCCTGTGTCACCACGACTCCTGGCTGGTGCTAAAGCTCCAGGAGCTGCCTTCACCTTGTAGAAAGCTTTGCTTGACTTGCTGTCATTATTCTCTGGCCTTGTATCGGATTTTGGGGAGAGCATGCTCATTGCCAGGTGAGATTGAAGGAAAAGAACAACTGTATTTTGATTTAGAATTTTAATTACTCTGCTTGGAAACAAATGCCAAAAGACAAAGCAATTTGAAGGTGAATTTCTTTTTGAAATTAAAACTTGGTGTCCGATGGGGCTTTTTTTCCCCCTCAGTTAACAAAGCTGGTAAAAGATCACAGCTTTGTAATGGTCCTGTTAGTGTCATTTCCTCTGATTAATGGGATGTCATCTGCTGTTAATGACTGGTCCAGTCCTCAAGCAGCAACCTCTCCCCATGCTTTGCCTCCTCTTTCTTGAGCATTTTCAGGACACGGGGCATCTCAGAGCAGGAGATGAGCCACGTCCCCTCTCCCAGCTCAGGCTTCTCACTGAATTTACCAAACCTGAGGTTGTTGATTTAGCATTCCCCCTCAAGGGAAGCTCCTGAAAATAAACTTTAGACTCTGCTTATACACCTTAGTTTATTGTGGTGGGTGCTAAGTGCTTACAGGGGGGGCATTCATCCCAATTGAAGCCTGCAGAACACAGTGTGCCAGCTGTGTGTGACTGCTCCCATAAATCCCCCTTCCAGGAGTTCCTGGCTGTGCACTTTATAAGTAGGCTTGTAGCAAACACCTTGCAATACATATTCATTATTCCAGCTTTGCTTAATGCATAAGGCTTGGGGATGGGGGGAGAAGGAAGTGGCTTCTTCTCACCAATTTATGTTCCCTGAGCTAATCTACCTCCCCTGCTTGGCACTGTTAACTTTTAGTTGCAATATTTTGTGTCTCGCAGAAGCAAGTTTTAATTGCGCCACAGAAGTCCCTTCCTGCCAATAGTTCATTAGACTTCATGAATGCTCCAACTGAAGAATGGTCTCGCTGGATTAGCATCATCTTCCAGCACACCCTTCCTGCTGGATCGCTGTCAGATGAATTGATAAAAAGAGTATTTCTGGACAGAGCCAAAAATGTACTGGGGGTGAGATACAACAACCTACAGGCTTCCAGACAAATGAGCAGAGACCAGGGAAAGCCATAATTCTGCATTCAGGACGTCACGGGCATGGCAGGAGCTTTGGAAGGTCTAGATTAAAAGGGAGCTATTTTTCTTCTGGAAATAGGAAGAAGGGATTTGGTGCCAGTCAGAAGCAAAGCCTACCCGA
The DNA here is from genome assembly GCA_013400775.1 of Chaetops frenatus. Lineage (NCBI taxonomy): Eukaryota > Metazoa > Chordata > Aves > Passeriformes > Picathartidae > Chaetops > Chaetops frenatus. The sequence continues at coordinate 72,169 of VZTR01017733.1, read as the reverse complement.
ATCAGGCAGGAAGCAAAATTCACTGCAACAGTTCCTCCCTGAGCCCAGAGCAGCCGCAGTGCCTGATCAATAGGCAGAATCCAGAGGCGCAGGCAGGAACATCTCTAATATGCCCACACTAATTAACTCTGAATTATCAGGTGTATATGTGAAACCTTTAAATGATCACTCCAGGATTTAGAAAGCACTTCTGTGCAGCAAAGTGTTGCCTGGGCTCTTCCTCTCCGTAAAGCTGTTAGCAACCCCGGCTTGCACTTGTAGGGTAAGTGAGCTCCGTGCTGCTGCTAAAGCTGAAGGTGATCCAGCAGTGCAGCCACTGGAATAACCCTTGGAAATAGGGTTTAGGCTGTAAACCTTGTTCCAGCTATCTCATAAGAGCTGCTCATCCTGGGAGATAAGTCATGGTGTGCCTGTCTTTAAAAATGACTGGCTCAGCTATTGTCTGCATAAAATCACCTTTGTTTATAGTGCGTTTTTCTAATGGCTCGAGCAGCAGAGTAAAATTTAAATAAGTAATTATTGTGCAGAAGGCACAAGCTAAATGGAATGATTTCCTTGGCTGCTCTGCCCTTTTGACTGCACTCTGAGCACAAGGCAAACTCTCTTGGTGATCAGGTGGGTTCAACCAGGCAGGTTTTGGCAGCTCGTGCACCTTTGCTGCGGGAGCTCGTCTGCAGCTCAACATCTGCCTAAGCAAATCAGCCAAATTATTGGTACAACCCAAGGAAAACTAAAGTCTGGGGGATTTTTTGGTAAGCTTTTAAATTTGTTTTGATTTGGTTTTTTGGGAGAGTTCTGGGGTGGTTTTTTTTGGTTTTTTGTTGTTGTTTTTTGGGGTTTTTTTGAAACTAAGAAAGGCAAGAAGTGCAGAGCCTGGGCTTGGATTTTTATCTCAATAACTTGATGTCCGTCCACGCACTGGCCCTTCAGAAAGCCACCGGCACTCCTTCCGGAGCCAGCAGGTGGAGCTTGAAGAATAGCATCAATATCCAACCCCATTTGTGCTAGAACCCATTGAGTGGGAACTATCTATACTGAAATCCTGATTGAATAAAAATTGTTCATTATGCAAACTGTCTGGTTCAGTACACAGAGGCAGCCCCCAGGCACAGACCCCAAGTAGCTGCTTTCTCTTTCCCCAGATTAAAACATATGAACTGCTTTGATGTAATCTTATAACAAAGCCTAATAGACATTTTATATCCTCTGAAGTTGACTGTCATTTCTCATTGCTCTGCTTCCTCTGGCCTATTAATACTCCAACCCAGGCAGTGACTTGGGCTCTTTTTGCTCACAAATATGGTACATTTCCCATCCATATTTAAGTTTTTTTATTTATGTTTAAATACTGTTAGATTACATTACAGTATGTTTAATCCCTTGTTTTTTCCATAGCTATTTATCATTTTAATGGAATGCTGCAGAATATTACATTGTGCAATGTGTTTAAATTGATAAATTGTATTTAAAAAATATTGGATAGGATTTTTAATGGTAAGTGGGGCTTTAGTAGATATATTTTCTCATTAGTAGACTAACTGCACACAGACTGCATGAGGCTGGAATGTTAAGGATTTTGGGATAAGCTATATTTATGACTTATTTGACTAATTAAGGCACAGTTTTATCATAAAGTTTTTCCCAGACTTTGCTGAGCAGGATGAAGGAGGAAAACTTGCCCCAGTGCAGTTACTCTACAACATCAGTTGCCATAACAACTTCATGCAATACTATATTTTTATTTGAAATTCCTTTTAAGAATCAGTTGCTGTAATAATTTGTTTCAGCTGCTAAAAGGCATGTTTCTCTTTGTGGTGGTTTCAAGGCTCTCATTACAGTAACAAAAAAGTGGTTGTGTTAATATAGACTCTTTTTATTTCAACATATGCAAAAGTTCAATAGACTCCAAAAATAGAATTAAAGGGTGGAGGTGATGAATCTGCTATAAAATCTCTTCCAGTCTTTAGGAAAGAGGAATGGGTTTAGCTAGTGAAGGGGAACTTTATTAACAGCCTTATGGAGAGATGCTGCTGTTACTCCCTACCTGTAATTATTGCACCCAATGGGAAGCTAAAACTGCAACTTCATGTTGAGCATCCCTCTGCCTCACATCACACCCAGGCCCTGTAACTTCCACAAGAGATGGGGAATGTGTTTGCTGTCCAAAAGAGTTGAGGCATCAGCCAGTCACCTTTCCAGGGATGCTGTTGCTGTTTTGTGGAGCTGGTCCTGAAGTCTTTGTTCAGGAGAACAGCACAAGAAAGTATCAGCTCCTCCTATTTTGTCTGATCCCTTAATTCATTAAATAATCACCTCAGATGAACATATATTGTCTAGGTTTTGACCATGGGCATGCTGAAAGTGTAAAAACAATTTTCAGGCAGCCTGGAGCGTCATCTGATTTCTGATTCCGATGTTAATTCAGTGGAAGGCAAGGAGTGCATGATAAGAAAGTTGCTCACTTTTATTTTTAACCCTTTCCCCTAACTTTGGTGATTGTTGCTTTTTTCCAGGAACACGCTGTGCTGGAGCAGCCCCTGCCCATTGGGCCAGCCTTGTATTGTTATAAATCCCCCATCTGGCTTCTGGCATCTCACGGTGCAGGCAGCAATTCCTCGAGCAAGTTTTTGTTCTAGTTCAGCATATGGACCCTGCTTCTACTGGTGCCAGGCAAATAACAAAGTTTTTAGCTATTTGGTTAATTGAGACAGTCAAAATACAGCTTCTTTTGGATCATCTCCAGGTTTCTCAAGTCCATGGAGCAAGAGGAAGAGATGTCCTGACAGCTTTCCCAAGTGGTTTTTTTTCCCAGGGAGGATGTGAAGGCAGGAGTTGAGCTGGTGTTTTGATTTCAGTGCTATTCAAGTGCCAAAGGATTGTGGCTTTTCTAACACAGCCCTTTTGGAACAGGATTGAAGGTGATGAAAGCACTTTTCTTCCAGGGCAGAACCAGTGTTTGCTTTCTGGAGCTGGGGGATGCAGAGAGCCTAAACCCACCTTTCCTCCCTGGTTACAGACAATGGAAAGGATTTATCCTCACTGCAGGAAGGAGAAAACACCAAACCCCTTAAAATCTGTGATGATCCCTCCCCTCCATGTCTTTGACAGGATACTGACTCTGCTCTGCCATTTTACAGCTCTCCAGCTGGATCTTAGTCTTCCAATACGTTTATGACTCTGCTTTTTCCTGCATTCTGGTCTTTATGTTCCACACTTTCCTAACCCTGATTCTCTCTGCTGAGTGGAAAGGGTTAAAATGGTTGTGTTTTGCATCCCTTCTCTCTGTCCAGTTCCTACCACGACCCCTGGATTTTTATTAACAGTGGAGATGATGGTCACTTAATGCAGCCCTCTGCCTGCAGCAAAGTCTTCATCAAGGTTTTCCTGCCACCTCCCTTAGGCAGCTCATCTTGTTGCTTAATTGTCTTTATGCTTTCTCACAGCTTCAGATTTTAACTGTATTTCCCTCAAACTGTAACTGTGGCTGAGTTGTGTGGCTCAGGAGAGTGATCCGTTTACAACTTGGTGTCTGTCAGCCCTGACTGTGAAATTTGGGCTGGGCAAATTATTTTGGGTGAGTAGAGATGATAGAAAAGGGCATGTCTCACCATGAAAGATGAATCATTCCTATGCCTTTTACTCCTTGTTGTAGTAACATTATTCCTGAGGAATTTTTTGCTATTTATGTGATTGTCAGATGTGATTCCATCAGGATTACAAAGGAATCCAGCACGAATTAGTGGCCACTTAATGTTATAGAAAGCTGCGATGTAAATGCACTCCATGATCTCATCTACAACTCAGTCCTTAGCAGATGCTTCAAGGTAGATTTTTTTCCTAAAGTGGTCATAAATTGCAACCAGTCATTGGACTCCCTCCAGTACTAGAGCAATTACTGGGCCAGTTCAGCTGAAGGGTTTGATCAGGTGTTTTACTAGCAGGATTTTATTTCACTAAATGAACATCTCCTAAAGAACCAGGAATGTAATATTTACACGTTAAAGTGCTGCTGTAATGGCACTGCATTTAACTTCACTAGGAGACCAGGAATCCTGTGGTAAAATGCCTGATAACTGCTGCATTTACCAGGGGTATGAATTTATAGCATTTGAATTCCTCAGGCAGAACAAAGGGCTGTATTATGAAAGGACCCTCTTCTCCCTAACAAAAGCTTTGAGCCAAGTCCTGTTTCCTGCTCTAGTAGACATTGTGGTGTTGCTTTGTGTCGCTGCAGTTGTTGCCTTGCCTGACTGCCTGGGAATATTTTGGATAAGTAAAAAGAGAGGGGGTGTCATCCTTCTGGTTTGCCCTCCACAGGTTGTGTGTTACTTAATCCCTTTTGAAGATTCTGGGAGAGATTTTCCATGGGAAGCGGCTGCTGCATGCGAGCTCGGTACATGGAGAGGCGATGTAGGTGGGATTCAAATCCACCTCCTTCAGCCTGGAGTACCCATCCTCCTTGCAAGCTGCAACGCCCGTGGCACTGCCACAGAGGTTTCCAAAGGCTCTCCCTCATCCCTGGGCCACCCTGTCCCCTCTTGGGCCTCGGGATGAGCATGCAACACCATTGCCATCTTTATTCCTGGCTGGTGGAGCCACCTCTGTATAAATAACTTACGCTATGCAGCTTCCCTTCCCCTCTATTTTCATCCACTAGTATTAATAATAGCTAATTATTGCTTTTACTATTAGGTCATGTGTTGTAAATACACTAAATGTGGATTGTGTCCTGTGCATGCTGGTTTGGGTGCTAATGCCTGGATCCTGCCTCTTAACATGCAGCCTAATTGCACTGCTCTGCCTGGCATGCTATTTTTTGGGATAATTGCTCCCAAAGTCTCAGCATTTTAATGTAGTCGGTACTACATGGTCTAGCTAAAAATTGTTCTAAACAAACCTTGGGTCCTATCCTGAAAGAAATCATAGCCGAGCTTCCTGGGAAAAACGGAGTTTTTCCTCCTCTCTCTTTGCTCCTCTCTTCTCTGCAGTTCACTGTGCTGGGATTGCTGGGGTGGCAGAATCCCTCAGAGCAGAGCCCTGTTGTCACTCTGCTGCCTGCATCCAAGGGTGGCAGTGAGATCAGTTGGTGACAACCTGGTCACTGGTGAAAAATCTTTTTAATTATTTAAGTGGTGGTAAACGCCTGCTTTTATTGGTATGGGCATAAGCTGCAGCTTCTCTAATTTTCCTCTTTAATCTCTCCTGGAAGAGCTGAGTGCCTGCTCTCCTTGGTGTTGTGTTTCCCTAAAGAAAGCAGCTTTGAAGAAGTCGGCTCCCTGCTCAGGATGCTGATGCGAATGAGTCCCTCAGCAAACAAGTTTCAGGCTTTTACACTAAAAGCACTTGAGGGTTATTTGTGAGTGTAATGTCAAGACAGCCTAATGGGAGATATGTGCCCCGCTCAGGTTTAAACCACGCAGCACTGTGAGCTTCCCAGGTGTGATGTTAATGCTGATTTTGCCTTTTCCTCCACTTTCCATTTGGGAGAGGGAATAAAGCAGAGTCCTGCGTTACCTTCTGCAAGGAGACTGTCTCCTCTGCTGACAGCTCCAGAAGAAATGTTCCTGATGCTCTGTGGGACCTTTGGCTTCCCTCTCTCAGGCCAGGAAGGCAGAGGCTGCTACTTTGCAAAGGGAATGCTTCGTGCATGGATGTGTTCACTCCATCAGCAGCTGATTCTGGTAATAAGCAAGTCCTACACCCTGGGCTGTGCTGCTGCAGAAGAGCTGATTTTACTCCCTTTTTGGGGCAGAGCAGAACATATGTGCTGTTACCTCTTAATTCTTCTGTGGAGCATTAGGACTAATAAAAACCTTTCAGGGTTTCTGATGTGAGAAGCAGCTGCTGTTGCATGCTAAGAAAAAAAGACTGATTAAAATAAAAAGCCTCACGTACTTCTCCCAGTAACGGGGACAGGGAAAGAGTTTGTGACCCCCTCCTGTGGCAGGTGACACTCTTCTTTGCTTGACTAATTGCACCAGGGCTGCATACCTGGGTGGTAACAAGGGACTGAGCGGCAGCTGTACCCTTTAAATAACAGAACATTGAAGTGTCATTGCTTTCATGTTTGTCTACTTGCTTCTAATTATTGAAGGCAGCTGACTTTAAAGCATAGGCCATTTCCTCCCCTTCCTGCAGCGGGGTCATAACAGCTTGTTTATACACTCCTAAGCTGGCTTGCTGCAACAGATTGTGACTTTAAATAGAAGGTTGCTAAGAGTGAGGTAAGGGTGCCGGGAGAAATGAGCTTTCTCAAAACAAGGCACTTGGTATTTCGGGGAGATGGGAGCAGCAGGCAAAAACGCATCCGTGGAGAGGTGCGGGCTGGGCGGCGCTCGTTGGCGGTTGGTGTAACAACACAGATCTGGGCATATGTAGGTATATATGCTCTTTTAGAAAGCACAGGGGAGTGTGATCCAGCCAGCCGTGTCCCGGGGAAACCTCGCCCAGGATTTTCCTGAACCATCTCACGAGACTATGCCATTACTAGTTATTTATTCATCTTCGGCAAATGCCAGTAGCTCCTGTTTGGCATTGGGCTGAATATCAAGAAAGTTGATTCATTGACTTGAAAAAAACAAAACAAAGCCTACACTGGACAAATGCTAGAAAATATGTGTTGGTAAAGAGGTGGACTGAGTGGTGAACATATTTTCTATCTCTCATTTCTCTGACTCACGGCCCTAACTTAGTGCAGATTTTATCTTATCAAACAATTAATTACCCACATCCTTTAATTTCATATATATACAGTTTGAGATGGTTGGTTTTGTCTTCAAATGCCTCTTATCCTCTCCCCAGTAGACTGTTGCTGCTAAATAGATGGGATTATTTTCTTGGTGGCCACACCAGATTTATTTATACTGCTAAGCCTGCATGAGGAGTTGGGGTGAAGACAACTATCAGACTGTCAAATTTAGCTTTACACCCTTGGATTTAGTCCCTGGCAGGCTTCTGCTAAAGTCTTGGGAGGTAAAATTCATTAGATGAACCTTAGCATGATTTTTCCATGCCTCTGATTTTAATCAAAGTGTGGATTTGAAATTGTTTTATCGTTAGAATCTGTTGACTGAACGTAAATGCAAAGCAATTCGCCCCCTGCCTGGTGTGGAGATGCATCCTGTGTGCTTAGGTAAATCCCAGACTGAGGGAGTGGAACAGCAGAAAGGGTAGAAGTTAGTCTCTGAGGCTTGCAAATGCACTGCAGGCTGATGTCTCTCTGCATTTCAAGGACTGAGGTTCAATTGCAAGGCTGTTCTTCTGCTTACCCATAATGGGCAAACTAATCAATTAAAATGGTCTGTTCTTAAGCCATTGCAGAAGGGAAGGCTTGTTTCTAGGAACTGCCTTACAAGGTCTGAAGGATGCGGGTTTAACACAACAGCCTTTTATCTCCAGATCTGCAACATCAAGGCGCTGTGTTACACCCAGGTACCTGGGAGCACAGGGAAGACACATTCTGGGGAAGCTCTTTAGTAGGTTATTAAAGAGTGATTTTGCATAAGGCAGCAGAGTTGGTTTTCTCTGAAGACCAATTTACACAAGCCCCAGTGACTGCAGTGAGCCTGGAACTCCCAAACCTCAGGGCTGCAGCTCAGCATCCTAACAGGAGCTATTGAGGGACCAGAGGAGAGCTGGAGGAGGCTCACACTCATGGCAGGTTTTTATACTTAGAGATGGAAGCATGTGTATTTAAGATTTTGTTATAAAAGCCTGCATGCCCATGTTTTCCATTATACTTCCCGATGAGATGGGTGTACGCATTTAAATTTTAAGGGCTTTGCTTTCCAGGTCAGCACAGTGCCTAACTCAGACCCAGCTTCCTTGTGAATGAAAAATTTTTTAAAACCCCAAAAATAGAGAGTAAGGCAATGTGTGTGCTGCTCTGGTCTGCGTGTGTTGACTGCAGCATCCTCCTCTGGATAAATACAATGTTGATCCGAGGCTGCAGGTAACCCCTTGCCTGGCCAAAATCCGCTGTGTGACAGGCGGCAATGTTCTGTGCTCGCAGGCAGGACGAGGTCAGAGCGTCCTGGCACCGGCACCGGTGAAAACCGGGAGCACCCGGGCTGGAATAAGTGGCTGTGGTGATGTAAGGAGCGGTGTAAGACAGAGGTGAAGCCAGACCCTAATCACAGCTTCTGCCTGCTCGCAGAATTCTGCATAGAGATCAGCACTTCCAGCAACAAAAGAAAGTAGGTCATAGACAGGTCCCCCTCCCCGCCTGCGCGGTGGAAGCACATGTGTTGGATTACACGCCTGCAGATTGAGGCAGGAGCGAGTGTGATGGGTGTTTTTCCTTCGGGAAGGTGCCTGGGAAAGCAGTGCGGTGCTTCACAGTGCCGGTCGCTCCCACCGTGAGGTTTTTCCACGGAAGTGCTGCATTCCCGATGCCTGGGGAGCTCGGGGACCTATTTGTGTGTTAAAGTTGCAGGGGGGAGCTGCCCTCATTCCCCCTGGTTTGGGAGAGGGTGAGGCCAGCAGCGGCACCTGGGCGTGCTCCTGGTCCCTACCCATGCTCTGGTACCCTGATGCTGAGCCTCTCCTTGCCTTACTGCAGCCATGAAACACCAGTTCTACTTGAACGATTACCCGACACGTTAATTGGGACTCCTGCTATGATTAAAAAGAAATTTCAGATTAAGCCTGCCATGCTGTAGAGCTCAGGAAGAAAACATCTCTTTATAAACACAGCAGGAATGTGGGGACTCCATTATTACTATTTTCTTTTAACTTTAAAGAAACTGGCTCTCTCTGCTGTTTAGACCACAAGGAGACAAGTGTGGCCATCGCTCTGCTATGGTCAGAGCTGAGTAGAAGGGATGCTTGCAGGGGGATAAAATTGCAGGGTTTTTCTCCTTTTTTTTTATTTGGGCTTAGTGTGGTAATCATAATGGATTTATCTCTGTAGACTTCAGATCATGTCTATGGGAGACTCATGTTCTGCCATTCCTGGGCAGAGCTCAGAGAAAGTTCTGTACAAACTGGGTGAGTGAGCAAGTGTGGTCCTGGCTCCAAGGAGCAGAAAATGGTGTTTAGTGTATTTAATTCATTACACAACCTTTGCAGTGCTGTTGTTGGCCAGCTCTAAGAGTGTCTCCAGCTTGCCTTGTCCATGGGGAACATCCCAGGTGAGCAGCATTTGATTGTTGGTCCCATTGGGCACCTCTGGGCAGGAGCTGTGCTCCAATACTGGTGATACTCTCTTCAACTCTCAAATATTTGCTCTCATTATTTTCAGTTTGGAAAGCTGTAATGGTGTTTCCAGTCAAAATCCAGTCCTCTTCCTCCAAACACTGCCTTCTAATGAAGAACATCAGCTGAGGGTGTCTTCTCCTCCTGCAGTGAAGCTTTCTGTGTGCAGTGGCTGAGGCAGGAAATCCTGTTCAGATGAGTTCCCTCTTGATAAGGGCACAGGGAGATTCCCCCTGCCCATCAGGCAGCAGGGGCCCAATTCCAGCCCTTCCAGAGCACCAGGAGATAACTCTGTGTGCGTTCAATATCCAGAGCAGGAATCTCTGTGGGTCTGCAGCTTCCCAGCCCTGCCTTTGCTCCATGCTGGACTCACTGAGCTGGTAGATGAGGGCAGCAGTAGATTATCCCCCCTGCTCCCTCCTGGATTTTTTTTTCCCTTTAAACTTACCCTTTGGTGTTCCATCTGAAGCAGCATGAGGTGAGTAAACTCCACTGCTCAAAATAAGAATGGATAAGCTCAGTTTACTTGCATTTATTCATTCCTCACCACTCCACTGGGGCCTGAAAATCAGAGCCAAAAGGAACTGCAGTGAAAATTGGCCTACATGCAATGGCTTTAAATAATCTGCCCTTTTGCTCTAGTTCTGGGTTGAGATGTGCTGGAAGCCCGAGGAGCTGGGATCTGCCTTGATGTAGGAGCTGCTTTTTGTTTTCTTTCCTTGGTGTTGGATTCTCTGTGTACAGTGTTACTTGGGGGAAGTTACAAAGGGGGGGGGGGAGGGAAGAAAATCTGCTTGAGAAATGCTGTATTTAGTGCACAACTCAGAATTACCAGAATCTGCACAATGAATTAGCTTTTATTTCCAAAGCTGTAAAAAGAGAGAAAATACATATGAAGTGAGCAGCCTATGTCCCAAATCTTGACACCTGGGAACAGGGTATTGTATTGGATTAAAAAACATCGTTCTGCTGGAAGAGGAAGGGCTTATGTTAATAGTGAATTCTTGGTTTGCCCTTACATTTGTGCAGACTGTTAAGGCAAATATGATTCCCGGATGACGTGTGGTACATGCATGTGCCTGACACTTGCACCAGGCAGGGAGGAAGTCACGCAAGCCATTGGAGAGAGCTGAGAGCTCTGGGTGAGGCTCAGCTCCAGCATCTGAGCAGAAATAGAAATGGATCCATCTGCAAACCAGGTCATCACCGCTCTTGTGCTTTTCCTCTTGGGCCCCTTTGAATCACATCATGGTTTCCTTCCCACCCCCCTACCCCCAGCTCCCTGCAGCTGGGATTACTTTTCACGTACTCTGCTCATATAATTGCCTCTAATAATTTCGCAGCTCCTGAGACAAATATGTCCACCTTTCCCCTGGCAGGGCTGCACACACCCGCTCCAGCCGGCACGTGTGCCCTCCTTCCTGCTGCTCCTGCCTCTCCCGAGCCCTTCCCTCCTCTCTCACTGCTCTAATCTTGAGAATTCCCATCTTCCTTCCCGGAGATCCCCTCAGTTGGTGGCTTGGTGTGCCGCTCAGCTCCCGCACACAGATGTCCTTGGCTGGTCCCAGCTCTGCTCCTCGCCCGCCTGCGAGAAGGAGCTCCTCCAGGCACACAGGGAGATGCAGCCTCACAGGAGGAGATGCTGTCAGGCAGGGCTACTCCGTGCCTCTCTGCTGGCACCAACGTTTCAGGGCAGTGCTGTGTCAGCAGCACGTGTGGAGGGGGATTTTTGAGGTTTCCCATCTTTGCTCTTGGAGAAAACCCTTCCAGCAGCCCAAGGAAGCCAGTGGGACGGGGTCCTGCCGTGCCAGCTGGGGTGCCAGGGAGTCAAGGCAGGCTGTCAACATCCCATGGTATATTTAGTGCAGGTTTAACAGGGGCTCCATATGTGTGTGTTCTCTTGTTTCCTTTTGCTTTCTACGTGCTAAGTAGATGCAGGGAGGAGTGGAGAATTCTTCCTGTGACAGCGAGGGTGAGGTTTCACTGCTTCGTGTGCTGCTCTCCTTTTCTGGGCTGCTTCCCCGAGCTGTGCCTTTAGAAATCATTAAGGGCTGGAGAGGAACAAGTGTCCCAGGGACTCCTTCTATCAGGCATCCCTGAAAAAGTGGTAAGGGACATGATTCTCCTGGGAAGAGGGCACACAGTGCTGTGGAACAGGACCCACAGGCAGCCAACGCTGTGCGCCAGCAGATTTTGTACATTTGGTCCTCCCCAGGATCCTTTTGTGCTGAAACAGTCACTGCTTTTTCTCTTAAATTACTATTTTTTACATTTTTATATTTCAGAGCGAGGTTAAGGCATGAGTTGAAAATCATACAGATAGCCTGTGATTCCCAGGAGGGGTTCCAGGAGGGCTTATTCTAAGGACAGGAGGGCACACAAGGCACTTCATGAGACAGAACATGCAGAAATGCCTTCTCAGAGAAGATGTGTGAGGAGCCAACACCTTTGATTACAGGATATTTTAGCTGTAGAAGGATTGACTGGGGGAATCATGATGAAAACCTTTTCCAAGGAGAGCAATTTGTATGCACTATTGAGGAAATCAAGACTGAGAGAAGTTTCACTAGGTCTATAGGAAAAAAGAAATAACCAAGTCATGCTGGTAGGCTCAAAGTAGAGGTGTTAAAATCTCATCTAAGAGATGGGGAAGGTGCAGTCAAGTCCTGTGCTGGGGGTGCTGTGGTACCTGCCCAGGTGGAGAGGGGTCACTTGGTGCAGCTCAGACTGAAGAAAAAAAATCCATCTCTAGAGATTGCAGCCCTTGCTGGGAGTGGGATCTGCTTCTCTGGGGAGCAAAGTGTATGGATGTGGGGGAGAAATGGAAATCTTCCCGGGCAAGTCAGCAAATAGCCAAGAGTTTTGTTATTCCATAACAGCCTCGGAAATCCTCAGCCTGTCATAGGAACAATTCTGTATTTTAATAGAAGTGTTTTCCTTTTGACCCTGTGTGGCAGAGCAGCCCCTGAAAAGCAGGAGAGTTTTCACTGTTTCCATCAGATTTTGGGTCTCCTTTCACTCCATTTGTTTAAATCTCCTGTCCCCCAGGCAGGTTTGGGCAGGTGGGTTGCTCAGTCTGGGTGCAGGAGGTTTGCAGGGGGCAGCAAGACCTGGTTTTGGCAGGATGGAGGTGTAAGACACCAGAGATGTCCTGATGTCCAGGACATTATCAAATCATGATTTGGTACTTAGGTTTTGACACTCTGTAAGTGTCAGCTGTAAGTACAAAATAACCCCCACCTCCTGAAGCTTCCAGCAGTGCCTTTTGTCCCTCAACAGGATCAAAGGTTGGGTTGCAAAACCCTGATTTCTGCCTGGATCCCTAGAGGAGAGAACTCAACTCTTTTCATCCAGACGAGACCCGTAACTTTAACCCCATGATTTAGCATCCCCCTTTTAGCTGGAAAACACAGGATTTAGAGTATCTGGTGGGTGCTGCAGTGTGTTGGCAAAAGTAGACCACGAACAAATGGAAAGGAGAAATGGAAAAGAGGAAGGAAATGTTGAGTAATGTTAGGAAGTGTTTTACAAAGCAGATGGCAAACAACCCCTGCCTGACCCTGTGCCTGTCTGCAGCACCAGGGCTGTGACATCCCAGTCCCTGCTAGCTGGCAGTGCAGGAAGCTGTCCATAAATCAAAAGCACCAAGGCTATCAAATTTGTTTATTACTTGGGCTATTACTTGCTGTGTTTGACTTGTGTAGCTGTTTTGTTTTGTTTCTTCTAGCTGTGTTCCCCCCCCCAAAAAAATAAATAAATTTGTTGGAGCATAACTATACCATTCCCTTTCTCCTTAGATTCTTTCTTTCTTTCTTTTTTGGATTATTTTTTTTTTCCCCAGAAGATATCAAGCAAGCCATGGTGGAGCTGGTGGTGTTAATGTTCTGCAGCAGGAGTGAAATAGCCTGGAGATGTGCAGCAAGAGCAGGGGCATGTGCCCTAAATAGGAGGGTTAAACAGAGCTTATTCTGAGGGTAGCAGTAATTGCAGCTTGCGTGAAGCAGTAATATTCTTTTGTGCATTATTTACCCAGGAACATCTGCTAATACATATACATTCTCCATTGCATGTAAACAACTTGTGCAGGAAGAGGATTAGGAGATTTATAAAAAAATTAGAAGCAAGTTAAAAGGGCAATTAGAAGAGCAGAAAGAGATATTGAGCAGTGAATTAGGGAGGATATTTTAACACACAATCAGAACTCCCCGAGACGTATTCAGAGCAGAGAGAAGGTAAAAGAGAAAATTGGCCAATTACGAAATGATAGTGAGGAATTGGTGACATGAGAGAAGGTAATGGCTGATTTGTTAAACAGTTATTTTGATTCTGTTTTCACAAAGGAGGAAGAGGATGGAGGGGCAGCTCCGGAAAGGACTCGGGCTGTGCAGATGAGGGTGGGGATGAGCCTGCAGAGAGATAAAAGATGCATCTGCAGAGTGGCTGGGCGTGGGGAGAATCTCACCCATGTTCACAGGGTGGGAGAAAAAATGGATTTTAGTGAGCAGCTATTTCCAGCAGGGAGCTGGGTAACGAGGGGCTTGCATTATAGCACCTGCTTTTGTTCACCAAATCGGCTGGAGTGGGGACCAGAGAGGTGGTCACTGGGATGACACATCCTTCTCCCTGCTGAAGGCTGCTTCTCTGGGAAAGGGGAGGACAGAGATGTATAGAGACTCTGGAGGGGTGCTGCTCCTGGGGCTGCTTTTATGTGAGCAGAGATGTTTTTGTCTTGTCAGCATGACACCTTCCCCAAAAACACACATTGCAGAGCACAAGCACCTGTGTCCTGCTTTCAGAGTTGCTTTTGCTTCCATCTGTAACCCACAAACTCCAACGCAGTCAGGAATACAACAGCATCCCTGGAATCACTGTTCCCACCAGCGTTGGTGTCAGTATCTCATGTTTCTCCAAAGCAGGGGTGAGCTGGGGGGCTGCTGGACGTGGTAAGGGAGGGACAGGGGGATGGGGGGACAGGGGGATCGTGCCAACCAGCAGGACCTCAAGGAGATAGTGATGAAAAACAAAATAATCTTGATAATAGAAAATGGGCTCTTGGGAAGTGTTCCTGGGGGAATGGTTGAAGCTAAGACAGGGAAAGAATACACAGGCAGGGGATTTAGAGAAGGATAAACTTGAAGGACTGTGAAAAGTGTTATTTAGCTGTAAGAAACGTGAAGTGGTGCTTTTGTTCCGCTCTGTCCCTCTGAAGGGGAACCTGTCACAAAGCAACTTTCTGAGACAAAGGGAGTAGTTTGGAATTGGTGCAGGGGGGGCACAAGTGTGGTCTGGGAAGCTCTGGGGAATACAGGAGAAACTGCAGTCTCGTGGTGTTGGTTTAGACTGATAAACTAAAAATTTATTCTCGGTATCCAAGAGGTGTTTGGTTTTTCATCCTGCCTGGGAGGATAAAAGAGATGCAGTGTTGCGTGGTTTCTGATTTCAAAGTATGTACGAAAAGCTCCATATTAGCAATTATGGGATGAAACCGTGGAAAAGTGGTACAAAGAAGAGAAAATTGGCTCCGACTCAGGAAACGGGATTCTGCTGCCAGGAGTGAGTTTCCAGAGGCACAGTCTGGGGTCTCTTCTGGGTTCTGTGGTGTTTATTTTTTTCAATGGAAAGGATTTGCATGAACAGCCCAAAGTCAGAGTGTTAAACCTCACTGATGGTAGGAAGGGGGAAGCAGCCACAGCGACACCTTACAGAGCAGCAGACTGGAGAACACTCAAGGAAAGGGCAACTGGTGAGCAAATAAAGGCTCAGGTGACATTTTCTCACGGGAGCTGTGTGGAGCTCACAGCTGAGCTGTGGGGAGCTATTGGCACTGTCTGCCCCCACCCTGAGAGGGCATCAGGGCACATCCAAAGCTTGTGATAGGAGCACAGAAGGGTTTAGAATTTGTAGAATCATGGAATCATTTAGGTTGGAAAATACCTCTGTGGTCATGAAGTCCAACTGTTAACACAACACAGCCAAGGCCACCAGTAAACCATGTCCCCAAGTGCCACATCCACACGGGCTAAATACCTCCAGGGATGGGGACTCCAAGCCAGGTGCTCTTGGCCTTCTTGCCCACCTGGGCACAGCTGGGCTCATGTTCAGCCAGTGTTGCCCAGCACCTCCAGGTCCTTTCCCACGTCTCCAGGAGCTGCCCCGGGCCTGTAGTGAATGCTGCATGGGGTAGTTGTGACTCAAGTGCAAGACCTGGCCTGCAAGTGTGGCCTTGTTGAACCTCATCCCCTTGGCCCCAGCCCAGCACCACCTCAAAGCAGCCATGATGTTTCCCACCACTTTGGGGTTCTGCTCTTTACCCCTGTCAGACACCTTGGGTGTCTGGGAGCAGTTCTAATGAGATTCCAAACTCCTCCAACTCATCTCCACCTTGAGCCAGACAATCTCTGGCAAGTCAGGGTCATACCTACATCCACTCGACTGGAGAGCTGCTGCTTTGGAGGAGAGGGGATTGCTGCTGGGCCTCAGAGCAACATCCAAAATGCATGAAGACATGCTGTAGGAAGGAGCTGGGGAAAAGACACACAAGCGTGAACCCAGGGCCGTGGTGAGCTGAACCATGCAGCTGGGAAGTTCTTATCCAGCCTGAGTGTCAGAGCATGCCATAAAAATTTAGTTTATCCTCAAAGAGCTGTGGTCATGGAAGGAGGATGGGAGAGGGGAGGGATATCAGGAACCTGTGTATCCTGGCTTGGGCTGGGTTAGTTGATTTTCTTCCTGGGAGCTGTGGTTTGGGTTTGAGATGAGAATAATATTGATAACACATGGATTATTACTTGTTGCTCAGCAGTGTTTGCCCTGAGTCAAGGACTTTTCTGGTCCTCTGGGGATGCTGTGGGGCACAAGAAGCTGGAAAGGGACAGCTGATCCCAACTAGCCAAAGGGATATTCTAGACCAACTGGAATCATGGTCAGTATGTAAACTGAGAGCCACTGCTGAGGGGACTGGCTGGGCATCAGTAGGTGATGAGCAACTATGCTGTGCATCACTTGCTTTGCATATTCTGATTCTGTTGTTGCTATTCCTATTTCTCCCATTTCTATCTTATTAAACCAGCCTTATCTCAAGCCATGAATGTCACTTGTATTTTTCCCAATCCTCTCCCCCGTTCCAGCACGGCCATGTGGTGTTCAGCTGCCTGCCAGGTTAAACCACAACGCCGTGTCAAGCAACATCTCCTATTTAGCAGTGTATCATGTCTCCCTTCTGGTTTTTAAACAGTTCCCTTTATCACTAGGAGTTGGAGCACTTGATTGACAAGGCTTGTAATACACCATGGAGTTGCCTTTATTTTTCCTACATGTTAAAGGAAAAGATACTAAAAATACAATTATGGTTTTGAGCCAGGTGTACTCTGTTCTAATATAATTCATCTCAAAGACTATCCACCGTGCCTGCTGTACCCAAATCATTTATAAAACATTAGCATCTCCTGTGCTGACATTTCACTCCTATATTATAGGAGTTACACACAGACTTTAAAAAAAATTAATAAAGTGCTTCTCGCCTTCATTCTCCCACTGAGAGCTTTGATTTCCAGGGTATGAAATGAAATAACCAACATAACAACATTCTCCACTTCTGAGGGACAGTGCCAGACTCATTCAGTTGCTATTGGTTATAGAGAGTAGGACATGAGGGAGCTATTTCAGATCACGGATTATTTGTTCTGGCTGCATTGGACATCCCTTTAGTGGAGCTTTAGAGCCCTGTAGACAGAAAAGTTTGGGTAGGAGCTGGAAGGCAGAGGGCTTGATGAAGTAACCTCTTCCTTTCTCCTCCCAGAGTTACTCTTGCTATTCCCCAAGAAGGGCGTTTAAAAGAGAAGCATCCATGCCTCCGGCTTTCCTCACTTGCAAGATGGGTAGAGGAGGCCATGCCCCTCCAGCTTCCTGCTCCCACCATCCAGCTGCTCGTAAACACAAGTGCATCGGGGAATTTTCTGCTTCTCTTTTCAGTGGGAGTTTCCCTTTTCATTTCCAGATACCTCCAAGGGATCTGCCTCTGTGTAAATACCCTCTCCCCTTCCCCAAAGTGGTTAGGAGAGCAGATTTCCCTAGCTGGCCTGTCCTTCCTGGAGCTAATCATGTGTCTGATGGAAAACCCCAGCTGTTTCCTTCAGGATTTCCAGCACCATGCCCTGAGCCACAGGCTCAAAATACCGCCACTGAGATATGGTTACGCAAAGAACAGAAGCCTTTTCTTGTCCAAGATCACTTTTATTTCCCTTGTTTCATTAACTTCACTGTCTGTTTGGTCTCACATATCCATGCTGACAGGGAATTCACACTAACTGCAGAATTTGGGCAGCACCTCCCCGAGCCCATGGGCTGCCATCGGTGGAGCTGCTGGCTCTGCCGTGCCCCCCACCAGCAAACACATCCCTCCAGCACATGGTTTAACCCAGGAAGAGGGGAACAGGATTTCCTGCTCCCTCTCCTCCACCTCCCCACAACCCCCTTTGTATGGCTCTCTTGGACCACGGATTTCTCTCTCCTGCCACGGACCAGAAACCGCGAGCACCGCGCTTCTCGCCGGTCCTCTATGAGCTGTAGTTTCCCTCTTCTCTGACTCTTCCAGAATCTGTTCCTCTTAAGAAACAAAACACCTCCTGACTCTGTCAGGTCTGTCTGCAGCCTGGGAGCTGCTCCTTGCTGCCCCTGTGAAAACCTTAGTCCAGCTATAAAGGTCCTCACACCACCACCGTGGCTGGGAAGCCCCTCTCTGCCTCTAGCCCCAACAACAGCCCCTCTCCTCCCTGGCACCTTGGAGTGCTCTCTGGAGACAGAGCTCTATGGCTCTATTTATTTGGGCTAATTAATCTCTCTCTCTCTCTCCCCCCCCTCCGGTTACAAATTAAGATGTAAGGGTGAATTTTGGCTCTCTGGGTATGGACTTTGCTGCATCACACACAAGCAGCCCCCAACCCCTCCCAAAGTTTAGTGCTCTGAATTGCTGAGAACATTGGTCCGTTGTGGTTCCCCAGCGTGTACTGAGCCCGCCCGATGGCTTTCAGCATCTGTAGGCACTGCTGCCGGTTTGTTTTCTCAAGGAAAAAAAAATCATATACTGGTCTGCTATAAATTCAATAATACAATCCTTAGTTCTGAAGATACAGTTTCCATATAGTTTATAAACATTGTATGACATACATACAGATAATTGAGGGGAAGAGGGGGAGCCTGTGCAATTGTTGGGGTTTTTTCTCAGATGTGTGAACATGGTTACAAAAAACACACCTCCTGCGGGTAAATAATTTCTTTAAGTGTTGGGTTTGTTGGGGTTTGGGTTTTATTTTCGTTTAATTCCACCTCTAATCAGTCTTTCCTTTGGTTGTTGGCTACTCCAAGCCCAGCAGGCAAGCCCTGTTCTGCTGTAATGCCTGAGATATTCAGGGGGTTGAGATTGTCTAAGAGATTCCCAGCCAACTTTGGCCTCTTGGTTTGGAGCCAAAAGGGCTAAAATGTGGGAGAACCAAATGTCCTTATTACATCGGTGTCAGTGTCCTTGCACTCACTTTCAGAGAGAAACAGTGTAGGCTTAATCGGTGATGGTTTTTACAGCAACTATGTTCCTTTCGGTAATTGGAGAGGTCGTTCGGAGTGCTCTCGAACGAACGGAATTTCACAAGAGCATGGCTACAGTCCATTTGTCTGGTTGTTGTCACCAATGAATTGGTTACCGTCCCTGTAATCTGCTTTTTGTAAGGTTGGCTTTTTGTTGTTGTTGTTGTTGTTGTAGTTGTAGGTGCTCGGTTAGGCTGTTTGTGACAAGGTGTGATAATGCCTTTTAATCCGTTCCCACTGCGCTCGGCACAGTCCGGCCGGGCACGGAGACAACCCTCAGAAGCCGAGACAACGTTCTTCCCTTTGCCAGGCCAATGCTGAGCCACGTACAAAAAAAGAAGAAGAAAAGAAACTCTGGTCCTTTGTAGATTGGTGGCAGTACAGCTCCGCTCCGTCCGCAGCCCAGGGGGGCTCAGCGGATGACGGCCGCCAACACCACCATAAAAACCAGGAGTGACGCCCTGAGCCCCGGGCAACCGGCGGCCTGCTGGACCCCACTGGGCGGGCGGATGGGCGTCCGCCGGGTGCACTTACCCTTGCGCTTGGGGGACAGCGTGGGCATGGCCCCAAAGCTGTATTTGTGCTGATAATCAGGCACATAGTCTGGGACCTCCTGCCCGTTTTTGCGCGGCCCCAAGGACACCGGTTTGGAGGTTCGGTTACGGCTTTTGTGGCTGGTGCAGTTCTTGCCAGGTTTGCGGTAGCCCGGCCGGGAGCCGGGGGGGCTGGCGGGCTGGTTGCTGTGCAAACTGTTCTCAGCCCCTTGCTCCTTCCCCTTCTCCTTGGAGGAGTGGTGAGGATGGTGGGATTTGGAGGCTCCTCTGTCTGCTGTAGAGAAGGTGTGTGTTTTCATCTGATGGAGCGACTCAGACCCCGAACAGTTCCTAAAGTCTTCTGCTCTTAGCACCTTGAGGTCCTTGCCATGCATCTGCTCGGGGGACTCGCAGATGACACTGGAGCTGGAGCCTCTGAACCTGTGCAGCCATTCCCAGAGGGAACGGGCTTTGCAGTCGCAGCTCCATGGGTTCCCATTCAGTCTGAGAAACTCCAGGGCTCCCAGGTGGGCCAGGCAGTCCCCCTGCAGCTCTGAGAGGCTGTTATTGAACAGGAAAAGGGTGGTCAATCTTCGGAGGTCATGAAAAGCCCGCCTATGAATCCACTGCAGCTGATTTTGATGGATGAGCAGCCGATCCAGGTTTATTAGTCCCCTGAACGTGTTCTGATGGAGGCTCCAGAGCTTGTTTCCATGGAGAAAAAGATGGCTGAGGTTAACCAAGTCAACAAAAATATCATCCTGAAGGAACTCAATGTGGTTGTCTTGCAGGTAAAGGTATTGCAGGTTGTGGAGGCCACCAAAAATCCCACTGGGGAGGGAGCTCAGCCCGCACTTGTACAGATACAAGGCATGGAGTTTCACCAGCCCTTGGAAAGTGTCTGCAGCTAAAGCCCTTAAGTAGCGGTTGTCCCCCAGGTCCAGCTCTTCCAGGTTGATGAACCCGTCGAAGGTGTTGGGGTCAATGAAGGTGATGTTGTTGGAGTAGATCCAAAGGGTGACCATGGAAGGGCTGAAGTGGCCCCGCAGCAACAAGGTGATCTGGTTGTTCTGGAGGAAGATCCTCTCGCTGTCCTCGGGGATGCCTTCGGGGATGGTGACGAAGTTGTGAGCCTGGCAGCTGACGGTCATCGGGGAGGGGTAGCACACGCAGTCGGTGGGGCAGCCCAGGGCACCAGGCACCTTCAGCCCCAGCAGAACCAGCAGCAGCTCCGCAAACCCCCCTGTGCAGAGAGAGGGGAGAGCGGCGTCAGCGGGAACCGGGCACCTCCCGCCCACCCATCGCTGCTGTGGAGACTATTCCGGGTGAAAAACGCCCCCAATTAGCTCAGGCCTCCTCTCTGCTCATGAATTACCCACGCGGCTGTGATGAGTAGGCTCATCACCCACGGCAGTTAAAACGTGATGTATGGAGTACTCCCTGCCTCCTCTCTCTGCCTGCAACAGGCAGCTGGTTGTGTTCCCAGCCCGGAACAGGCAGGAGAAACTTTCTCGGCGAGAATTTTTGCTGGCAGTGCAGGCAGCAGAACCCCTTGCCTGCAGGCAAAGAAACGCCGCAGTGTGAGAGCAAACAGAGGAAATTCAAACCCTCACAGGTTCCCTCACCCATCCTGTAATGCATCTGTTAAATCGCCTGCACATATCGGAGAGGAAAAGCTGCAGAGATTCAGCAATTCCCAACGAACTACCTAAAATTACACATGTGGAGCACTTCCCACTCCCCCAAAGGCACAGACCCATCCCCACTGTCTCCTTTCACTACAGTTGTTAGACACCACCGTCCACCCCAAAACCCAAGCGATTTACAGGGAAACATGTCGTCAGCAGCTGATGGAAAAGGCTGAGTTGAAAACTCCATTTGGAAGTGGGATGCTCAGACATATTTTTAAATGGATGTCCTGTGGAAAAGCATATTGCATCCTCTAATGCTACAGTATGTGCCTGTGACTGGGGCTTTCTCACAGCACAGAAGCAGAGAGAGCAAGGCAGGAATCATTCCCTTTCTCTGCTCAGCTCTCAGAGCTCCGGTTTCACCGCCCCGCTGCCGTCTCACTCCCACTCCTCGCACCAGGCTTACTTTCAGGCTATTCCTTCTGCGCCGAGTGGCTTTTCAGACTCGTTGCACCAGACTTGTCATTTCTCATTCAGATTTTCCTCCTAGATTTGGCTTTTTCCTCTTACATGCAAAATTTGCTCGTGTCTAATGAATTCTGCCTCTGGACTTCATGAGGAAAAGGAGTAACAGCGGAGCAGGGCACAGCTGCCGGTGCCATCCTGCCCAGGAGTCCTGCTCAGCTTGTAATAATCTGAAAAACAAGAGTGGAAGTGGAGCTCATCTCTAATTACTCCACATCCTTATCACCAGCTAGTCCAAGAGCTGGGACCCCTTGGGCTTTTACAGTCTCCCTTTTCAGTGCCTAGAGCCTAATACAAGTTGGAGGCACAAAAGCCTCACTGTTTTCTTATTAATTGTGTTTGAAATACAACTGTGTGGTTGCTGTTGCCTTTTCACTGATATGGAGATCTGTTGCTGTTTAGTTAACAGCAGGTGACCCGTCCATCTGGACCCATCCTTTCAAGGCAAAGTTGCCACATATTTTAGATAAACTAGGTTATTCAGAATCTCCATAAATCACCAGTAAGAGGCAGTCATCGCTGACTGGCGGCTAATAGGAAAAAGAATAGCATTGCTGCCCAAAGCATCAGATGGAGCCTTTTCTGGGAATGGGGATGAGGGGGATGACTTCCAGGCACTGCCCTTCAGAAACGAGGCATGGGCTACCAGGAGGGATGTCTCATCCCTGCACCACTGCCAAAAAGGGCTGGTGAGTCGGGAATGCTGAATTTGCGGCAACTCCTACGGCTGTGTAGGAAAAGGAACGCTCTCCAAGTCACCGCCGTAGCATTTTGGCTTTGCTGTCGTGCCTCTGCACAATGAGCGAGGGGCTGCGCTGGTGGGAGCGTCATGCTGACTACCCAGAGCTCCCTGCCAAAACAGGAGCCCTGGCTGCCGCTCACAGCCGGGGAAACGGCGGTATCCTGAGGATATTGTGATTATCCTACAACGGAAGAGATCAAGCAGCGTTTGCAGATATATTCTGCTGGTTTTTTAACTCAAGGATGTGCTTCACCAAGGTGGGATGGCTCCACGTCCCCTGTCTTACCTTGGTGACACCGGAGCACGGCGCCTTCCGTAGGCCTGATGTTTATTAGCAAAACCCTGCCAGGCACAAGTGCTGTGACGATCTCCCACATGCAGAGTCTGTTATTGCAAATACCAAATCACAAGGGTCTGAATCAATAAACCATCTCCCAGCTACACGCAGCAGGTTGGAATATTACATATTGCTTCCAAACAACAGTTTTATGCACTCTTCCGTGACACGACAGTTGCCAGGCTAACGGGATTACTGACAGGAGGTGGAGCCGGGCAGGGATCTGGGAGCATACAGGATTTCACGTATAGGGATGGTGATGACAGGAGGCTGTTAGCAAGGCGTGGTGATGGACCAAGGCAGCCCAGGGCTCCCTGGAGCATGGCCAAGGCAGAGGCTCCTGCCGAAAGGAAACGTGGTGTTTAACAGCTCGCTGCCTGCAGGGATAACTCTGGAGGTAAAGGTCAGAGGGAACTGAGTCCATCTCTTTAATTAACAGGCGGCTGTGAGTTAATGGCTGGAGCTCCTATGGAGAGAGAGATGTGAGTCCTGCAGCCAGAGATGGTGGTGAGGATAGGCTGGGGTTGTCAGTGGTTCTCAGCTTCCCAAGAATAGGATGATGGGCAGAAAAAACAGGGATGTCTTTCCTCCTATTGCAACTTGTTAGTAAGGAGAATGGGGAAACAGAAGGGTAGATACTTAGAAAAAAAAAAGGGTGAACAGGGGAGCAGGACTTGGATAGAGAGTAGGTTTAGATTTGGTATAATGAAAGAACTCTTCCTTGCAAGGGTGATGAGCCCCAGGCATGGGTGAGAATCTGTGGCTGCCCTATCCCAGAAGTGTTCAAGGCCAGGTTGGATGGAGCTTGGAGAGACTTGGTCCTAGTGGAAGGTGTCCTTGCCCATGGCAGGGGGATGGAACAAGATGGTCTTTAAGGTCCCTTCCAATCCAAAGCAATCTGTGATTCTTTGAAGGTTTGTACTCTGCAGTGGATGAACACAAGGCCTGTGATCTCATCAAGGAGGCTTTCCCTCCAAGCCCATAAAACTTGCTGACTGCTTAGTGCTTTGAGAAGCTGCTCCTGGCATGCCCTGGGACTGGTCTCAGTTTAGATCTGGGAATGAGACCCCCAAACAGCAAAGAGGCCACAGTCATGAGGTCATGAAGCTTCTGAGGCTGGTAACACTGGGATATCCAGCAGCCAAAACCCACCAGGATGTGACAGCCAAGAGCACTTGGGTCTCACTGGACTTCCCAGACTGGAAAACACCATGGGAGCTTCCCGAGAGGCCCCAGCCCAGCTCTTCTGAGAGTTTGACCCTGTCTAACTTGTTATTCCTGACTCAGCTCTTTTAACTTCATCTTGTAAAGGTTGTGAGGCAGACAGAGGGTCACCAGCCGAGTGTCAGAGCTCACTGGGGAGGGAGAGCTTCAAAAGCAGCACAGAAAAATCCTCCAGAAACCTGCTGGTGAAGTGAGTAAAACCAAATCCCCGCTGACAAGGATAAAACCAGCAAAGGGGTGTTTATCTGCTGCCTTTCTCCCACTGACGTGCTGTGTCACCCTGGCTTCTGCTCGCGGTGTCCTTCTGCTGCCTCTTTCTTCTGACTGAGGTTTCAGTGATTGGAATGAATTCGTCTGACTGTCCAAACCATTTCCCATGTAACATCCCTCTAATTGGGCATTAATTAGGCATCAGTTAATGAATGCTTGAAATAATTTATCTTTGGATGCGTCCAGTTTGCAGTCTTACTTTTAACAGCATTAGACTCATTATTAGATTAACATCGTTATAAATGTTCTCCATTACCTGCTTGTTTCCATTGTCTTAGCCTTATTACTGAGAGTGAAAATCACTCCTCCCGCATGCATTATTGATGAGTAAGGACTTTCTATATGTAGCACGGGATTAATTGTTATACAGTGTAATGCATTTAGTGTGAAGCCTCAATTTGTGCAAGAGCTGAAAGCAGCCAGAAGAATGCAGACGCCCGGAGCCAGCGTGATCGGCCAGACACTGCACATCTCTCCCCAGCCCAGACCAGGTTCCTTCCAGGCCGGTGCCAGCACAGGAAGAAACTTTAAAACAAACCCAAAACCTGATTTCATACCCAGGATCAAAGAGGGATGGTTTGAAGGGTTGGAGCACTTCTCTGCCACCACGGCAGGGACTCTTGACTCTGCAGTGCCACTTGCTCTAGAGAGCCAAGTGTACCTGCCCTGGCAGTTTTCTTGCTTTTTAAGGTTTATAGACCTTTACTGTACCTCTGAGCCAGGCAGGGACTTGGTTTCTTTAGAACATGATGCCACTTACTTTCATTAGGAGTCTCAGACTCGAGGCCAAGACATCACTTAGGACAAGGATTGGTTTGTCCCTGGGGGGAATGCACCTGCAGGACAACCCCAAAAAGCAGCCCTGCCACGAACCCCCACACTCCCTGCCCATTCCCTCTTGGCAAGCTGCTTCTCTCATGAATATTTTCACCTCTCCACCCGGACAAGCTTATATGGGTCAGAGCCTGTCTAATTCTCCAGCAGGAGAATCCGCTCTCGAGGCTGGAGCAGGTTGCTTCTCTTCCAAATCTCTCCTAAACCTGCCATCTGCTTTGGGAGACCCATCTTAGCTCATGTCTACATGCAACTTGACTGCCTGCTTACTGTGTCCATTACCGGGGCTGCTCAAGCTGTTAGATTTATAAGCTCTTTAGAGCAAAGCCCTCATCTTCTGGTTGTTGATTTATGTATCTTTGCTCCCATAAAACACTATGTATAGCTACTACATAATATAAATAATAATACTTAACCAGAGTGCACTACAAGTGGGGACAAAGCATCTGCTCACAGGCGGGATTATCAAAAAGGGAGAAGCTTCCTCATCACTCACCCTCTGCTGAGGCCAAACTCACACCTGCTCTAAAACCAGCACCTCACTGAGCTCTAGACAGAGATTTTCCTACCCTGTTCCCACCCTGGATCTATCAAAGGATTTTTCAAAATCCACCCCTAACAAGCTGGTGCCCAAAGACATGACTACAACCCCTGGGGCAAAGTACCCTTTGAAACTTGGGAACAACCTCAGAATTGGATGTTCACATAGAGAGAAACTGTTGTTTAGGGAGAAAAAGCAGCCTCAAATGATCACAATTTCATCAGCCAAAGACAATGAAAGGCAAGGACAGAGTAGCAAAAGCAACTGGGCACGAACCAAGAACCAAACTCAGGATCTGGGACGGCTCGACAAAGCAGTGGCAGACCTGTTCTTAGCAGCTGCAAGGTTTATTTCCTCTTATTCTCCTTTCTTTCTTCTTTTCTTTTTTTTTTTTTTTTTTNNNTTTTTTTTTTTTTTTGCAACACAGAGGATAAAATAAACATGCCCAGGCTGACTGTCACAAAGCCTAAATTCCCCAGTGAGCAGCAGCTCCCTTCCAGCCTCTGTGCAAAGCCCCGTAGGTGCTGCCCCGTGGTCCTGCAGCAGGAGCATCCTCGCTGGGATTGCTCCCAAAACATCAGCTCCCAGCACTGGGACACAGCACGAGGCTTTGCTTTCTGCACGAGCTGTCTTTCAGCCAGAGACTGGCAGCTACCCATCCACCTTCATCATTTTTTTTTATTTTATTTTTTTTTTTTCTGTTAACTTATGTGGTTATTGAGTTCCACTAAAGAGAATTGAGGTGGCTATGCNATCATTTTTTTTTTTTTTTAATTTTTTTTTGCGACCGGTGTCATAAATAACTGACAGATCCCAGCTGTTTGGAGTTATGGTTTGTGATGGAGTGACAGCTGCTCCCAATCCCCCAGTCATCACCCCGGCAGTTCTGGAACATTTCAGCAACATAAAAATCATTGGAGATAATTTCGGTTTTGCATAATTTGGTTAGGCAAGCTGTGATTTAATGGCAATTATGACCTCCGAGGCAGAAGATGAGCTTGGAGGCTACTGGCTTCACATGACTTTAGCTCAGGGTGCAGCATCAGGGATGTTCCAGGGAGATGGCACTACAAGGAAAAAAACCCTTCTCCAGCAGCTGGAAATTGCCTTCCTTGGCTTGCAAGTGGAAAGACAGTTCCCACAGGAAGAAGCATACAGGGAAATTTGGAAGGAATAGTGCTAAGGAAAGCCGGTGCCAAAAGATGCATCGGGAGGTACCTTCTAAAGAAAAGCCAGGAAAAGGCTGTAGACTGGGGAGTGCCTTTGCAAACCCTTCTGTGTCACCAGTGTCTCATGTGTTAACTGGTACAAACGTCCTCTTGGTCACTCTGAAAGCAAATCCTCCTCCTGTGGCTGAGATGGGAGAGCTGGAATCAGGAATCGGCCACGGCCTTTGCAGGAAGCTACCTGCTCTGGGCACTGCCCTTTGCTCTCCCCTCTCACAGGGTTTCTTCTGCTCTGGGATGTGTTGCCTCCTCTCCCTGGGTGCTCCTCATCCATCCCAGAGCCCCTGGCTTTGCATTTCTCCAGTGGTGACTGAAAGGAGCAAACCCTTGGGCAGCCAAGCTGTGCTGGGAGGTAAACTGAGGATGGAGAACCGTGCTCAGGAGTTCTGGGGACATCATGGTGTCTCTGGCTGGGGGGAAAATGTGGCTTAACAGCAGGAACAACTTTTGTTTGGAGCTGAGAAGGTCCAATTTCCCCACTCCGTCATGGCTGACACCCAGCTCAGAATTTGCTGTGAGCTCAAGCTCAGGGCAGAGACCGAGGGCCAGCAGCACCCCAAAATCAAGTCCCTTAGGGTGCTGCAAGTTCAATTTACATTTGCTGACCTGGTAACTGGAGCTGTTCACCTTCCCCCACCAAAGTCAAGGCCAAGGTCACCTGGAAGTTTCTGGATGGTGGTCATTAACTCCTATTGCAGTTTGAAACCAGACCATAAATTTCATAGTGTAATAATGTAAAAATCAATAACTCTGTTTGAAACAATAGCTTTGTCTTCCATTTCAGCCGGCTCTGATATCTCCCCACGGACCAGATCCCTCTGAATCACACAAATAAAGAGAGAGGGGTGATGGGTGGTGGGGCTGCTGCTCCCCTGCCAGGTGCCCAGCCCCTCCATCGTTACAGATACAATTAGTTCATTTATTCCTCTCTTGCAGTTCAACCCGAGGATGATTTAACAGGAAAAAATAAGGAGCCTTTTATGCTCAGTCTCTCTGACATCCCATCCAACACAGCGTCCCTGAGGCTTTCCATGTGAGAGCTGCCCAAACCCCTGCTGTCTACTGCCATGGGCAGCAGGGCCAAAACCCAAAATACTTTTGGAAAGATGCAGAACCAGCTCACATGGGCAAACAAACAA
>VZTR01017733.1:25315-44329 GCA_013400775.1 Chaetops frenatus | reverse complement strand
AAAAAAAAAAAAAAAAAAAGCAAGTCCACTCTTTTCCTGCTCTGGCTTTCCGGGCAAGGGAGGTCTGGCTTCCTCTGCTTGCTTATTTTCCCTTGTTTGCTGTAGCACTGGCTCGAAATATACATCGAGAAGCAGGATTGTCTTTCACATGTTGGTGGATGTGTGATCCTCAAAAACAAATTAGCACCGATTCACTTCTATATAGAGTGCAGCCGTCAGGGAATCACTCCTGAATTCACAGCGAAGGAAAGTAATAATGCTTCCAGCGTGCTAATCCTCTCCAAGAGCAGCCCCTGAACTCTCTCCTGGTGCTGGAGGCACCACTGGAAATTACAATTGTACTGAAAAAATAATAAATAAATACAGAAATTGGCAGGGTTTGTGCTAGTCCAGAGGATTTGTACCCTAATGTGGAACTCCCTGTTTAATTAGCACTCCTCTCTGTCTGCATCTCCTCCTCCTGCTCTCAAGCTAAAGAAAAAGGGGGAAAAAAGGAGGTCAATGGTGGAAGTGGCTGTGGGATTGAAACTCAGCTACAGAAACTTGTTTAATTTAAATGCTTCTTTTAGAACTAACAGAAGCAGAGGGAGTGTAGAGTGTGTTTCCCCAGTATTACTTGCTCTGCTTAACCCCAGTTCTGAGCACACCTTCCACAGCAGGGATGCCCTTGGGGGAAAACTGCAGTGAGATGCTGCTGGTCCTGTGGCTGCAGGAACAGGGAACAACCCCAGGACCTCAGTGCAAGTTTGGGAGAAGATTCTAGATCAGAGGCTGGGCTGCTGCTTGCAGCAGCTGGAGACAGATCATTGGGATGGGATGGGATGGGATGGGATGGGATGGGATGGGATGGGATGGGATATTTCTGTTTGAGGGGGCCTACAACGATCATCTGGTCCATCTGCCCAAAAGCTAAAGCTTGTTATTAAGGGCACTGCCCAAGTGCCTCTGGAACACTGACAGGCTTGGGGCATCAGCCATCTCCCCAGGAACCCTGTTCCAGGGTTTGGCCACCATCTCAGTGAAGAAATGCTTCCTAATGTCCAGTCTAAACCTCCCCTGGTGCAACGATTCCCACATGTCCTGTCCCTGGACACCAGGAAGAAGAAACCATTTTCTTTTCCTGAGCCTCTTTTCCCTGCTGTTGCAGGGTTTATTATGTCCCTGTGTCTCACAAGCCACTGGGACCTTTTTGGAGTGCAGGAATGCCAAAGGGAAAGGCACATCCTTGGGTCAAATCCTTGGGTCCTGCTGTGGCTGGAGGTGTCAGAGGACACCAGGATGCTGCCATTTCTCCAGGAGAGGATGACATGGACCAGGGACCACCCTGAACAGGATTCCAGGCATGGATAGGAGTTTCACTGGCTCCTGGCACTGCTGTCCTGACCCCCAGCAGGCTCCAGGCATCTTCTGCTGGTCCCCAGCACAGGACAGGGCTCTGGCAGGACTTGCCAGCAGCCTGCAGTGAAGCCGGGATAGAATTTGGCAAAGGACAGGGAGATCTCAGGGTCCTTGAGAAGGGACTAATAATTCCAATTGCCCCGGAGGAAAGAGAGATACAGGAGGAAGGCTTGAGCTTAGTGGATTGTCTGAGGCGTCTCAGGGGATCATGAGATACTTCCACTCCCTTTTTGTCCTGAGGTGACAAGTTTTCCTTCCCATTCACAGAAATGCAAAGCAGTTCATTCACAGCAGTAATAAGAACGATGTCCTTTGTAAAACAGCCGGGGAATGAACCCTTCGAGGTGCTTTACAGCAAAACAATTGCAGATGAAATGACAAAACCCACCCCAGCTGAGCACCGGCCAGATCGGTATCAAACGCTGAACAAGCTCGTGTGTAGGGAAAGCAGATTCACCAGCTCGTTTCCCTGCCAGCAGCTGGCCAGGAGCTACAGAGGGTTTCTTTAGGATCAGAAACACAGCCAAAACAGAGCAAATATGAGATGGAAGAGCAAAGTGACAGCTGCCGGGGCTCTCAGTGCACACTTGGCTGCCCCATCCAGCCCACATCCACGGGAGATGGAAAAACTGGAGACTGTGGAAAAGTGGGAATGTGCTGGATGGATCTTTACCTGGCTGGAGCCAGGAGTGGACAGCGAGGAGGAAAAGAAGTTTTTGTGCAAACATGGCTAATAGGGAGGGCATTAGTCCTATAAACTTGTAATCCTGCTGAGGTCTCGACCCCAGCAGGGTCCTGTGCCACCGAGATCCACAAGCAAATTCTGTGCAGTGCTGCGTGGGCTCCCTTTCATCATCCCTTCTCAGCCTTCCTGCATTTCAGATTTACTGGATGTCCTTGTGTCTGGTGGAGAAGAGGGCAAATTGGAGCCTGTCATGTACCTTCTTCCTCATTCAGCAGCACATCATTCTGCCTGCAGCAGGGGGGAAGGAGACGGACGGGCAGGCATCAAAGCTGACGGCTCTGTCACATTTTCTTCCCCCCAACCAAAAAAGAAGTGTTGGCATCATTTGGAGCCCAGCCCACAGCCTCAGGTCTCTCTCCCATACCCAAAAAGGGCAGCAGCACCTTTCCCCGTGCCCTTGGTCTCCTCTCAGGGCGATGCCACGAGCCCTCCAAGTGAACATCCCTGCGGGTCACCGGCCGAGTGAGCACGGCAGATTCCAGCAAAACCCCATCCCCACTGGAGATGTGAGCCAGCACGCTGGGTCATGAGCACGGCTGCCTTTCAGAGACCTCTCCTGTGCTTTGCACTGAACTTTTTACCAGCTCATGAAAAAGGCAATGATAAAAGCAGAGCAATGTGAAGAGCTGAGCTGTGCCTCTCCTCTGCCCGGCATCCAGGGCCGCTCTGAGACCTAATGAGCCGGTGGGAAATGCCATGTGCCCAGTTGGATGCTGAGCATTGTCACTCTCCCACACAGCTCTTGGGGTGTGTGGGGATGTGGAGCGCCTGAGGGCTGAGCAGCAATGCTTTGCCAACCCCTGAAATCTGAACGTTTGGAGCAGTTGGGTGCTGGGAATTAATGCATAAGCGACGAATGTGGCCAGGACATGGCACTCTGCTAACATCCTGCTTTGTCTAGCTCCAGTGCCGGTATTCCATCCCAAAATATCCCCCTGAACGTCCCTCTGGGAGTGGACTTTGTGGAGATGCTGCACATCCCCCAGCACCACGCAAGTGCCTGCATTAAAAGCTTAATAAAAATAGCTTGATAACAGGATGTGTTCCCATCAGCGGCGGCTCTTGAGCCCGCAGCTGATCCCTGTGCCTCCAACACAGCAAGGCCAAGTAATTATGGGATGGGGGCTGCAAGGTCTAGACAGTCTAATTTCTATTAATTACAGCCCGTGCAGGATCCTGTCACTGTGGAAAGGGGAGATGGGAAATCGTTGCAGGGCCGGGAAGATGCTGAAGGTTGGTGGTGCCGACTGGCAGCAGCCAAAACATCCGAGCTGGCCACAGCAAGGAGGGGTTTTATGGTGAGAGGCAACAGGTTGGGCTGGATGGAGTGACAGGGATGTTCCACTGTCCTCCTCCTCCTCCTCAGGCTGTGTTGATCGAATGCACGTTTTGCAAAGTTAAAACAAACGGCAAAGAGCGGAAATTGGCAGTTTTAAGGGAAGAGAAAAGAAAGCAAAAATAATATCTGGGCAGAAGGATAAAGGAAGGCAACTGAAATGCTCATTAAAATTGAGAGGCCTTGTTTCCCTGTCCAAGTGGCCACATCTCTGGAGGCTCCCAGATCCTTTGAAATGCCTTGTCAGACAAAGTCTTTCATCCTACCTGATTCTGGCTAAATTCATGGACCCAGAAATTTTCACTGGAAGCGGGAAAGAGGGAGCAACTCCATTCTGACTTTTCACTTCCCATCTGATCGCTGTTGATACAATTTATTCCTATGACAGCATCTGCTGCTTTCATGGGTTTTTTATTCTGAAGTACAACTCGTCTTTGTTAGTCCCATTTCCAGGCCTTTCATCATTTGAGTCACAACATAAAAGGCATTTAAACACTTGTGCTTGGAAACCAGGCTGGGAGAGGGTGGGAGCAGGGGGACACCACATCTCCCCAGCCCCAGTCCTCCTTTGGCATGGGATGGATTGTCCTGGTGTGCCACAGTCCTGTCATGCTCCCACATGCCTCCTGCCAAGGATGGCAGTGATGGGGATGCTGTAGATCCATTTTGAAGTGATGCTGTGAAATCCAGATGTGCTTTGGAGGTGCAGGACCTCGTAGATCACATCTGTTGGGGCAGCATCTCTCTCAGTCAGCTACCACTGACCCAAGGAGTGTTGCCAGGGGCTCTGTGCCCTCCTCATCAGCCAAACCTCTCATTAGACAACTAATTGCCTTTTGCTGTGAGGCTCCAGCCCAGGCTGTGGTGCTCAGCTCTCTATGTCTCCATGCTGGGGGGCTCTGCCACCCCTCGCTGCCACCCACACCCCTCTGAACTCACCAGGGACCCTCGTCCCCAGCAGTGCCGGCAGATCCTGCTCTGCCCTGGCATCTGCCGCGCTGCTGGAGGCACTGGGGAGTTCAGAGCTACCCACGGAAAATTGGAATCTAATAATAGCTCCGTGGTGTCGCACCAGCAGAGAGCTGGAACAGCCACGTCTGGCAGGGAGAGGCCACTGCTGGCTGCCTGCTCCTGCCCGGGCTCTTGTCTGCTCAGCTGGAAGAGCAACGCCTTTCCTGGGATCCTCCTGCCTGGCTCCCAGCTCCACTCCCCCTGCAGCCCCCGCAGCTGACAGACCACTCTCCACACTTCAGGGATTCCCTGCCTCAGCAGCCTGGCTCCCAGCACTTCCCAAAGCTCTCCCCATGCAATGCCAAGGGCACAGGGCTCCACGCCTGTGACTGTGGAGAAGTCACTGGGGGCACAGAGCCAGCAGGACCCACCCACCACACTCCTGGATGAGCATTTCTGGGATGTGGTGGCCTGTACCCCTCCTGTTTAATTCCCCTGCCGTATTTTCCACTCCAGCAGGCATTCCTGGCACCTGAGCATCCTCCAGCAACACCCCTCATCCCACCTGCTGTCTCCCACCCTGGATCCCCTCCCTTGTCCCCCAGCTCCCAGGAAAGTGAGCGCAGCTGGAAACTGTGCAGCTGCTTATTGGAATAACCTTTCAGGATTCATTTAGTGTCACTTGCTTCCACCCCACCTTTCCATCCTCAGCACTTTACTAATTGCAACTTTTAACTCCTTGTGCCCAGGCAGCCCGAGAGCAGCTGCTGCTGTAAGGAATGGAGTCCCTCTGCCCCTCATCTCTCCTTCCTCCTCAAATAAAGGGTCAACCTAGTGAAGGGTGAACACCACACTGACCAAAACCTGTATGGCCCAGCTCCTGCTCCCAGCTCACCCCACAAGCTTCCTGCTTTGGGAGAAGATCATCCTGGAAGACCACAAATCCCAGGCAAAATCCCAGCCACCACCTGGGAGCATAAATCAGTGCATGGCTGGGCAGGGAAGAGGCGAGAGATCCCGACAGCTATCAGAGCACTGTCTGCCTGAGACTTATTAAATTATGGCTCTCGAGTTCAGCATCTGAGCCTGGCGCACCAGGGACCAGGCGGGAGCGGGGTGGGTTACAGCCCCCTAATTCAATCACGGGGCACAGGCGATGGTGCAGCTGGTGGGGAAGAGGAGCTGTCGCTGTCAACACGGAGAGAACAAGGCTTCCAAGCCTTCCTGGGTGGCTCTGCCCACTGACCCCTCATAGCTGCACTTCCCAATGCACTGGGAATGGCTCCGTGTCCCTGTTGAGGGCTGGGGTCTGGTCCTGTGCTAGTGTGGCATCGGTGCCACTGCAGAGGATTGCACTGATCCAAGACCACCTGCACTGAAAGGTGGGATGTTGCCAGCTCTGCTGCTACACAGCTTTCTGTCCAAAGAGAAAAAGAGCCAAGAAACTAAATTTTTAGGAAAATTAGGTGTTTTTTACGTAAGTGCAAGAGCAGGGCAGGAGGAAGATGAGATGCTGTTTCCCAGCCGACACCATGAACCAGCGAGTGTGACTAAAACTTGGGAATGCACAGAGGTTCAGGCACTGTGGTGACACCCATGGCATTGAAATCTCAGCAGCTGCCCAGGGAGATGACGATAGAGGGACATAATCGGGTAAGAAAGAAAGGAGAGAGCTGGGAAAGCAGCTGCTTTCCCTGAAAGCATTTCCAAGGTCAACGCTTAAAAGTGGAGCAGAGTGAGGATTTGGCTCAGGCGAGGGAGTGGGACCACGCTGGGATGCTCAGAGGGAGGCAGACGAACGCCCAGCTCCCACACCGGCACGGAATTACCCAGCCGAGGGCTAAGTGAGGGACCCAGACAAGGTCACGGTCCCACCGGAGCGGTGCGGGCAGCGAGGGAGCTCCGGCTGTGCCGCTTCCTGCCTCCACGGCAGCAAATTCAATCGTGGCGAATAACAGAGTGGAACAAAACCCAGCAATGCAATAAAATCTCCCGGCGCCTTGTTCACCTGAAGCCGAGCAGCCGGGGCTCGCACAGGAGGTGGCACGGCCTCTGCGGGCAACCTCGTGTCTGGGGAGCCCAGCCAGGGGAGGGAGGGTTTGAGACGGCCCTTGGTGAGCTTTGAACGGGTCACAGCTCATCCCGAGGCTCACGGGGAGAGGTGGGGGTGGCCGGATTTCTGAGCAAGGGAGAGATTGCTGATTCCTTAAGAAGCGGGGAGGTGAAATCCAATTGTGCGGCATCCAGGGCTGCCATTAACCTGTCTGTGTACTCCCGTGGCCGCCCATCCCTCTCCGCCTGACAGCCGGGGCTGCCCGGCACACGCTGCCCCGGCTGCCCGGGGATTTGTGTCTGCCTGCTGCAGCGGCACACAACCCTGCCGCAGGCTTTTCTCCCGTGCTTCGCGCTGCTTCCAAAATGGAGCGCTGGCTGAGCGGCCCCTGGTGAGCTGGGGAGCCGCGGAACTGATTCCTGGAGAAGGAGGAGTGATGGCATCGTGTGATGGGCAGCTGCAGGAGGAGCTGCTGGGGTGAACCACAGCTCCAAACCTCCCAGACTTAGGCCAGGAAAGATAATGGCATCGGAGTTCCTTGAAGGAGCATCCTTAGGACATTCCTTGGGAACAGCCCTTGGGCATTCAGCTCGTAGTACCCTCTCCATCAAGTGTTTAGATCCAGGGATGTTGATGGCAGCTTTTGGAAGCACAGATGGGTTTGTGCCAAGGCTAAACGTTGCTGGAGGAGGCAGCCAGGTGGGCATTAGAGGGGTCTGCACTGCCAGACATTCAGCTGGAGCCCCCTCAGATGTGCCAGCAGTGGCTGACAGGGGGGAAAGGCAGGATCTGGACTTGCTTTGCTCAGCTTCACACTCTTCCCAGCCCATGGAAAGGCTGAGAGCAGGCTGGTGGAGAAGGGAAGGGAGAGGAGAGGTGGGGAGCAGGGAGGAGGTGCAGCCAGCCCCACCAACCACCTCGCCTCTCTGCATCCCAGTTCCATTTGCAGATTTATTAAATCGAGAGCCAATTCCAGCATAATTTCTTTCAAGCAGCTCCACCTCGCAGGTGTGCGGAATTTATTTGAGATAAAGAAAACCATTACAGAGAGACAGCAATCTTCAAAGACCACCTCGGAGACCTGAGAGAAATAAAAACACTAGCCCGTGCAAATGTGCAATTAAGTTTCAGAATACTCCTGCTCCATGAAAAGCTCCGTCCCTGCAGAGAACAGGCCTTTAAGGCAATTTTCCCAAACCCTATTCAGCATTCACTCAAAAACGCTTTTTCAAAACAACGTGGGATTTTTTTTTTTCCCTTCCCTGCCTCACTCCTCCTCCTCCCTGCACTTGCTCCATTGCTTCCAGGTGGGACACAGACAGCTCTGGTGGGGATGTGGTTCCTCCCCATCTGAAGGGTGACACAAGGCGCAGGAGGGGTCCCATCCACACAGGGCACAGCTCTGTCATAATCTCCAGTCATGTGAGATCCACAAACCAGGAATTTTTAGAGCTAGCCTTGTTATTCAAGGAGACCACGACACTGGCATGGCTCCGCCTGGGGACAATTTGCCAACTATTCCCAGCTGAAGGATCTTCATGTCCCTTATTCATGGGTCATCCTCTGCTTGGTGATTAATTAAAAATGCATAATTAACCTGTGGAACGCAGTGCCATGAGGTATTGGGTAGGCCAGGAGCTTAGTGGGATTCAGGGGAGGATTATATGTTTAAATGGATAATGAGAACATCTGGTGGTACATTAACAGGGATGAAGGAGAATTAGGGAGAAGAGCTTGGCTTGCTGCTGGCACGGAGTGCAGGAGGGCAACCAGTGGGCTGGCTCCAGGAGGGCACTGCTGGTCCAGCCCCAAGCGTGGCAGAGACACCAACGGGCTCCTGCAGCCTTGGGAAGCGTGATTTTGGGAATCAATGAGTGTGCCTGGGGATGAGGCAGTGACA
The DNA here is from genome assembly GCA_013400775.1 of Chaetops frenatus. Classification (NCBI taxonomy): domain Eukaryota; kingdom Metazoa; phylum Chordata; class Aves; order Passeriformes; family Picathartidae; genus Chaetops; species Chaetops frenatus. Next base: position 35,946 of record VZTR01017733.1, on the reverse strand, counting down.
GAGCTGTCACCACAGGGCTGGTTGCCTTCGGATGGGTTGGAGGTGGCTGCCTGGGACAGCGGGATGGTCACAGTGCTGCCAGCTCCTTGCCAGAACACACAACCCAGCAGCCAACTCTTGTCCATGGAGACCAGTGGCATGACCCTGACCACTGGAAACACCCTGATAAATCAGCCACAGTGTTCTTAAAACCCCAGGAGAGCATCCATCAGCTGCAGCACTTCATGCAGGTGACACCACACTTGCATGTGCAGTCATCCATGCTGCTGGTGGCAAGCTCTGAAGCCGTGGCATGGGACCAAGAATCCAAGGAAAGTGCAGGAGACACAAGACCAAGCCTCAGCCAACCTGGCCATGCAGGGTATCCCACCCCAAGGGTGTGCAGCCCATGCAACAGGCAGTTCCTCGGGGGGTCTCCAGCTCCTGGACAACACGTGGCTTCCAGGACTGAGCCTGGCACGCACCTTTCTCCCCATGGCAGCATCCCTCATCCACCCCGGGCTCCACACAGAATCAGACACCTCCCACCATCCCCCTTGCACGGTGGGCACAGACCATGTGCTTTGCTTCACTTCTTTCCCTGAGCCTCAGTTTTCTTAGAAAAGCCTGACAGCCAAAGCCAGAGACTCCAAGAGCAATCTCTGGGCTGACGACAGGATTACTAAATCCCTGTCAGCAAACAGGGTTCAAGCAGCTGCTCTTTGGCATTGTAAATCTGCTGCTCCACCATTAGCACCAACTGATGGCTGTGCAAAGCCTGGGAACCACAACCTCTTGGGGTGAAAAGCACTGAGTGCTCTCAGCAATGTCCCCAAGATCTGAGGGTATCCTCAGCTCTTCATCCCACTGCACAACCAGGAGCCTGGCATGGCTCCCGCTCTGCAGCAGCTTGGAGAAGGAGGGGCTGCTCAGTCCTCCCAGCAGGACTCTGAATGCTCTCACTGTCCCTTCACCATTTTGGAGGTGATGCCACCAACTCAGCAAGACTGGGCCACCAGAGGGATTTTGGGTGTCATGGCCCTCCTGGACTCGCTGCTGGTCCCCTGGGACGAGGTGGCTGCAGCACATCGTGCTCAGCCTGCCGAGCACAGCCAGGGCCTGCCGGGCCGGGGTTAATCTCGTTGTCACACTTTCCCTCCTTCTTGCTGGCTCGGCGTGCTTTGACCCGCTGTGAAATTGTGGCCAACAGCACTGAATATTTTAAAAGCAGCAATGCAGTGATGGCCGCGTGGCAGAGCAGCAAGGCAGGCCGGGAGTTGGGCTGGGCCCTCACCTCCCCCCCACCACCACCAACCCATTAGCACAGTTCAGGGAAACCTGAAAAATTCAAAAGACACTGAAATATGCAGCATTTTTGCTCTCTCTGGAAATGACGCGCTTCGCTTCCCAGATGCTCCCGAGTAGGAGGTTGTAAATAAGAGGCTTTATGGCACAGAGGGTGTTGCTGATGGAGCTGTGGGATGCTGCAGAGCCCAAATTGACACCCCAATCCCCATCTTGCCCCTCGCTGGGGACAGGGCCATGCCTGGGCTTGGAACAGACCTGCACTGCCATTGTGCCCATCCTCACTAGCGCGGCGCAGCCATTAAAGGAGCTTCCCCTCTCCATCCTTGGCCGCTCCTGGCTGCTCCTTGCCCTTTCCCCCCTGGGATACCCCCTCAGCACATCCCTCCTCCCCTCGGCCAGGCGGGACACGGGTGCCGCAGGACCTGACACGAACACCTATCCTCAGCACTTCTGCTATCTGGGGCACAGCAGAGCAGCAGTGGNAAAAAAAGGAAGAAAAAAACCCCGCCCTATTTGCATAAACCTCCCAAAAAGAGGACCTGGAGCCTGAGTCTGGAGAGCTGGAATATCAGTCAGGAACCATCAGAGGTGGTAGGAAGTGCAATAAGTATTTGGGAAGCATCACCTGGACTTGGGCACGTTCTGCCACCAGGTCCCTGCATATCCCCAAAGTGCTGCCCCAGGGCTTGACACCCCATCTAGGAGTGACATTGGGACACTTTTGTATTCAGGTCTTAAGAGGGCAGATTAATCGCCATGTGCTGGATCTGTCACGCGCACGGATATATATTCTTCCCAGAATTTACAAGTAGTTCTGTCTGAGAAATAAACAACTGGAGATAAAAATTACATTGTCACCCTGCAGGTGTGATCAATGGGTGAGACAAGCCCTTGGAGTGCCAGTGAGGTGCCACTGGCACAACCGGCCCAGGGAGTGCCAGCACCTGGGACAGCTGGGAGACGCTGAAGGGACTCAGGGAAAGGCAGTGGGATGGACTCCACCCATCCCAGCCTGTTGTGTCTCTGCCCCAAAAGCCAGGAAAAGTGGGAACAGCCACCAAGGCCATCCCCAAGTGAGGACGATGCCAAACCCTGGAGAAGACAGTGCTGGTGATGGGTGACCACGAGGAGCACCAGGGATGCAGCTGTGGGAAGATGGCTGGAGCAAAGCAGTCAGTGGCAGAGGGGCTGCAGCCCCCAAGTCAGTCCCTTGTAAAACCCTCTTGGGCTCTGTTTCAAGCCCCCAGTCCTCCTCTCCAGCCTGTTTCCAAGGTCAGCAATGGGCAAAAACCAGAGCCAGACTGGCAGCCACTGGATTCCCCAGGGATGTGCAAGAAGGATTGATGCAGTTTACACCAAGCCCCTTTCTAGTTTGGTTTCTCCTTCATCCTCCTCTGCTTCCCATGGTTCCATTGCCTTGGCCCGGCTTGTCAGGGAGTGACAGAGCACAGTGCCTGCCGGGGTCACTCCCTGGGGAGGGACAGGCATTAGCTCCCTCATAGTTTAAATCTGAATTCACACTGAAAGCACTAAATAGGCTCTGCGAGGATCCTCTTCCCAGCCTTGGGCATCCTGAGGAGTCATGACTCGTCTCAGCCTGCTGGGATGGAGATCCCAGAACTATCTGGGGACATCCAGCTGCCCCCAAGGCAGGTGCCTCGCTCCAGGCTGGCACCCAGCAGCTGGTCCAGCAACTGCCTTCAGTCTATTAATAAAGCCGGAGCAGCTGGTAGAGCATCCACCGCGCCAGTCCTCAGGATTTATCCACATTGCTCTGCCTTATCAGCCATGCTTTTCACAAGCACTTAAATTCAGGAGGAAAAGGAAAAAGTGAAATCAGATAGAAATGCAGGTCTGTTTGCTGTTTTCTCCAATGAAATGGTTCTGGGTAAACAGCAGACGCCTTTGATGAAATCCCAGCAGGCTTAAACAATAAAGCTGGTTACAAACTCAATCTGGCGCAGATATCAGATCTGAAATTGTTTCAAAAAACATGTCAACATTTTCTAATGCTGCTGCAAAACTTCCTCGGCACTTTGCCACAAGCTGCATCTGTGACGTAGGACCTGCGCCGTTGTCCCAGCTTGTGCTCCCACTGCTGCACTTCCCAGGGGGAGTCCTGCCCTGGCACCTCTGCAACCCTCTGCCTGCTGGGAGGCCCGGAGCTGCAGGTGATGCTGGGCAGCATCACCTAGGAGGCAGGAGATGCACATTCCCTCCCCGTGCTTGGGTTGTCTTCCAGATGAAAATCCAGTTCCCATCCCCAGGCACAGTCTGGCTGAGGCTTCACAGTGCTGGAGGTCTGGCACTGCTGGATGAGGGGCATCAGGCAGGGTGGGCATCCCTCTTATCATGTCCCAAGGATGGAATTCGGCTGTGGATTCATCCCAGGCACCACCAAGGACAATTGACTTTTCCACGGAAAAACAATTTGCAAAGAGTTGTGGTGGCAGAGGAGAACAGCCTGGTGCTCCTCGTGGGTTCTGCCTCCTGTGTGCCACTTCTGCATCCTGCTGGGACACCAGGCCAGGGCGAGGCTGCATGGAGATGCACAGGTCCAGCTGATGGAATGCCTGGTTGGGGACAAGGCTTGGTCACCCTCCTACACCTATGGCACAGGCTGGGGGGCACAACAGGGACTGTCCAGCACAGGACAGCTGGGTCAGGGTGACAGGAAATCTGACAGCTCCATTGGTGTTGGAGTGACAGGGACCATCCAAACTCAGAAAACATGAGGAGCTAGAGTGCAATGAGGCAGATCCTGCGCTGGCATTGCCAGAAGCAGCCTGCCAGTTACCTGGCACTAGCACTTCCCAAGATCTGTCAGCACTTGGGGTCTCTGGAGGACACCAGGGGATGCAGGTGAGGGGGTGAGAGGCTGAGGAGGAGGAGAAGGAGGAGGAGGAAGAGGAGGCACATGAGGCACACCTGGTCACACCACAAATACAGACACTGTCTTGGCTCTGGTTAGGAAGCCAGGGACAGCTCCAAAGGTATTTGGGGTCACACAAAGGCTCCCGCCTCCATTCATAAGGGATCTGCTCCAGGAGTGTGGGGACAGACACACTCATCCCATGCTGGATCCAGCCCTCCACACATCCCATCCCACATCCCCGAGGAAGCCCCCAGCCTGCAGCTGATGCCTGACACACCTCATGTCCCGTGCGCCTGTGATGGAGCAGCAGAACCTTCATCTCTCCCAGGAAGTGGAAATGACAAAGGGGACACAGGAGAGTAAATACAGGGCAAGAAGAAGAGGATGAGGAGGGCAGGCAGCCCTGGGAGGGGGGGCAGGGGGCCAAGCCTGAGCTCTGGTGCAGCACAGGGGATGTGGCAGCCCTGACCCCTCTGCAGAGGTTGCCTTTGCCATCGATCTCTGTTGCACTTAGGCTCATTAGGGCCGGGGAGCTGCTGCAAGCGGCTGCTAGAGCAGACAGATGGGGGGGGGGGCGCTCGCTGTGGCTCCCTGGATCGTATTAAATATTTACTTTGTTTTGTTTTGTTTTTCCCAGCTATATTGATCAGAGATGGAGTGGGGGGGTTGGGGTGGGGGGGCGGGGAGCAAGGGGGTGCTGTTGGATGCTGGGAGGGAAAAGCAGAGGCAATGACTGAGCTGGAAAACGGGGACAGACCCCGCCAGGGCGTTCCCGAGGGATTCACCTGCTGTCCCCAGGGACACCCAGTGCTGTCACCCCGCAGAGCTGCTCCCCTCAGAGCCATTCCTCCCCTTCAGGGTCGGGACGGGCGTCACCAGCGCACGGGGGGAGCAGTGGGGCGGCTCCCACTCTCCATCCCACACCAGCCCCGTCTCAAAGGATGCAGGATGGGGGAATGCCCAATGCTCCCATCTTGGGGGTATCCCCCCGCTCCGGGCCGGGAGGTGCCCCCCGCATCCAGGCTGGGCCCCGGGAGCGGCCGCGCAGTCGGCACTGTTTCTATTTCAAGAGGAGCTCTACTGGAAAAGGAACAAAAGCCGAGGGAAGCTATAAATAGCCGCCTCCTTCACACCAGCGCCTCCTCCGCCCCAGCATCCCGCGGCCGGGGGGTCCCGCAGCACGGCCCGGGCTCAGCCCCACCGCCAAACCCCCTCCACCTCTTCGAGCCAACATCTCCGTCTGAAAACCAGAGGGAATAATAAGCCGGGGAATATCTGCCGCCGAAGCCCAACTGGCTCCGAGCAGCGGTTTGCCAAGTTACCCGGCGGCTCTGCCCAGCCACAGCCCCGGGGGATTTGCTGCTGCCCAGCCGGGCTCTGCACCCAAAAACACCCCGCGGGGACGGATTCCACCACCTGGGGATGCTCCTCTTGTCCCTGGCCCTGTCTGCGGCTGGCAGGGAGCAGGAAGAGCCGAGTGGCTCGGGCAGACCTACTTTCAAGGCTTTAATCCTTTTTGCTTAAAGAATCTTTTTTTCTCTCTCTCTCCCGTCTCTTTCTTTTTTTCCCTTTCTTTTCCTTTCCGCGCGGCAAAGATGGGGTCTGATCAGAGGAGAGACGTAGGGAGCTGACAAGCTGCGGCGTACGGAGAGAAAGGAGAAAGAAATACATATTTATTACCCTCAATTATTAAAAAATAGATAGCAGCGGATCTTAGGCCCTGGCAGAGGCACTGCAGAGTCGTTTGTCTGAGGACTATTTTGTTTTTTAAATTCCATTGAAATTATAATACCCTGGGCTTGTTAGCACAAACACCCCGGCATATCCCTGCCGAGGGGGGATCACCCCAACCCCTCTGCTGGCTCTGGTGTGCTTCCCGCAGGGTGGCTGTATCCAGCACCCGATGGGATGCCGAATTTGCAGGCAGCGGGGAGGGAGGCAGGGAGGCTCAGGGAGGCAGGAGCTGGCAGCGGATGCAGCCGGCAGCCTTTGTCCCCTTATGCCTTCACCCCGGGGGGATCAGAAGGGCTCTGCCCGGAGCAAGCATATCCCAAATGCACATGGGTACCAGCTAGGTGAAGGTCTCACGGGCAAGATCTCACCCACGTCACCTCGGGCCAGAAAGCCCTGTGACATTCTCTGTGCCCAAGGACGGGCTTTGCACCCCTCGGGTGGCACCGTGGGGGTCCCGTGGTCACGGGGATGGGGTTTCCCCAAGCAAACCAATGTAAACGCCAGTGCAAATGCAGCTGGAAAAAAATAGAAAGCGATTCCCAAGTGTGGCACACGGGGCTGGCGGAGCCGCTGGCACCTCCCCTCCACTTGCAGGGCTGCTCCGAAAGGAGCTCTGCCAGAGCAGCAGCAGCCAAATTCCCTCCCGCCGCTGCTCCCCAGTAAACAGCGGCTGCATCCTCCCCGTGTGAGGGTGATGCCGGGACTTGGGGAGCACGTGGAGCACCTCTGACACCCTCCGGCTCCAGCACCGCGCTTTCCCCACGGACGGGATCTGTTTGGACCACCATGGACCCACAGCCTGCTGTGCCATCACCTCTCCAGGGCCAAAGCCCCCTGCAACCCCATCCCGCTGGCCATGAGAGACTCAGCCCTGAGTGGAACCAGCTTTAGACACCATGAGCCACCAGAACGGTCACGGCTTTCCCAGCCCAGGCAGGAGCATCTCTAAAAGCTGCTCACCAAAGCTGGGCCGACTCCAAGCTGCCGTGCTGGCTCCGAGCCGCTGTGCCAGCACCACCGGGAAGCAAGCAGCCAGCGGGCACATATGCTGTTAAGAAGGAAAAGGAGCTTTCTACACCAAATGAAGCATTTTCCGCTTAATAACCCCCAATCCTAATCTGAGCAAAGAAGATTGCCCCCCGCATCTCCCCGTCCTGCATCTGCCACTCGCCCTGCCCATACTTAACACCCGGGCAGAGCCACAGCTGCCCCGCCAGCATGTGCCCTGGGCAGGAAAAGAGGGAGAAAGGTCGGCCACTGGGAAAACAGGCGATGCCCAGCACTGGGCTCATCTCCTTTGTCAGCACCGAGCCTCCACTATTTGTCATCAGTAAAAATAATATTCCTAAAAGTGTCCCCCCTCTGATTGCCGGGTGGCAGGCACAGGGCTGTGGGTTTCCATGGTGATGCTGTTCCACAGGGATGGTACAGGGGGATCGGTGGGATTGGTGCTTCCTCCGTTTGGGAGATGGGACGTGGCGTTGACATCCAGAGCAAGGACAGCACCAGCCCTGCTGCTGGCAGAGGATCCTGAGGCTGAGCCAGCTCCTTCCACCTTGGGCTTGAGCAGCGTCACCCAAAATAGCAGGGGAAGAGCAGCCTCGCCAGAGAGGACATGGATGCTCCTGCATCCCAGTGGTGCTCCTGAGGCCATGCCCTGCACCCCTGCCCGTGCCAGCACATGGACCCCTGGCTCCTCCTCACTGCATCCCACCAGGATCCCGCTTCCTTCCGGCCTCGTGGCGCTCCCTGCAGCCTGCCACTTGTTGCCTCTGCTCTTAAATCAGGCTCCAGCCTCCCTCAGTGGGTTCCGAATGAGGGCAACACCTCACCCATCCCAACGTGCTGGGAAGCCAAACAGCCACCACTGCTGGGGTGTGGGTGCCTGTGCTGCTGCTGCTCCACCAAAGCACTCTGCAAACATAATCTGATCTAAATAACCCAAGTCTCTACTGATCGTGGCTAAACCCTGGAACTGCACTTTGCAAACAAAGCCCAAGTTTTTGGCTGTTTGGGGGAGACTGGAGCAGCTCCCTGGCGTGGAGATGGGCAGCAGTGTCACCCAGGGGTGCTCCAGGGTGGGGCAGAGGGTGGCTGCCCCAGTGATGTGGGGCTGAAGTGGCTGTGTCCTGGGTCACCCCTCTGCAAGGGGGAGCTTTGCCTCTACACTCCCACAGGGGCACCGCCAGGAGCAGGGGACACCCCAATGGGAGACAGACCTGGTCACACCTGGTCACCACCACATCCCTCAGGCTGCCACACTTCCCTGCCTGGCTTTTGCCTTCAAACAAGATATTGGCTCTTGCTGTCAAAACCCATCAGCACTCCAGCAGTTTCCAGCAGCCCAAGTTCCTGTCTGGCCCCAAGGCAATGACATCCCACTCGTGACCTCATCCTGCAAACCACAGAACCTCACTGCCCTTGCTGCTGCTGGCCTGTGGCACCAGCTCCAGCACCACCAGGTGCTTCAGGGAAAGATGGGTGTGAAATCATGCCAGAAAATGCATATTTTTATGTCTCCCCAGCAGGTTCACTGATGTTTTTAGGGCAGCACTTCAAGGCCACCTGGAGTGTCACCCATAGCCTCCAGCACCCAGATGGGACTGCAGGGCACCGGGTGCAGAATTTTAGGCAAAAGGTGGGAATAACATCCAGCCAAGCCTGGCAACAGCTCTGACCCTGCCGGGCTCCATCAGTGCAGGTCACTGAGCGGCAACAGCTCCTTCGCATCCCGGCTCCAACTCCAGCTCTCTCGTCTGCTGAGCCCTCCTCACTCCCCCCAGCCCCACCGCAGGGACAGCCTGGGCCACATCCTGACCCCCCCCTCGCTTCACCAGGCAGAGAGCTTGTGGCTTCCTATCAGCTCTTTAGGAAATTAAACTTTTATAAGCAGAAAGGCTTCTGGGCTCTTGGCTCCCCGGCACAAGAACCGCAGTCCAGCCTGCGCCTGCACCCTGCCCACTGACTGCTGCCCTGGCAGGGAGGGATGGAGGCTGGATGCCCCATTGATGGGGTGAGCGATGGAAGGGACAGGGATGTGGCTACCGGTGACCTTGGTGTCATCCTTGACCTGGAAATCTCCTTCTCCTGCATCGCCAGTATTGCACTCCTGCCTGCGGCCACCTCTGACAAGGCTGTGACACTCCCATCCGGGATGGAGCTGCACCCCGTGCTGTCACCCACTGCCACGCCACCAATGACATCCCAGAGCACAGACTCCACCCCGAATCCCACCAGCGACTCCACGGATGAAGCTCCCAGGGCGCAGGAGACCCAAAATGCCCCCCAGGAATGGCAGCACCTCCCCAGCCATGCTTCCGGCATCCTGCTGCAAACGACTTTGCCCGCGTGGCACCGCGTGTGAAGCCGTCCCCTCGGAGCTGCCTCCCTCGGAGATGTCAACCACACTCAGCTCCTGCTGCCTCGAGCCCTGCCATGGCCCCAGCCTCAAGCCTGGTCCCCGGCAGTGGGACGTGGAAGGCGGTGGCAGTGCCACCATCAGCCCATGCTGCCACCCACCAGCACAGCCTTGCATTGCCACCATCCTTGACAAAAGCAGCCGCCCCTGAGCCCCGCAGAGGGGTTTGGCCCCAGCCCAGCACCCCAGCAGCAGCTGTGCCCTTGTCCCCTTGCCTCACATGTGGTGTCCCCTCCACACCCCACTTGGGGCAAATGTTGGGGACCAAGACCCCCTGCCCAGGGACACCTGGCCACGCTGAGGCAGGAAGGGGAGAACCTGTCAGCAGGATGGAGGCCTCCTCTAACTGCCTGTTGAATTATTCAGGAATGGTATTAACTTATAAATGAGTGTGTTTGACTGATTTTGTGGTTGATGTACAGATAAATTCTAATGAAAGACAGCTACAAGATTTTAAATTATTAATTAGACTGCCACTTAACAAAGCCTATTTGGCACTCTATTTCCTTGCTTAACAAGACAAAAACTTTAAGAATAGGTTTTGCTTTAGCCCACAGGCTCTTCAATTTGCATTTTGTTTTTCTAGCTCCACAAACGAAAGCTGTAGATCTTGACCTTAACAGGCTACCCCTGGTGGGATCCAACCCTGTCGGCAGCCTCGCTGCCTGCCTCCACCTCAGGCTCCCTGTTTCCCAGCCCGGATGATGCTTTTCCTCCAGCCGGCAGCACCAGGGCTGGGAACCAAGGCTGGAAACCGGGAGTGCTCCGAAGGCTTGGGGTTTATTCACAAGTCATCCATCTCGGTTGAGTTAATACACCAAACAAAGCTGAGGCAGGAGCCAGAGAAAGGAGCAGCCGAGTGCGAGGCCCCACAGCCGCAAGGTGACATTTCCCCAGTGGGAAAAACATCCCTGGGGTGGCAGCGAGGGCTCTGCCCTGCCTGGGGGTCCACGCCCCGATGCCAGAGGCTGCAAGCACAGCCTTGGCCCCTTCTCCCACTGCCCGAGCCTCGCTGGAGAGGGGCATGTGCTGGTGGTGGCGAGGGCTGGGCCTGGGCCAGTGCGGCCGCCCCCTCCCCGGGCATGGGACAGCAGTGGGGGATCCGGCCGGGGTCCCCTTGCATGGCACCGCTGTCCCCAGCACCTCCCCGGGACTGGCCGCAGGTGCAGCGGGGCCGGGAGTCCTGTCCCCCCCCCACCGTCCCGGACCCCCCGGGAGGGCCGGCTGCTCCCCTGGCTGTGATGTCACAAAGCTCCCCGATGATGTCCCAGGCGGTTGCCATGGAAATCGCGTGATGTCACAGCGGAGCGATTCTCC